>JAJEJO010000211.1:371216-598630 GCA_020662805.1 Glaucomys volans
GGAAGGAAGGAAGGAAGGAAGGAAGGAAGGAAGGAAGGAAGGAAGGGGAAAGGAAAGGAAAGGAAAGGAAAGGAAAGGAAAAAGAAAGAGGTGTAGGGAGTGAGTGAGTGAGGAAGGGAGGGATTTTTTTCTGGCTAACTCAGGTTGTTCAGGGAGAAAACACTGTTTCCTCTTCACTCTTCATTCTTCTGGTGATGATGTTTTCAGAGTATAGGATATATATATATATGTATACACACATATATATATGTGTATATATATATACACATATATATATATATGTCATCACAGAGATAGAATGGGACCCAACTCTTTATGCTCCTCTCTATCTTCGTTGGTCTCTGATGTTATGTCTTGACCCTGTTCATTTTATTCTGATATCTTCTGAGGTAGAACTAGTGAATCTAAATTTTTTTAGGGCATGATATTGGGTTCTCATTTCCAAGTAACAGTGTTGGGTAATAAAATTCCTGTCATTGTGGCCCCTTAGTCCCTTCTAATTTGTGCCTTGAGAGAGAGGCTTAGGGATTGTAGCCACCTTCTTCACACCACACCCAATTTTATAGGACCCTTCTTAGCTGTCCTCTGGACACCTTTCTTGGGTACTTCCTGAGCCACAAACTGGACACCACCATTTTTCTCTCTAAATGCAGCTGTTGGCCATGAAACTTAAAAAACAATTTTCTGTCAGTGCCCAGAGAAGTGTAAAAGGAAGCCCTTCCTCTGTTGACTCCTAAAAATTCCCCACAAATTTATTTAGATGTTTTGGGTTTTTTGTTTGTTTGTTTTCCCATTATTCCTATCCTTACAGCTCAATTTTGCAGGGGGCAAGTAAGCAAGCAAGCAAGCACACTCAACTAAACTCTCTCTTCCCCTACCATCCTCTCATGGGCAAAAAATCTTCTTCTTTTTTAAGTTACTGATGATTACAAAAATCAGTATTCTAATTCCAATATCCAAGATTTGTTACTGAGCTATACAGGCAACTTTTGGAATTTAGAACATCTCTGTTTCTTAAGCCTGTATCAAGATTTTGCACTTCCTATAGACTCAACAAAAGTCAGACTTGAGAATGGGAGTTGAATCTGCTCTTTTGGTTTTTCTGCTGAAATCATCCCTCCTAGATGGAAAGGAAAATACCATGTGCAAAAATATAGAAAAGAGCTGGGCGAGGAGGCGCACACCTGTAATCCCAGCACTTGGGAGGCTGAGGCAGGAGGATCGTGAGTTCAAAGCCAGCCTCAGCAACTTAGTGAGGTGCTAAGCAACTCAGTGAGACCCTGTCTCTAAATAAAATACAAAATAGGGCCGGGGATGTGGCTCAGTGGTGGAGTGCCCCTGGGTTCAATCCCCGGTACCAAAAAAAAATATATATATATATATATGTGTATATATATACATATATATACATATACGTACTATATGTATATATGTAAAAAAGATAAAAATCATTAAAAAGATGTTGTTGTTTAGATGTGAGGTATCCCACCAAAACTCCTGTATGAGACAATGCAGGAAGATTTAGATGTAATGACTGGGTTATGAGAGTTTTTCCCCAATCCGTGAATTACTCCCCTGATAGTAATTAATTGGGTGATAACTATTGGCAGGTGGAGTGGATGGAGAAGGTGAGTGTTAGGGGCACTGACTTTGGGGTTTTTATTTTGTCCTTGTTGAACAGAGCTCTCTCTCTCTCTCTCTCTCTCTCTCTCTCTCTGCTTCCTAATCATTGGGTTCTGATCATCTTGTGTCACTTTTCTCTGCCACACCCTTCTGCCATGATGTTCTGCTTCACTTCAGGTCCCAAAGAATGGAGTAAGCCACCTACTCCTGGACTGAGACCTCTGAAACAGCCCCCAAATAAACTTTTCCTCCTCCAAAATTGTTCTTCAAGTCTTTTGGTCTTCATCCTTCTCCATGGTGCTCTTGCTCCACAAGAGTTCATTGTATTGTGGGCTCTCTTGCCTCTCACCTTCTGGCTGAAGTCACTGAGAGACACAGATATAAGAGGTTGGAAGTGAAAAAGATTTTTATTCTCCCAGCTTCACTCCTGCCTCCACCAAAAGCGCGAGTTCCATCAAGCAGCTGTCATGTGCAAGTATAGCTAATGCCACCATTCCAGCAACTTCTCCTTCTCCAAGCACCTTCAGTACTAGGGATGGTGACATCTCACATCTCATTAACTCTCCAGTGATATGCCTTTCTTTGTTTTCCTTAAATTTTTTTGTAAATAATCCTTTAATTAAACTTTCTTCAATTGTCCCCATAAACAGAACACGTTTTTCCCCTCAGGACCATTGCTAAATAAATTTATTATATTTATATTATTTTATATTAGCATGAGTTCCATCTCAGATTAGAACTCCTTTAAGGGATAAATTCTAATTCTTAAGACTTTCCTTCATTTTATCTCTCAGTGATGAAGATGCACTCAATGCTTTCTATGAGTCTCCATTTACTCATTTAGTGGCTATTTTTAGGAATGTGAATAAAGTGATGAATAAAATGGAACAACGCTTTCCTTCTGGATTCTAGACTTATCTGGCACTAACAGTTTTTCATTGCAGATTGCAATTATTTTTTTTTTTTTTTGGTGGTGCTGGGGATTGAACCCAGGGCCTTGTGCATGTGAGGCAAGTACTCTACCAACTGAGCTATATCCCCAGCCCCCAGATTGCAATTTTCAATGAACAAATCATGTAACTAGATGCAACTAGTTATTAATTGTCCTGGTCAAACTCCTTCTAAACAAATCTATTCTACCTATATTTTATGAAGCTATGATAATTCCAAGCCAACTATAAGTTGAAATTTGAAGTCCTAGTTAAGGACTAAGCCATGGTAGATTATTGGTATAATGATATAGCAGAGTATGGCAAGAAATATGGATTCCATGATTAATTGAGATTAATTAGTTCTGATTAGAGTTCTCATGAAGCTCTGAGGTTCTTCTTCTTAGCTTTTAGAGAATGTTGATACTTTACAAGATAACTTCCTTTGCTTGGAGCAGTTTGAACATTTCCTAGTCCTTTGCAACCAAAATAAGTCTGGGGAAATATTCTCCCTTCCCTCTGTGGACTTTGAGTTTGGCATTTCCACTGGTGATATAATCACTAAGCACATGAGGGAGTGAGCTGACCTAATGGCGGGCAGCTTCACTTTTCTTATTGTGCCTAGTGAGGCCTTGCCCTGACCTACAGTTGAAGCCACTGTTTTTATAAGGGAATCCCGCCTCATGAATCACAGCTCTCCTGCTTGTTTTTCTTTTTCTGACCCTCATACACCACATCCCCTTCATTAGCGTTTTGTTGTTTTTTTTGTGTGTGTGTTTTACCCCATGAATGATGAAAAACTGCCAGGTGGATCCTTTGTTTGGCTTGATCCCTGGATCATTTGTACACCTGCTGCTCCTGCTGATGCTTGCCTCTGGGATTCCACTGTCTAAGAGGACTGCCAAGGTACATTTATCATAGCATGGCTCTTTATCGCACAAACTAAAGGCAGATCCATGTCCTGAAACAAAGATAAAAATTGTCTCTGAGAGTCCTGTTAAGCTAAAAATCATTTATGGAATATGTTTCAACACCCAATAATTTTTTAAGGAAAATCTGTAATGACTTATTCTTTGCCTTTTTTCCCATAATGTTTCATTCTTATAAGCTGAGAAAAAAATTTTTTTTTTAAATCTCAGCATTCCTCCATTCTCTGGCACAGAGAACAAGTAAGAGATCAAGAAATTCAACCCCAAGCAAATTTTGTGTTGTCTGCTCTGATCTTACAGTCTAGTGCTACCAACCAGACTCCTGCTTTACTCTAGAACTCATTACCTATCAAATGCCCCTGATCCATGGCAACTGGGTAAGTGCAGGAGTCACGTCTGGCTTTACTACACCGTGCTTTGGGGGTGTTTTAGGGTCCCCCATAAGACCTAAGATTTTACAGTGCTTTTTTGCCCATGGTATCACTTGACCTTCAGAGTTGCCTGATGGGAATCAACCAACATGTGTTTTATTTATTATTCCTCATTTTAAACATAGAATAAAGCTCTCCTAACTCCAGAATCAGTGCTTTTTATCTTTAAAATAATTTCTTCCTTGACATTAACCTCTTCTAGAATATATGAAAATAGAGATTAATATAAAGAAGGTCTATGTCACTTGTATCTCACTGTCCCATGATACCCTTGGCTAACATTTAGGAGCTTTTAATCCAGGTATATAAATGCTTACATTGTTGAAGTCATTCTGTACTTCAAACAGAAATTGAGCAACCAGCAAATTTTGAAGTGTTTTTTTTTTAATATTGTCACATGCTGATGTTGATCTTCATTTGAAATTGGGTTACAATTCGAAATATTTTAAAAGAAAAATAAGAAATTGAAAAGACTTCTCTGATTATAACTGAGACTGTCCTAAACCTTCATAAGGAAATATTCCCTGGGTCTAGCATCATACAGACCAAAGGGAATGGGTGGTAGACAGTCACATGGAAAAGAACATACTATGATGTCCACCTAAATCTTCTTAATTCAGGAAATGTCTGATTCCTTTCTTAAACTATGCAAAACCCTCAAGGTCCTTTCACAAAAGTCAATGCAGGGAAAGAGCCATAACATGACCCAAATGGCTGCTCTGAGACAGTGTATAGAGTATAATACATGGATCTTTCAAATAAGGCAAATCATGCCTGAGGAAGAATGCTCTTGAGGGGGAGAAGTGTGACTTGGAATGCAGAAGCTCTCTTTCATGAACATTACAAAAGGGAGCCACCTTTTGTGACTTGACTCAGAATCCTGAAGGCTGCTCTGCCCCTCCCTAACCTAAGATCCCTCACCCCAGAGTTTCTGTTCAATCACAATTTGGGATTAAGGTACTAAAGAACTATATTACAATACAGATTTACCATCTGAGTAAGCTGTTACTCACTTTAAATATCAGATTTGATTAATACCTAAGGCACAATAAAGGTCTAACTCATATCATGGCAGGTTATTTCACTTTTACCAGTGGAAAAAAGAATGGAAAGGAACAGAGTATAGGTACCTCCACAGGGAGGCTCTGCCCAAAGACCTGAGTCTGAGAAAGAGCTGAGAGGCCCTGGCAGTATGTAAATACTGGGCACCTGGTAGTGCTGGGGGAAGAGGAAGAGCCCAGGGAGAGAAATGGGGCCCACCACGGTCTTCCCACTATAAATTCTAGTCTGCTAATTTTTTGGTGGGAGAAGTATGGGGAAAACAGAACCTAATAGAATGATTTTTTTATTCTTTAACAAATTTTTATTTGAAAGGGTAAAAAGAAAAGAAAAAGATATAATTCACAGACTGGTGAGGAGCCAGGCTGCTTCATGCTTAGAAAAACTAATTAAATAAATGTTTACTCTCAGCATCGTAATAGCTTCATCTGTGGGTGAAACAGAAAGCTTTCCTTGGGAGTGGCAGTAAGGTTCAGCCATGGCCCAGGGCCCAGACCACTGGGCAGGGGCCCTTCCTGTTGGGATGAAGAGTCACATTCCCCTGTTATTTGCGACAGCCTCAGGACCCACAGGGTGCCTGCAACTTGCAGACTGCATAATTCAGCATGAAGTTTGCCAACAATTTTTGGCCCGAGCTTTTTTGACTGGTTTTCATTTAGCAACAATTTCATTTTTCCCGGGGTAGTTCATGTTTTAATGAAGAAAAAGCAGGTGACCTTTTGTCAACTTGGCAATTGAGAGGGTGGGTGACGGTGGTCCAGAAGAATAATTACTGTCCCCATTAAAAACCCCAGAGCAGCCGTCGGCAGTTCCTTCTCATGCGGTACAAGAGAGGGGAACGTTTTGTCCTTAAGAAATGACAGTTCTTCATTCTCATCGAGACATGAAGCTCTGTGAGCCTTTGTGAATTTAGATAGGAGCCTTCTGATGGTGACAAAGGGAGCAATGTTACTTATGAAGTGAATGAAGGCCAAGAGCTGGGGTTTGATCCCGATTCCTGTGCCACGCAGCTTCTACCACAGTCTCTCCTGGGGTACATAAACACCGGGTGGCAAAACTGGCCACATATCAAATACTCAAATAAACTGTAAATTGACTCAGCATATCTGATTACCTTCCTTGAAGAAATCCTATACTTCTCACCATACCTCCTACCCACCCACTCTTAGCAGGAAATTTGTACCAACATTTTTGAAAAAAAAAAAAAGCATTCTCCTAGACATATATAGGGATTTATTCATTGTCCAGGCATGAACGTCCATTTGGACAGCAGAGTTTTCTCAGGCTGAAAACATGGCCACTCTAAACGAACCGTGGGACCTCCACTACCATAGCCGCCATGGCAACTCTATGGTGTGATCAGCAGAAAACGTTCAACCGTTTTCTCAGCTTTCATCCCTCAAGACTTCAACCAGAACATGGTTCCTTGGCTTCTTAATTTCATTCTCCACATGCACAAAAGATGAACGGACTGGCGTCCAGCTCCAATGACGACGTGGGGTGGGGTGGCTGCTATCAAGAAGAGCATATCTTTTGGCCCCTTACACACATCTGCCTGAAATGGGCTCTTTGGCACCTGGCATTTTGTTGCAGTCTTACATTCGAGATGTGTCATTTTGACTCAGACCTCTTTGCTTTTCACCTTGGTTCATTCCCTTTACAGTTTCTCTTTAAATACAAAGCAGAAGCTTTTAAATTTCTCAGTTGCTTTAGAAATATGTGCGAAGTCTTTTGATCCGAGGTGATCAAGCAAGAATTATTGAAGACTACGCAGCTAGCAAGCCCTGTATGCAGAGCAAATAATAGAGCAGAAAACCACATAGATATTCAGAAAACTATTTCAATGAATGAGTCATTAATTGAACTAAAGTTAGTTTGGTGTATGCTATTGTGGTAGTTATTATTGCCAGAAATAAATATTTTTGGTTCTCTTGTCTAGTACACAGAGAACTTGACTGGCAAAATTTAAGTAGAATGACATTACTTCCAGGCAGGGTTTTTAAGAGCTGGGGCACAATATACCACCTTTCCCTTACCCTCTCCTGTGGGTGGAAAACAACATTCCAGATAGAGGTTGCTCCATCTTTCTTGTCCCGGAGTGAGAATGTTGCAGAGTCGTAAACAATGCATAACAGATGTGTGCCGAGCAAGATAAATAAACCTCCATTGCTTCACACTGTTGGGAGTTTGGAGTTGTCACTGCAGCACCATCTAGCCTGTTCAGACCAAGATAGCTACTAAAGTTCTACTTCACAGGTGTGCGTGCAGAACAAGCAGAAGAAAGGGGCAGAGCTCCTGGGTGTGAGTTGTTGTTGGAATCTTAAGACAGTGTACTTTTGAGCAAGAACCGCTAGTGGTCTGCCCACTCCCTCCTGGCCCAGCGGCCAACTCAGCATGGCTTAAGCCAAGCCAGCTGTGACAATGATGGAGGAAAAGGAGCAATGTAACAAAATGTATTGCTTCCTTCTGTCCTCGTTTTGGTCTGATATCAAGTAGCTACATCTATTGGAGAACAAGAAAGGATTATATGTAAGATTGTACTAAATGTTGGATAATACTAAATATATTTTATTGTGGGAAAGACGTTATCATCAATAAGATCAAAGACACTGAGTCCTATGTAAAAGATAATAAAGGATTCTATTTTTGAGAAAATGCTTAATATGAATTTTGAAGGTTTCTACACCACTGAAAAACGTAAAGAAGAAAGTAGTGATTGCCCCAAACTTTCTACCCAGAGACAGCCTTGCTTACATTTCAGAGAGCATTCTTCTAGACATCTTTCTATGTGTACATACAAATATGCTCACACATATAAATGGGATCCTGCTGTTAAAGTGACATTCCTTTAATGAAATCTATTATGTGCAGATCTAACAATTAGGACACAGGTATGAACATGGTTAATAATCCTGTCCTGCAGTTTACTGAGTGCAGAGGGGGGGATTCAACAAGAGTTTTCAGGAGGAGTTAGTATCATCATAAGGAAATTTCTTGACAATCTAAAGTTCTAGGGACTTTCCAAGGAAACGACCTTTTTTTTTTTTGGAACTGGGGATTGAACTCAGGGACTCTCAGCCACTGAGCCACATCCCCAGCCCTATTTTGTATTTTATTTAGAGACAGGGTCTCACTGAGTTGCTTAGGGCCTCGCTAAGTTGCTGAGGTTGGCTTTGAACTCGCAATCCTCCTGACTCAGCCTCCCAAGTCGCTTGGATTACAGGCGTGTACCACCACGCCCGGCTGGAAACAACTTTTTTTGTAAAATGATTTTACTTTATAGCACCTCTAAACAATTTTACATCATAATTTTGATGACATAATATTTCATTGTATGAAATTAGATGCCATCGTTTCCTTGAAAGTCTTTATTACTGGACTTCTAGTGTGTCTCCTTTTTATCTCATATACAATGCCATGTGAAAATCCCTTTGTATGCAATTATTTTCCTTTTCTTTTACAGTACAGATGCAGAAATGAGATTGTTGGATCAGAAGTTTTAAGATTTTACATTTAGGTTAAATACAAATATGCATATGTATCATATATAGGTACTGTAAATATTTCTAAATGTGTATATATATATATATACTGGGGATCAAACTCAGGTGCACTTAACAACTGAGCCACATCTCCAATTCTCTTTTGTATTTTCTTTAGAGACTGGGTCTCACTGAGCTGCTTAGAGCCTCGCTAAGTTGCTGAGGCTGGCTTTGAACTCTTGATCCTCTGCCTTAGCCTCCCGATCCACTGAGATCACAGGCCTATGCCACTGCACCCAGCTCCATCAAGGTTTTGAATGACAATTTCCTAAATCCTAGAAAACTCAAAAAACATAAATCATTAAAGCGTTTTGTAAATTTTCAAATATTATAGGTGGAAAAACTTTGGTTTTCTGTGCATTTTCCTGATCACTATGAGGTTGAACACTGGATGGAGTGAGCAGGAAAATGTGCCCTGGATGACCTAATGAGACATATATAGGCCAGAGAGTGGGAGACAAACTCATGAAAACTTGGGAGACCTCTTCATCAATAAAGTTTTGGTGCTGCTGTGCAAGTTATTTCACTTGTGCACCCTCCATCACCAAGAAAGAAGCACAGTGTTTGATGGTCCTTCTTTAAATTTGAACTTTACATATACCAGAGTTAGAATAATATTTTAACCCATTTATCAGGTGATTCAGAAGGATGTCTGTTTTCAGTCGGATACAGAATAAAAAAGAGATCCAGAGCAGGCCCCTTAGGACTTGGGCTGTATGCTCCAGCAGAGATGAGATGAGAGAGCTGGCGATATTTAAGGTAGTTAAGGTACTAGATAAGGATGTTCTATGGAACCTCTTGCAAGCCACACCAGGAGAAAATCAGGACAGACTCCTGGAATTCTAAAACAAATTCCCATCTTAGGTGACAGATCATTATCCTCCACTTAATAAAGTGTATGGGCCCTCGTAGAGAACAAGAGCCTAACCAAGAGACAGCAAGTGACTATGACCAGGGCATTTTGTCACAATTTAGGTATTCTCAGATCCACCAAGTCAGGTGATCAAGAGAGAAGCAATTCACGGTATAATGGAAGTGGTAAACAGCATTGGGCCTGAAAAGGTCCAGAAAGTGCAGGTAAATTGTATGAACACTTAGTTTCAAACTCCTATGACCCCAGGGCTTTCTCTCCCTCAACTATGACCTCAGGGTGAGGCAAGTCCCTACACCCCATTGAAAAAGGTGGGAAAATTTCAGATTGGGCCCACAAGTGAGTTGGCATAATATCAAAAATGGATAACTGGCCATACTTTAGCTATATGTAGGAGAGTCTCTCAAAAAGAATAGCAAACGGAAAATCCCTATACTGTGCACTTGGTGGTTCAGTTTGATGGAAGAAGTGGCCTTCAGTATATCTCTTCATGTATTTTGAGCTGTGGGGTTTCAGTGGTTGGTTCAGAGGCTGGAAAGAGCAAGAATAAAAAAATATAAGGCTGGCCTGGGAGGCTGAGGCAGGAGAATCGAGAGTTCAAAGCCAGTCTCAGCAAAAGTGAGGCACTAAGCAACTCAGTGAGACCCTGTCTTTAAATAAAATACAAAATAGGGCTGGGGATGTGATTCAGTGGTTCAGTGTCCCTGAGTTCAATCCCTGGTACCCCCCACCAATACACATGCATGTGTGCGTGTACACACACACACACACACACACACAGAGCAAAGAATTTGTGATGGAAGAGGCAAGTGTTTGGGCTTATGGCAATGGCACAAGAATCAGTGCTGGAAACAGTAGTCTCCTGGGATATTAACCTTATAACCTAGAGGAATAGAAGGGAATATCTACTCTCAACAGGCTCTCTCACCTGTAGGGCTGTTGGCATTGATCTGAATTCCCTTATTGATTCAGGGTTACTGATTCCATGTGGATGGGGCAAGCATTCTTTCAAAACAATACTGGGGAATGCCAAGAATAGAGTGGACTTATTCCCCCAGTTCTCTGTTTTGGTTCCATTTCCCAAGGCTTCTGCCTCTAGGCTAATCTCCCCAGGGATTTCTAAAAGTTTGTAAGTCAGTTTCTAACATGCATCTTCCTTTTGCCTTCTGTAATTTCTGTAGAGTTGATGTGGAGGCAAAGAGCAGAGCCTTTTCTAGTTCACTGTCTCTTTGAATCATTGTTTTCAGCTTCTTCAATAATGGGATTGGGGTGAAAGAAAGTGCATAGAGGAAAAAAAATTGTAAGAGCACATTCAGAAAACAAAGGAAGCTGGGAAAGCTATAGGGGGAAAGAATGCTGAAAGAAGAGAGAAAATGTATACAGTTCCAGGACTTTTCATATATTTGTGGTTCAAGTTCAAGTCATTGCCTGACTTCATTGGAACAAATTAGGTCCAGTTTCCCAACTTAGTCTCCATGGTCATATGGATGACAAGTAATCACCGGATCATTTCTTCCACAACCACTGGGACCTTAATCTTGAACTCTGAGGCTAGATTAAAAAATGTGTAAAACAGTGAGGGAGGAGAGATTCCCTGTAGAATTTTAAGGTCTGAGATCTCCAGGAGATCCAGAATACACTCTATTTTTATTATTTCCATGATTTGAAACTGATATTTTCAGGTATTTTTTGATAAGCAGAGCCCTGGCTGTTGCATACAATTGATATTTCAAATATTTTCTTTTCTTTTTATCCTTCCCTATATGTAGCCATGGAAAGCTCACACCAGGGAAGTGTTTTGATTTCACTGTCAGTGTGTAGGATTTCACTGTTGTCATTACTGTGTTTATCACATTCCTTCTGGTTATGGGCCATTAGCATTCCACCAAAAAATATAAATTCTGAAATCCAAGGTAATTCAATGGTCTAAATATACTGGAAACCCCTATCCCCATCCCAGCACACATGGGAGGCCTCTCCCATCTGGCCAGACCCAGCAGCTGAAATTCACCCCTGGGGCTTCCCACTCCTGTCAATCACAGCATCCTGCTGTGAACACCATGCAACCATTTCTCTCACACAGACTTTCAGACTGGCAGAACATGTAACCTCATGGGCTCTGGTCCACACTGCTAAAGCCCATGACATTCCAGGAGATAGCAATGAATCAATGCATGTCACCACCACAGCATCTCTGCTCTGCCCAAAGTCCTTCATCCCAGAGGGTCCCCAAATATTTTGCAAGCTGATACCTTGTCCAAGCTGTGCATAAGCCTTTTGCTTCATCCACCACTGGAATCCATGCACAACACCTCTGTGGTGGAATGCAGCAGCTGTTCTGCAGCCGCACTACAGTCCCATGGACCTCAGCTTGGGACAGGAAGCCAAGAGGAATACCATATCCAATTGAAAGGACAGGGGGGAATTTCAGGAGGTAAAATTCGCTGAGCCAAACTTGGAGGTTGTCCAGGACACCTGGTTTACACCCTTCCTTTTCCTAGAAATCATGGGTCCTGGTGACCACCAACAGCCTAACTCTAAGCTCCACTAGTCCCCAGGCACCAAGAAATGTCCTCCTAAGACTAATTCCAAATAACATAAGGGAATAACAGTAAAATATTGTAGAAATTAAAGGCATCTCACCTTACACCTGCTAAGCTTTGCTAATATCACCTTTGAAGAAACAGAAACATCACTGAGGTAACAGGGAAGATGTGAAAAGTGGTCAGGGTGGCTAGCCTTGTCTCCTTTATGACATGAGAGGAGGATCCCAATCCAAAGAAGCATCTGATATACACAATCGCCAGTATGGTCCAAAGCCACAAAGATGGGTACCTCACCATTATGTTAGCTTCTAAGACTCTTTAAAGGAGAAGTAATTCACTAAACTGATAGTTATCCTCACAAGCAATGAGATGAGTCATTATGGATGATCTATTTGAATAACCACTCAATTAGACAGAAATAGAAGCATTAAAACTTTTACCACTATTGCTACTATTACTACTATGGCAATGGCAATGAGAGTGATGATGATGATGATGA
The DNA here is from genome assembly GCA_020662805.1 of Glaucomys volans. Lineage (NCBI taxonomy): Eukaryota > Metazoa > Chordata > Mammalia > Rodentia > Sciuridae > Glaucomys > Glaucomys volans. Next base: position 383,646 of record JAJEJO010000211.1, read on the forward strand.
TGATGATGATGATGAAGATGATGATGATGATGATGATAAAATAAGTCATAAAGACTTCCTATGCATGAGATATTCTACCAAGCACTTTGCATTAATTCTCATTTTGTCCTCCCAATAACTAAGTATTAAAATAAGTACTATCATTAGCTGAATTTTGCACATAAAGAAAATGAAACACAGAGAAGTTAGGTAACTTGGTCAGAATCATACAGAGTAAATGTTAACACCAGTGTGTGACCCTAGACAGTCCAGCCCCTCTGCATGCTGTACCCTACTAGCCTCTCCTCAGAACCCTAAACTCATTTTTTTAAAAAGAAGCCAAATAATATCTGTGTTAGCCATCTTTATGTCACTGTGACCAAAATACCTGACAAGACCTACTTGGAGGAGGAAAAGTTTATTCTGGGCTCACAGTTTTAGAGGTTCAGTCCTTGACCAGCCAACTCTAACACTTTGGGCCTGAGGTGAAGCAGAACATCATGGCAGAAGGGAGGTGGTGGGGGAGTGTTCCTCACCTCATAGTGGCCAGGTAGCAGAGAGAAAGAAAGGGCCAAGGGCCACAGGGAAGATGAACCCTGCCAGGGCACACCCCCAGTGACCCACCTTCTCTAACCATGCCCCACCTACCTACAGTCACCACCCAGTCAGTCCATTTAAATCAGGGTGAACTGATTAGGTTACAGCCCTCACAGTCTAATCATTGCACCTTTGAATATGACTACATCAACACAGGAGTTTTTAGGGGACATTTGAAATCCAAACCATAACAATGTCTTAAGAATCAGAACACTTCGTGATCCTAAGGAGGCTCTGTATATGGAATAAAAAAAGATAAGAGTAGTTTTAATTGAGAACAAATGGGACCACTTATTCCTTCTGCAAATGTTTATTGAATATCCACAAGGGGCCAGAGCCTGTGCTAGGTTAATTGTAAGATAGACATGATTCTGGGTTTACTGTTCCTTGCAGGTTAGCAAATCTCCATAATATCATCCACAACCTTCAGCAACTTATTTCTGAGGAGCTTTTGAAGCAAACTTGCCATAATACCTAAAAGTAATTTCTGGAATGGAATTTTAAGCTTTGCTTTGAATTATCCACTCTGATATCCACTTAGGAAGCATAAACTATTTCTCAATCAGAGCTATTTTTAACTTACCTCTTCATGATACAATAAAGGACATCTTTAAAGGAAAGAAAAAGCAATATGTGAGAATATTTGAAGAGCATTAACTGACTGAGATGGAAATGATATAATTTATACAGAAGTCATATTTGCTTGATAGGATTTTTACTCTTTCCAAACACTTTAATTAACACTTTAATAACACTAAATAACACTTCAATTTTGTGATGGATAGTTGTGAAAATGTGTCAGTTTGGTTAGGTCACAGTACCCAGATATTTGGTCAAACACTATTCTAGATGTTTCTGTAAAAGTGGTTTTGATGAAATCAAATTTTAAGTCAGCAAACTTTGAGCAAGGAAGAATGCCCTCCATAATGTGGGTGGACCCCATCCAATTAGTTGAATGTTTTAATAGAAAAAATATTTTTTCCAGCAGTCTGCCTTTGGATCTGAACTGCATTATCAGCATTTCCCGGAGTCTCCAACTTGCTAACCTACTTTGCAGGTTTTGGATTTGCCAATCTCCTTAAAGTAAATCAATCTCTCCCTGTCTTTCTCTCGTCAGTGTCTTGATTCTGTTTCTATGGAGAGCCCTGAATAACACTCCTTTTAATACCCATTAATTCCCTTCACTTTCACTTCTCTCCCAAAAGACTTTTTTGGGAATTTCAGGTAGCAGAGTAGGTTGATCAAGGACACACCTTCAATTAAGAGACCTTACCAAATGACTTAAATAATTCAACTTGTGCTACTGCATAATTTTGTTAGGTCAGCCTTAGAGACCAGACAGAAAGCAGAAGGAAGTATGTGAAACCATTGAGGGGTTAAAAGTTTAAGCAAGCCCCAAAGGGAACAGGAATCTCAAGTCCTTTTCTAGAGTGGCAAGACTATCAGAGGCAGGTACAAGTATATGAGGGAAATTTAGAAGTTTGAAATTGTGAAGGAGTATGTCAGATATCAAGCTATGGTACTAATTTTGAAGGCATCATGAGGCAAAGCAGCCTGGAAGAAGGACTAACTGTCAGATGAACTGAGAAGGCCTCAAGTCTCTGGATGCAGGAAGATGAGACCTTCCACTGCCACCTTGCTTCTATCCAGTCTAGCCAGTGTTTTTCAAATTGTATTCCACTGAGTCCTGGGTTCCACTGGGTAATAATTGGGGCCATACCAGTTTATCAGATGTGTCAACAATTGACTTTAAGTAATAAGGTTAAGCCTTGTCATCTAGGCAAGAAACAGTGACTTGGAAATGGACTACAGTGTTTGAAATGGTGAGAAGTGGATGGATTTGGGAACTATTTGGAGGGTAAAGCAATCAGGCTTGCTGATAGATTAGAAATAGAATGTGCAGGGTAAAGGGGAATTAATTCCTAGTTTGAAGCCTGAGTGCATAAATGTTGATGATATTTATTAAGATGGAAGCACTGGGTGAAAAATAAGTTTCAGGGGAGAAAACCATGTTTTGAACATGTTTGAAATGCTTATTAGAAGTGAAAATATCAAGCAGGGAATATATATTCACTTGAGTGCAGAGAAGCAGTTAAAACTAGAGGTACAAAAGTAGGAATCCTTAGTCTATAACTGTCATTCAGCATTTTTGGATTGGAATGATCACCTCTGGCAATATTTCCCAGTCCCAACTTCCAATTAAAATGAACTTAAAATGGTCTGAAGAATTGTCATTGTGGAAGGGCCACCAAGATCCAACAAATCAGAATTATGGCTTAAAGGTTGTTTTAATAATTAATTATTTGTTTAAGTTGCCTTTCATAATTTTTAAATTTTATTTTTCTATTTTCTTATTATACATGTTGCAGGATCACACTGGTCATGTAGTCATACATGTACTTGAGGTAATAATGTCTGTTTCACTCTACAATCATTTCTTCCCTCATAATTTTAATGATTAACTGGGATTGATAGCCATCAAATAAATGTTGATAAGAAAGAAATAGGTCCAAACATATTGGGAGCAAGGAGGGAAGCCTTGTTAGAATTTAGGTGGTTAAAGGTTAAAACTCGAAATTTTATTTGTGATTATTCAGATACTAATGAACTCAGGTAATCATTCAGAAATGGAATATTTTAGACTTTGGAAAGTGTCCTCTTCCCAACCTATTTTTTAAACCCTGTCGTTTCCCCATGTTCCTCTGCAGATAATCCCTGGCAAGGTACCACTCTGTTTCAAAGCAGGCTGCTACTTTCCAAAGGCAAGCTGCTACTTTCAAATTGAAGTTTCTGGGCCAGATCTTTCCCCCAGATCTTTGGAATCACATATCCAACCGCCAACAAGAACTCTCTCTGGAAGTCCTCCAAGCCCTTACACTTAGCACTCACACTCAGCAGCCCTCACACTTAGAAGATCTTATCTTTCCCTGCATACCTCCTTTCCTCTCTTACAGCAGCTCTAGAATCCAAGTATCTGCCCAAGACAGAAACAGAAGTCTTCTTAGATCTCTCCTTTCTTTCCTGTCGTAGCTAATCAATCCAGACAGGAAGTTTATTTTCCTCTAACTTCTCTCTCCTATTCCCTCTTTTCAATCTTTGAATTCAAGTCATCCTCATTTTTCTCCTACCTACTTCTCTTGCTCTGGCTCTGGCTCACTGTACTTAATCCTCAACCTGACCACCAGAATGCCTCAAAATGAAAACTGGATGCTTTGGTTCAAAATCTTCAGCCATATTCCAATGTCTGAAAGACTGCATCCAAACATCTAAGGCCTAAAATATCACATAAAAACTTCTTCATAGAGCTCCACCATCTAGCCCCTATCTGATTCCTTTTTTTTTTTTTTTTTTTTTTTTTTTTTTTTTTGATACTGGGGATTGAACTCAGGGGCACTCCACCACTGAGTCACATTCTCAGCCCTACTTTGTATTTTATTTAGAGACAGGGTCTCACTGAGTTGCTTAGGGCCTCGCTAAGTTGCTGAGGCTGGCTTTGAACTCGCGATCCTCCTGCCTCAGCCTCCCAAGTGCTGTGGTTACAGGTGTGTGCCACCGTGTGCAGCTCTGTCTGATTCCTTATGTTGTCTGGTTTTCAGTCATTCTACCACCTTCTCTAGACACACATTCTCAGCTAGATGCAGAGGGAATTATCTGGTTCTTCAGTGATGCCATCCCCCCTTTGCCATATCTCTGAGACTCTGCATGTGGTTTCCTCTGGCAAAGCGGACTCCTGTCTTTCCACATCTAGCCAAACTCCATTCAATCTTCATAATTAGTCTCTTTGTGAAAACTTCTGCATTTCTCCAAGGGCCTCCTTCTCCTCATTTGCCATCACACATTTTATGTATCTACACCAAAATGATTACCATTTGCTTTGTATGTTATTTCTCTATTTATTCTTTTTACTTGAAAGAAGTTACCCAAATGAGTTAAGTTGCAGACTTCACAGAACTTGAATCTGCTTTTAGAAGCATCTATGGCATTTTTGTCTTTGTACTCAACTCAGTTAGTATGGAGTCTTGCTAATAGTAAACACACAGTATGTTTGTTGAATATGAAATACATTAATCAAATAAAATATTTAATTTTATTGGAGGAGAGAGTTTAGTGAGGTCCTATGAAACCATAGACTTTGGAGCTATACATTAAAATGCTATACATTAAAATGAATAACCAAATAAGTAATGTTTTATAATAAATGTTTACAGTTTTAGAATGAATTATTGATTCTAATATAATATTTCTAGTTAAAAATAACAAGTGCTTTTTAAATTGATGAGGCATAAATCATAGTAGAACTATGACTTTCTCTGCTTTCTCATGGTTAATTCCAAGTACAGAACTTCCCATCCATACTATAAAAATGTAATAAATGTTAGCTTTTGCTCATGATAAACTTTGAGGTTAATTAACATTTGTGCGTGAAGATCTAATCCATATGGGCTTGTTCTAGCACCATCCAATCTGCACTCCATGTCCCAAATGGATGATTGCACTTAGTAACAATTAACATTTGTTCTATCATGATTAATTAGGCTTTCTCAGCAACTGGTAAGCAACTGATATTTCAGTGAAAATTTTATGTTATCTACTTTAAACTTAGCAGCTTACTTTGCCTATTGTGTGAAGAACTTGATTAATTGCTGCCCACAAGTCTGAATACATCACACTGCATGAAGCAAATGAATACAACAGGACTTCCAACCACTCTGAACCTGGTTCCCAGGTATGCTGAGGTATTGATCCCTTAGCCCTGGCAGTTCAACCCAGAATGTGTTCAATTATTCTCTCTGGATGCCTTGAGGTAAAAAGGATTGGGAAGCACTTATGTAGATAAAGATCTATTTTTAAAATGGGATACTGCTTCTAGTGCTCATTTCCATTCTTTACTTTGGATAGTCATAGGTGGAACAAGGGGAAATAAAAGAAGCAGCTTGACCAGACAAATCACAACAAAATAATCTCATCATTTTCATCCCTGTTAAAAAATGATGCCTTTCCCAAATTCTTCATGTGATGGATTTTTTTTTATTTTATTTTAGAAGATCTTAATGGCTGTCTCATTTGGGATGCACCCCTTCTTCTCCTGTCCCCAAATCTATTTCATGGAATTGAGTTGCTCTTGCCCTTCTGCTTGAATGTGGCTTCACTGTAGCTCTTACCATGTGGTATTCAAGGCTATGGTCAGGATCAGGAATAGGAGAAAGATGGGCTCTTCTTTTACACAGAGTTCTGAAAGTTGTGTTTCTCTCTTTTGATCCTAAAATGCATTCTTTGACTACCTGACCCAAATGAATTATTCTTTGTAAGGCAATCCAGTCATAACTCACTATTAAACAGTATCTCCAAAAAATGCTTCAAAAACATGAGAAACCACATATGTCTGCAAAGATTATATCCATCTTAAACAAAAAGATTAGATGAAACAATTCTGCAAGAACTGGGTGCTATATTTAAAGTAGGCATAGCAAGCTAGCACGAAATTATTGAAAGATAGTCCATATTTCTTTGGGAGAAGAAATTCATGCATTCTTTTGAAAAAGAAAAGTCAGTTGCCAAATGCCCTAGCAGCATGAACATTCTTACTTAAGACAATTCTGGAAAATGATACAAGACAAAAAGGTGGAACTGATTTTAGACTGCATTTACCATATCAAAGAAATTTCCTGCTCCTTGGAAAGCATCATACCAAAAATATTTTAGACTCATCATACAAGCACTTAGGACACCCAGCATGTGGCCACCAAGATTCCACAGCCAGGTGTATCTTGAAAATTTATGGTTCAGAAAAAAATATTGGAAAAGATACAAAAGAGAAAATTTCAATGATGGACACAAAGTAATTTTCAAATTAAATCTCTGTTCACAATATGCAGATCATGTTGATCAGAGGATCTGATAAAATAAGTCTGTCCGCCCATTCATGTGGTCTGATAGGAAGAATGGATTTCTTAAACAGCAGTTTTCTTAGGACCCCAGTTGGAACCCATATAAAATTGTCAGGCAAACACAGGCACATGGACTATATCTAGTGTTAATCTTTATTTAACATTTTGATCCCACCAAGTTCTGTTCAATATGCTCAGGAAGAATGTGCATGGGGGGAACAAATATACAGGTAAGAAAGCAGACAGTTTGATGCAAGAGAAGAAGTGCTAGAATAGACTTAGGGATCAATGCAGAAAAAGCATAGAGGGAAGAACAACAACTTGAGAGACTCAGGTTAAAATTTCAAAAGTGACATTTCTAAAATGAAAAATGTAATTTTTTCAGGCAGACTAAAGAGCATGAAAAGGCCTGTCCTAAATTTCTAGTTGCCTCCAACATAGAAATGATGGCAGATATAATAGATTTTAAGTGAAATCATAAGAAATAACTTACTTCATCCACTTTTGACCTGAAGTAACCTGGATTCTGAGAATCAAGGATCTGGTATGAACTTGCGACAGGAGCTAGACTTTATCCGTGGGAAATGAGGAACAAATCAAGGTTTTAAGTCAAAGTGACATGCCATGGTTTTTGTTATGATTTAGATGGTAGGTATCCCCCAAAAACTCATGTGTGAGACAAAGTTATAGGAAAATGTAGAGGTGAAATGATTGGGTTATAAGAGTTTTAACTGAACCAGTTGATGCATTAATCCACTGATAGGGATTAACTGGATGGTAACCATAGGCAGGTAGGGTGTGGCTGGAGGAGGTGAGTCCCTGGGGTGTGCCTTTGGGGGTTATATTTTGTCCTTTTTGAACAATTACTCACCGAAAGAGTGTTCCCGGAGCCATTCTAACTGCTTTCTATTCAGTAACTCTCTTCCTCTACTTTCTGGTTGTCCATATTGAGTTGCTTTCCTCCACCACACCTTTCCACCATGATGTTCTGCCTCATCTTGGCCCCTGAGGAATAGAGTCACTGGACTGAGACTTCTGAAATCCTGAGCCCCAAAATAAACTTTTCCTCCTCTAATTGCTCTTGTTAGGTCTTTTGGTTGCAGCAGGGAAAAAGCTGACTAAAGCAGCTTTCTATAAGATAACTCTGGAATAAATATGAAGAAGAAACCAAAACTTTCAGGCAGCCTTGGCAAGGAAGCAGCTTCAACAGTCCACACATGAGGCAGCAACAACCTGAACAAGGACAGGAAGGAGGGAGGGGGAGAGAGAGAGAGAGAGAGAGAGAGAGAGAGAGAGAGAATGTGGGTGCGGGGAGAAAGAGTGAGTTAAGTGGTCTCCAGCAATAGTCCCCTTCTCTACTCTGCTTTGCATTATAGGAACTATTTTGTCCCCTGGTCTCCATTGCTGACTAGATTCCATACAGATTTGAGCAAGAAAAAGCACTGGAAGAAAACTAGAGAGTAAGAGGGTGGAGGCGGCCAGGGTTGTCCCATTATGTTTCTGGACCTAGAAGAGATAATGGCTTCCTTTTTTGGCTGAATAGTGCCCATTTTCCTTTTCAGCTCCACCACCTACTTAAACCAATTTCCTGAATCAATTCCTCCTGTTAGATAAGCCTGGAGTGGTGTCTGTTTTCCTAACTGGACTAGAGGAGAAATGACATGAAAGAGAGAATCAATACAGAGATGAATGTGTGAAAATCAATGACCATGGATATGGAGGTTGAAGAAGAGAGTGGCAATGAGAACAACTCAAATTTCAAAGGACTCCTGGGTGAGAAAAATAACACTGGCAATTACTCACTGAAAGAGTTTTCCAGGAGCCATTCTAACTGCTTTCTATTCAGTAACTCATTTAATCTTCAGCAACCATAAGATGTAAACATTTGGATTTATACAACTTTAAAAGTCAGAAAAAGTAAAGCTTACAGAACCCAAGTAGTTTAGCAACAGTCACTAATTGTAAAGGACAGACTAGTTGGTCAATAACCTAGAAAGAGGATGGTGAAGAAACATCAGACAACCAGCTCAGATCTGGGCTCATGGAGCACAAGTTATTTGCTGAAGTCTAGAAGTTCTGCAGTTGGAAACATCATCTGCAGTTTAAGAGACAGATTAAGGCTGGAGATATGGAAGTGTGAGTCACTGCTATATAACCAAGTGTGAAGCTACGGAATGCCAGGTGGAAAAAGACCAAAAGAATAAAAAAGATGTAAAACTTTGGCAGTGAATATTACGGTATAAATGAAGCAGATGAATTGACCCGTTCTCTCTAATGCAGAGGCTATGGATAAGATGACCACCAATAAGACGCTTCCCAAATTACCATGCTACACTTTTATGATATAATCCCCCAATTTCCCTGTTGCATCACTAACTTGTCACCACTTAATAAATTAGATTGGAAGTTTCTTGGCAGCACTGACTGTATATATTTCAACCCGTCAATCAAACAACAAGTATTTACTGAGCTCTTCGTAAATGGCTAGTCATATATTAGATCCTGCAGGGAATTTAAGAGAAGTCTGAGATACTCTCTTCTCCAAAGAACTTCACACAGATTTGATGACTATTCTGTATATCTATCTTATGATTTTAAGCACTACACACACTGACAAACTCATTACATATGCTTAGAATTTTTTAAATAACAAAGAGGCATTAAAATTCTTACTTTTGAAAACATCTTTTGATAGTAATTCAGGGCACTTTAAACATGTCTGAAGTTTCCTATATAGTCTCAACAAAGTTCTTTGATGCTAAAAGGTGTAAGTCATAAGATGAGATCACTCACTTAGCATTTATTAGACATTCTCTGTGTTAAGATAATAGAAGGATTCCTGGGGATACAAAAAGGGGCAAAACTTGGTTTCTGCCCTATCAAGATCTCCTGAGAATATCACACAATAAAAACAATGATTATGAATCAGTACATGAAGTGCTACCATGGGTTACTCATTGGGTGCTGCCAGAGGAGCTTAAAAAAGCAGTTTCCTCAGCCTGGGAGGGTCTCAGGATGTGCCTGACAGAGGAGATGGGGCTTGAAGCTGGGGCTTGGCAAACAAAGTTTACTGAGGAAAAAGATAAGGACCTTTTAGATCCATTCATGGAATGGAGGAGTCAAAGAAAGTGGGCATTCATACACACACTTCAGATAGGGCACAAATCTCCAGAATGTACAAAGTACTCAAAAATCTTTACACCAAGAACACTAATAACCCAATCAATAAATGGGCCAAGGAAATGAACAGACACTTTACAGAGGAAGATCTACAAGCAATCAACAGATTTATGAAAAAATGTTCAACATCACTCGTTATAAGAGAAATGCAAATAAAAACCACCTTAAGATTTCATCTTACCCCAATTAGAATGTCTTTTATTAAGAACACAGGCAACAACAGGTGTTGGTGAGGATGTGGGGAAAAAGGTACACTCATACATTGCTGGTGGGAGTGCAAGTTGGTGCAGCCACTCTGGAAAGCAGTGTGGAGATTCCTTAGAAAACTTGGAATGGATCCACCATTTAACCCAGCTATCCCACTCCTCGGCCTATACCCAAAGGACTTAAAATCAGATTACTACAGTGATGCAGCCACATCAATGTTCATAGCTGCTCAATTCACAATAGCTAGATTGTGGAACCAACCTAGATGCCCTTCAATAAATGAATGGCTAAAGAAACTGTGGTATATATATACAATGGAATATTACTCAGCCATAAAGAAGAATAAAATTATGGCATTTGCAGGTAAATGGATGATGTTGGAGACTGTTATGCTAAGTGAGATTAGCCAATTCCAAAAATCCAAAGGTCAAATGGTCTCTCTGATAAGTGAATGATGATGCATAATGTGGGGTGGAAGGGTGGCAAGAATGGAGGAAGGATAGATAGCATAGAGGGAAAGGAGGGGTGGGGTCGGTGTGGGGGGGTAAGAACAATAACAGAATGTGTGACAGACATCATTGCCCTGTGTATGAATGAATACACAGATGGTGTGACTACTTTGTGTACAACCAGAGACACAATAGCTGTACTCCATTTGTGTTCAATGAATCAAATTTAAATAAATAAAAAAATTAAAAAAAGAAAGTGGGCATTCAAGGGCTGTGTGATCAAACAGCTGAAAAGAGAGGAGAGTATGGGGATGGCACACATAGGGGGTCTGAAATGTAACAGAGAGGTCAGAACTGAAGGACCTGGTCCGTTACACAGAGTAAGGGGGCCATTGAAGGGCTTTAATTAGGAGACTAAAACAATTGTACCCATTTCTAAGTAGAATCATTTTAATGGTATATGGAGAATGTATCTGTGGAGTATTGTGGGGTGGGGGAAGAGTGGAATGTGAGACTGAGAGTATTTAGGAGGCAGTTACAGAAACCCAGGCGAGAAATTATGAGGCTAATGCCTTTCTCAAGTCAGCCAAGAATCCTGTTCACAATGACCTTTGGTTTGGATGTGTAAACAGGAGGAATTTATTTTCTCTATCTTTCTTTTTTAATGATTATTATTTAATGTAGGTTATAACCCTTCCTGGAACAGTTCACTAAGACCCCCGGAAAGAGGCAGTCATTAAAATTAAGCTGAGTGAGATGGAAAGTGGGGCCGTAAAACTCCACCGCAGCCACCTGGAAACAGAAAGCGTTAAGCGTGTGAGTCCTGGCAGGCTGCATGGGAAGGAACTGTGTGCTTTCAGTACCAAGGAAGAGACCATGAACTGCATTCTTTTGATTTGGAGTCTTCTTTCTTGTCTTGGTGATGTGAGATTTCAACCTTAACATGACAGAATTGAGGAGAGAATGAATGGAAAGGGTCAGCATCTGTCCTTCCTAATTTTAGGACTCCATTGTATGCGCTAAAAGCAATGAAAGGCAATGGAGTTGGGAAGAAATCTTCGAAGCCAATAGCATTAAAGTATAGTTTCTGGAAAGGTAAAGTCATGAATCTCAGGCAAATAAAAAAGGAACAAATGTCAAATATTTTGTTTAACTCATTACTTAGGGAACAAGAAAAATCTCAAAATTGGTACTAAACTCCAGCTGAGTATATATAGGCAATTTAATAGATTGATGGGTTAGATACAAAATGGGTTACGTAGACCTTTGGGTTATATGTTTTACCAGACAGGAATTATTCTCATCTCTCCTAGACAAAAATTTTTATTGTAACTTTTGCTTCTAGGAGTTGTAAAATAGACAATCAATAGAAAGTCACACCCTGCAGTACTGAAAGGATTCCCTGTAACTAGAAGGCTATTTCCTATTGGATGATTTTTTTTTTGACAATAGGTAGAACTTTATATTTTGCAAGCAAGAAACTCCCAAGCAAAAGAAGCCTTATTTGGACATAAAATGTATGACATGCTGAAAAAAAATGTTTAAACATATAACTGACAAGTCAAGAACAAGAAATAAAAATGATAAATAGGCATCCTAAAAATGTTCACTCTCACAAGGAATTGAAGAAATACTAGTTAAAACAATAAGTATCAGTTTCCCAACAAGTTAATAAAAACAGGCTTAGATGATAATAACCAATGTTAGTGAGACTTTGAGGGAAACACTTTCAAAGCAGATGGGAATATGAACTAAGCTCATAGCTTGTGCTATTGGCCACCACGTCAGGTAAGGTAGAGTGGTTCCCAAAACATCCACATCATGCTTCCAATAGGAAAATCTTCTAGCCGTACCACTCTGGGGACAGAGGAATTGTTGGAAAAGACCACAGAACAGAGGCTTGTTGTCTCAGATCAGGAAGCCAGAGATGCCACCTTGATGCTCTTCATTCTTCATTTTGTGCTCTTTGCTCTAGTTGCAGCATCCTCTCCAAACACACACACACACACACACACACACACACACACACACACACACGTACGTCATAATTCCCTAGTCCCAATCTCCAAGCTATAAATTGACCTGGTAAACTCATTCACATGATCCTTCACTTTGCTTTCAAGGGAGTTTGAATTTCAAAGGTAATTTTCTATTTAACCCACCTCTCAGTAAAATGCAACCCCAATTTCTGCTGATAGAATTCCAAACCTTCTTTAGATTAGAAAAATAAAATAAAATATAATCAGACTGACAGAGGAAGTAAATGCTTTGGAGACTAAGCACATAAGTGATGTATTCTAAAAAACACAGGGTACAAGTAAAACATGCAAAATTGTTTGCTATGGGAGGCCTTGCTCCTAGGTCCTGGCAGATAATAGTGTTTTCTGACCAAACTGTGAGAAAAGTTGTTGCCTTAAGAAAACAGCTTTCCTTAAGCATGGTGACCAAGGCAATAACTTCCTATTTTCGCCTTTTCACATTGAATACTAAAGATAGTTAAATAAAATGCAGTTCTTCACACTTAGAATGCTGGGAGATGTAGAAGAATCCATGAATTCAAGGAAACAATAAAAGTATAGAAAGGTAACATTTAGTAAGTGTTTACTACATTCTGGATATTCTAAACCATTTACATACATTAAGTCATTCCCAGCTTGAACCAAAGAGCAGCACATGAAGCATATCTTATTGCTAGTCCCATTTCAGAGAAGAGGAAATCAAAACACAGAGATCTGAAACAACTTGCTCAAGGTCACACCGTTGGCAAATGACTGTACATTCTATTACTAAGAAATAACATCTGCATATAATTTTAAATGGATATATACTTAACTTGGTATACCATTATATTTGGATTATCAAGACAGACATTCTTATCTGCCTTTGGGGCTAACCTCAGAGGTCTCAGGAGTTTAATATCATAGAGGGAGGCTTTTGGACCAAGGACTGGAAAAGAAGTCCACATACTGTCGTCATCACTGACAGGAGCAGGGAACATCATTACATGTCCTCTTTCGATGGTGATGGTGCACCTGCTGTCTTAGGTGGTGCAGGGCCCAGGTACCACAGCACAAGTCAGGTAGTGCAGAGATGAGCCTTGAGACTGGGAAAGTCTAGAGGGGTGAGGAATCGTAGGGTCCAAGAATGAGCTGAGAGAAAGGAGAGAAGTAATGAGTCTTGTCCAACAGGTGCATGGAGGTATAAGGAAATCTACCTAGAACAATCCTACAGTAATGCTAACAGTCTTATAATTCAAACAAAAGCATTTCTGCTTCACTTTGTCTTCTCACTCAAGTGCTGAGACTTGAGTGACTGTAGTTGCTTGCTCCTTGCCAACAACTGCAGTTTGGGCAAGCACTTCTGGCTGGAATGTCAGTGTGCCCCAGGGCACGCTTTGCAGTGCACACGTGGCATCACCTCTGAGCTTCCTATGCACCCCAGAGCCCCAGGCATAGCTAAAAAGTGCAAATACCACGAGTATGGCTCCCCTGCTCTCCAGAAGCAGCATCTGAGAAGTGTGATACAGTTGTTGGCAAGACTCCCATGAGCATCCCAGGGGACTCCTCAGCAGTAAATCATGGCCCTCTGACAAGTCAGATGACTGCCAGACTGTCTGGGAGTGGGGAAAAACTGATACTGTTTACTCTTTCACACTAGAAGGGTAAACTCTGATTCACTGACTGGAAAGACCAGACCAGTTGCGGTGGTTGATGCTTCTTGATGTTCTGTAGTTGTAAGTGGTTCTATTTCCAGAATTAGAATTATTGCTAAACAACACACGCACCCCTCGTAGCCATGTGGGTTTCCACTGACCCCAAATCCAGAACCCTGGAAGAACATTTTGCACAAGGAGAACGTTTAAATCTTGCTTCTCTTCCAGAATAAAAAGTGTGTGTGTGGGGGGGCATTTTTCCAGAGACAGCTGGCTGCGATTTCAAGAAAATGGCTAGCTTAGCCTGTGAGGTGACTCTTAAAGGCTTTGACAGTGAAGGAACAGTGAAGGGAAGTGACGGGATGATTTTCCAATCCATTTCCTTTCTAAGCAGGGTAAAAGGAATTGTACCACTTTCATATTGTCTAAACAAATGTGAATTTAATTTCTGTGATAACATTGTTCTTTTGTTTGTTTTGTCCACCAAGCGCTAAAGGAAGTTAGAGATAATGAGAGATAATTAGGACCCCAGAGAGATTCTTGTTGAACAGAAAAAAGAAATTCTGATCTGGATGTGGAGGGAACCAAAGGAAAATATCTCAGATTATTTATGAATCATCTATTTACTGTTACTCTGTGTGGTTGAATAGCCTCATACTCCACATCCATCAAAGTATTTTCCCCTTATTTATAATGCATAATTACCAGCGCAAAGTTTCTTTTCTCTGCATTTTTTGTGAATTTAGCAGGAGGAAGGAGTAAGACACACTGCTTCCTCTAAGCTTACTATCCTATGAAGTCATCTCAATTTCAAACAAATCATAATTAATTTTTTTCTCATTCACACCTCCCTTAAGGAAGAGATATCAGGTTAAGCATGTAACATGAAGCCTTAAACTATTCTGTATAATCAAGAAATGCAACTGGTGATTATAGCAGAGACTTTTAAATAGTAAAAATCAATAGAATTTGGGAATACAGCTCTTATCTGCTAATTAACATTTAATATCACTTCCAAAAATCAAAACTTTTACAACAAATGCCCTTTTTTAGAGTTACCAGAGCAAACTGTTCTGATTAATTATTTGTACTAAGTAAAAGAAATTGGTATCTATATATATATACATATATATATTATATATATAGATATATATTTTTAGTGTGTGTGTGTCTGTGTGTGTTTGTGTGTGTCTATGTGACTAATTTTCAGGAAATTACAATACAATAAATACTGTTAATACCAAAATCACACTAGAAATTAATTTTTATTATTACAAAAGTAATTTGGGATACTGTGGTATCCCAAAGTCATTTTTATGACTTTAAGTTGCTTTCTTTCTGGCTAGTAGATAAAGTACCATCTCGGCAGTCAGAAGACCGGAGTTGTAGACCTACCTTAGCCAAGGGGTAAATGACCTAGGCAAGCAACTCTCCTCTGGGCCTTCCTTCTCTAGCTGTAAAACAAGCCGATCAGGTAAGACGGTCTCAGGGCTCACCTTAGCTCTAGCAGTCTGTCTGTTATACATACGGGGAGAACAGTCATTTGGCCTATTTGCAGACAAGTGAATGCTATATTACCTCAATTTTATTCTAATCTCAAAGATTATAACATACTACAATCACTTAAAATATTATTAACAATATAGAGGAAAACAATTCAGATATTCTAAAAGTCAGATGCTTTTAAAACCAAAGACTATGACTACACAATATCCAGACTTCTTTCTGGAAGGAAAATTCAAATGAATTTTGTCCAAAGTCAAGTACAGCCATGCACCACATATACAAAGGTGGACCCGTAAGATTAAAGTGGAACTGAAGTCTTCCCCTTGCCTGGTGAGGTCCTGGCCATCACAACATTGCAGCACAAGGCTTTCTCACATGTTTGTGGTGATGCTGTGCTCCAGTCATGTGAAAATACAGCACAGATTACAGTACATGATACTTGATGATGATAATGAATGACTTCATTGACGATTTGTGTATTTATTATACTATAATTTTTAAGTGCTAAGGATTGTATGCAGGGTCTTGCACATATTAGGTAAGTGCTCTACCACTGAGTTACAAACCCAAACCCTACATTGAAGTTTTTCTTCTTATTTTAGCAAATACTCTTACTTATCTTAAAAATATATTTTGTAAACCAGTATACCATGTTATGTAGAGAGCAGCCTCATAATCCTGTTTTTTACCACATCTCTTTTTTTTTACTTTCCAGTACTTTATTTTTAAAAATTTCTTCTTTTTAGTTGTACATGACAGAAGAATGTATTTTGGCAAATTATACATACATATATTATAACTTATTCTGTTAGGATCCTACTCTTGTAGTTGTACATGATGCAGAGTGACCCTGGTTGTGTATTCAAATACAAGGCTAGGAGAGTTATGTCTTATTAATGCTATTATCTTCCCTATTCCCCTCCCAACTCCCTGCCCTTCATTTCCCTTTGTCTGATCCAATGGATTTCTATTATTCCCTTCCCCAACCTTCCTTGTTTTGGGTTAGCCTCCACAGATCAGAGAGACCATTTTGCCTTTGGTTTGGGGGATTGGTTTCTTTCACTGAGCATGATATTCTCTAGTTCCATCCATTTACCAGCAAATGCCATTATTTCATTCTTCTTTATGTCTGAGGAATATTCCATTGTGTATATATACCACAGTTTCTTTATCCATTCATCTATTGAAGGGTACATCTCTTCATTATGTCAATACACATCCAGTGACTGACCTGTGCCACACTCTGGGATATTCACAAATATTGAAATCACCTAAGGATACTTCTCTCAGAAAGTATCAGTTGTGAAGCAATGCATGGTCATATTCACACCCGCACTTGCAAATTAGATTTACCAGAATCTTCAGAAAAGTGAGTTTAAAGCATGTTATTAAGAGACGCTGTGTGATTAACAAAAATGATATGAATGTACAACATGCACAAACATAGAAATGATAATTTGTACCCATATGTATACAGTGAATCAAAATGAAGTCTGTAAAAATAAAATAAATAAAAAAAGAGACAATGTTATGATTATCTGTGGAAAGTTAGATGATCAGTATGGACAGCCATTCAGACCACATATGATCTTAAGCAAAAGACAGCAGCATGTCAAACCTTAGGAGGACCTTAGAGCTCACCAAACCAGATCTGCCTTTAACAGATCTGGCAACTGAAGTCTAAAATGGTCAAGTTTTCATTTATTATATTTAAATACCTACATAGCAAGTAGCACTCTTCTGACTTACAAACAGAATCTCATTCTTGCACTAGCCCTATGTACAGTTACTCTTATTTCCATTAGAGATGATAAAATTGAGGCACAGGAAACAAACGACTTGCCCATGGTAATGTAGCTATTAAGTGGGACAGTCAGGATTTGAACCCCTGAAGTTTAGCCTGTGATTATGACTAATGTGTTTTTCAAACATTTTATTCTAATAAATTAATCCCTTCAATTGTTTTTGGAGCAAAAGCATTTAGAAGAACAAGAAGCTGACAGTAACAAAGAAAATGGCAGTTTTCTTTGAACCAGAGGCACTCAGGATCTAGGAGAAGACACTGAGAGGTAACAGGAAAAGCTGAACTTTTGAAAACTTCCTAAAGGATCTTCTGCTTTTTAAAAATATTTAATTCTGATAAAATGCAAATAACACATATCATATATGCATGTGTTATATGGAAAATACACATAAACTTTACATATGATACATGCATACATGTTATAAGGAAAACACATACAACATTAAATGGTAATGTGTTTTAATAGTGCAAAAATAAAGAATCCACAGCAAGCTTCCCATATCTCTCAAAGGCAAACAGCTATGAAAATGACAAAACCTCTGGTGGCCATACCCATTGCTGGAGAGAAAACATCTTCCTCCTGAGTGTGTGAATCAAATGTTGCTAAAAGATAAAGGTGTCAGTACAATAGAACCACCATTTTAGAAATACTGTGTATTTGAAAAAAATAGACTAATTTCAATGATGCAAAATATAATTTTTAAAATAATGAGAAAGCATGGTCCAAGTGATCAGAAAGAATGTTATAAACATGAGCACAGTGTTTCCTAGAAACCCTTTTTAAAAATCCCAGACTTGCTCTTGGTCTGTTCAAGAAACAGCATGGAAATGAAGGGCAGAAGTGGTACCAGTGTACAGTGGAAAGGGCACTGGTGAGAAAGGGCCACTGAGTCGCTTCTAGCTCTGCCCCTTCTTATTTTTTATTTGCTCTTTTTAGATTCACATGACAGTGGAGTGTATTTTGACATATTATACATACATGGAGTATAACTTATTCTAATTAGGATCCCGTTCTTGTGGTTGTACATGATGTGGTGTTTCATTGGTCATGTATTTATATATGAGCATAGAAAAGTTATGTCCCATTCATTCCACTGTCTTTCCTATTCCCACCCCCTCCATTCTTTTCATTCCCCTTTATCTAATCCAATGAACTTCTCTCTCCCCACCTTATTGTGTGTTTGCATCCACATATCGGAGAGAATATTTGGCCTTTATATTTTGGGACTGGTTTATTTCACTTAGCATGATAGACTCCTACCAGCAAATGCCATAATTTCAGTCTTCTTTATGGCTGAATAATATTCCATTATGTATATATGTAGTATGTTGATTTTAAGTCCTTTGGGTATAGACCAAGGAGTGGGAAAACTGGGTCAAATGGGAGTTCCATTCCACATTTTCTAATGAATCTCCATACTGTTTTTCAGAGCAGCTGCACCAATTTGCAGTCCCACCAGCAATGTATGAGTGAACCCTTTTTCCAACATTTATTGTTACTTATATTCTTGATAATTTCTGCCCCTTCTTATGACAGTTGGTTCCTATGCAAGTCACTAAACCTCTGCACGGGTGTCTTCCCAGGATTACGCTCTGAGGACAATGGTATCTGCACTGTTTCCATCAGAAGCTATTCGGCAGCTTTAATTCTTCATCTGTAAATGGGATGAGAAATGTGCGAAGTGTCTAGCACATGTCTTCTACCATGCCATCATTGGATTCTGTTAGAGTAGAATTTTGGTTTGTTTGGAACACTTTCTTCCCTTGTTTTTTCACGTTGTTCATGTATCTTTTCCTCTAGCAATGCAGATCTGGGGTATTGCAGTTTCCACCCGATAGGCTTATAGTGACCTTGTAGTTTTCCCACAACCTCTTCTTTAAGGGGAGAGATCAATATTAGCAACACCCACTATAGAAAATATGCAGCCGTAAACCAAATAGCCCCTATGAAGACGTCAACAATATTGTCATAATAAATCAAGAGGATGAGTTCAATTATTATCTACAGTATAACAAACAGATTTGCAATGGGGACTGCAGTTTCTAATGGAGGACAAAGAGGATGGGGAGGGGTGTAGGATGTAACTGTTAATGGTATAAGAAAAGAGTATGAAGAAGTTCTAGATCATAGGAAAAGTGAAAGTATAATCAAAAGAAGTTGGTTGTTAGCATGAGAAAAGGGAGAAAAAGACTTTGAGGAAACAGGTAAACAAAAGGAAAATAGAGAGCAAGAAAACTAAAGAAATAAAAATTTTACAATTTTCACAAAGGAGAAAAAAGTCTACTCTATAACAGTCATATTCTATCCAAACCTCCCAGTCGTCAGTAGCCTGAGGCATGAGGGGTACCTGACAATGAGCTTCCAGTCTCCAGCAGGCATCTTAGGATGGGATTTGCCCAACCTAATGACAGTTTCCACTTCCAGGATAATCCAAGATGGCTGCACTGGCTTCCAAACGTGTTGGCAAATGGGGAGATGCAGCCAGGGTGTGGGTGCCAAGTATGTGTGGGGTGCAGTTGGTTGGGCCAGGGTCCTGCAGTTCCTGGCTGTTTTCCCAAAATGGCAGCAGCCATGTGTAACCAAACCTGCGGACACTGTGATGGTGGATTTCCAGGCAACAACAGGCAGCTGGCGATCCACTGATGGTCCATGGGCTCTGCAGGTTACTGGCAGACAATTCGGCAGGTGAACCTTGGCAGGTGAACCTTGGTCGGTGGGTGATGGGTAGGTGAAAGGAAGGCCATGGGCAGGTCAGAGGCAGGCAAACAGGCAAATGGCAAATGATAGGTGGCAGTCAGTGAGCAATCTGCACTCAAATGTAGTCAATGCACTGGCAGACTGCAGGTGATTGAGGTGGACAAATGGGGTAAACAGCAGGGGATCAATGAGGAGCAAAGACTACGTCACAGAGAAACAGATTTTCCTCTGCTTGAAACCTGGGTTACAGAGCAACAAGGAACGCAGCCTCCCTCTAGTCCGACATTTTGGATCTCCTCAAGTGTCTAGCACATTGACATTTACTTGATTGATAATTTATACAAATTGAGATGATCACAGTAAGAGAAAGGACGTTTTCCCCAGGATACAATAGTTTCAAAATACCTGAAGATGTTGGATCATGACAAAACAGATAATGCCTTCAGTCAACTTGACAGAATAATCTACGTTTTCCTAGGTTGTTTTCCTGCCCCTGAGGGGGAGACAAAGCCCAAGTGTGACTGCCAAGTTTCTATCTTCCTCATACCTACCTCCTGGTCTTCAGGACCCTGCAATGTTGCTGAGCTGTAATTGCTACCAGGAGGGACCAAGTTTCCATTTTGCTCTGCTGCTTAAAGACACAACCCCAAGCTGATGGTTTCTTGTTAGGTCCTGGGTAGTGGTGGTCTCTGGAGCAGGGGCCACAGCTAGACTGTTCCTCAGAGTCTCTTCCTCAGTTACACTCAATTTTCCCTCACTCTAGCCACTCTTCCACCATTTCTTGCTACATTCTTTAATGGACTTTTTCTCAAGTAAGATTAACACTTTTCTGTTTGCTTGGCATGCCACTACAGAAATAATCCTGATCATGTCAACATTTTGTGAAAGGATCCTCTCTAATCTCCTCCGTCACATGCACCTTCATCAAGTCATTCTCCTCTTTCCTCAATGCCCAATAAAACCAAGGGAATGCTAATCTGTAAATGCAGAATAATCATAGACTTTTTTGATTTCACTGTCTAAAGTCATTGTCCAAAAAGTCTGAATTTTCTGGCATATCATTTAATTTCATAACATATTTATATGTTTAACAATGGAGAAAGAAACTAAAATTTTTGAATATGCAGTTTTATTTAAAATACACAAGAATTCTCTTCTTTTCCACTTTCTTATTAGTACATACAGCAGCACAAAATAGTGAGATTTACTGTTACATATTCATACATGCACACAATGTAGCGATATAATTTGACCAATATTACTCCCCACTATTTCCACTTTCCCTTCCCTTCTCCCTCCCCCCGGACACTTTCTTATATTTTACTGATCTCACTTCAATTTTTATGAGATTCCTCCCACCTTTCTTTTCCTTTTTCCAATCTAGTTTCCACTTACAAGAGAAAATATATGATTCCTGACCTTTTGAGTTTGACTTATTTTGCTTAGCATAATGTTCTCAAGTTCCATCCATTTTCCTGAAATGACATGATTTTATTTTTTCCTTATGGCTGAATAAAACATCGTTGTGTATATATCCCACATTTTCTCTATCCATTCATCCACTGATGGACACCTAGACTGGTTCCATAGTTTGGCTGTTATGAACTGTTCTGCTATAAACATGGGTATACATATATTGCTATGGCATGATGACTTTAATTCTTTATGATAAACACCAAGGCGTGGTATAGTTGGTCATATGGTGGATCCATTGCTAGCCTCTGAGGAACCTCCATGCTGAATTCCATAGTGGTCGGACTATTTTACAATCCCTCCAACAGAGTAAAAGTGTTCCTTTGTCTCCACCCTCTCCCCAGCATTTTTGTTGTATTCTTGATGACTGCCATTCTGATTGGTGTGAGGTGAAATCTCAAAGTAGTTTTGATTTGCTAATAATGTTGGACATTTTTTTCATATGTTTGTGAGCATTTGTATTTCTTCTTTTGAGAAGTGTCCATTTCATTCATTTCCCATTTATTAATCGGGTTATTTGATTTTTTTTGGTATGAGGTGTTTGAGTTCTGTGAAGATGTTTAATTTGATGTCGTCCATATATTAACTCATGCATTATTTCCTGATCTTTAGGGGTCTTATGGAGAAAATCTTTGCCTGCACCTCTATGCTGAAGTGATGACCTTACACTTTCTTCTAGAATTGGCATAGTATCTGGTCTATTTCCTAGGTCTTTGATCCATTTTGAGTTGATTTTTATGCAGGGTGAGAGATAAGAGTCTAGTCTCATCCTTCTCTATGTGGATAACCAGCTTTCCTAACACCCTTGTCAAGAAGGCTGTCTTTTATCCAATGTTTATTTTTGGCACCTTTGTCGAGGATCAGATGACTGTATCTGTAAATACACAAGAATTATGTAAGATATGTATTGTTTACTCTATTATGCCTTTGAAAAATGTAATATCCAGAGAGGTTCTGGGATTTATCCAGGCTTCTTATTAGCCAGTCAGACTGGGATTCCATGATAATCTCTTCTTCTATGTCAAACACCTAAAAATCCCCCTTGCCCCAAATACAACAGTGATAATTAAATACAAGGTCAACCTCAAGAAACGAAAATGCCCAGGTTCCCAACAGTAGAAGAGAATGCCTTGATTTTCTTGAATCAAAAAAGTAATACTAATACTGAAGAGCTCCCAGGGAAACTGGAGAGCTATAGTTTTTTTGCCCACAAAGGAAAGTTCAGGAGTCTGTCATCTATGAGATGCGGAGGAGGTGAGCAACTAGGAAGTAAAGAACCCACTTGGAGCTATAAATGGAAAAATATATGAGAACTGGAAATCCAGGCTTATGTCATATGTGGATGTGAGCTTCATATACTCATCTGGCTAGAGTTACTCAAAACTGAGAAATTAATTTGAAAACTGGAATGAATCCAGAAAAATCAAAGGATTCCTAAAGAATATTGGAAATAGGAATATTCCCACAACTCCAGACACACAGATCTCCAACAAAAAAGTATTTTGTACTGAAGGTGATGTTACAAATTTTATGGTCAAATGAACATCTTCTTTCAGAAGAGACAGAAGGTATTTATTGTAAGAAGGAAAATCTTCACAAGAACCACAGATACTAAAATAGAAGAAATTTAGCAAAATCATAAAAGTAATTCATTATTTATCAATGGTAATATTGTAGGTACTTAAATTCCCTCATAAAAAATACCGACTGGTTGAATGGATAGAGAAACAAGACCCAATGATATTTTGCCTGTAAGAAACTCAACTTACCAGAAGATACACATGAATGAAAGTGGAAGAATGGAAATAGATATTTCATGCAAATGTAAATGAGAACAGAAAAGGAGTGGTTATAAATTATTTTTATATCTGACAGAATAGACATTAAGATGAAAGCTGTAGAAGAGAGAAAGGTAGCCACTATATAATGACCAAAGGGATCAGTTGTTACAAGAAGATTTAACAATTGTAAACGTATATGCAGCTAAGGCTGTAGCTCCTAATTTTATAAAACAAATACTATTAGATTAAAAGAGAGGTAATATCCTATAAAATAAAAGTATAAAACTTCAACATGCCACTTTGAGTGACGGACAAATCACCAAAACAAAAAAATCAGTAAATAAGCCAGGCACAGTGCTCACACCTGTAGTCCCAGAGACTCAGAGGCTGAGTTGGACAGCAAATTTGACACTAGCCTTGTCAGCTTAGCAAGACCCTGTCTCAAAATAAAAAATAAAAAGGGTTGAGAATGTAGCTGAGTTGTAGAGGATCCCTAGGTTCGATCCTTAGTACCATTAAAAAAAAAAAAACTTAAACCATACCATAAATCAAATGGACCTAATAGACATTTACAGAATTCAAACAGCTGCAGAATACACACATTAATTTCATCAGCACATAGAACTTTCTCTACAATACACCATATATTAGGCCATAAAACAAGTCTCAACAAATTCTAAATAATCCAATCATAACATGTATCTTTTCTAACTATAATAAAATAAAACTAGAAGTTAACAACAAAGAAAACTTCATAAATTTTACAAATTCAGATACTTATCAACATGCTACTGAACAAACTATAGGTCATTGAAGAAATCAAAAGAGAAATTTTTAAATTTCTTGAAACATTGAAAATAGAAATGCAGTACACCAAAATTTACAGAATACAATAAAAACAGTAATAAAACATATACATCAAAACCAGAAAGATTTCAAAGTGCAACCTTATAATACATTTTAAGAACCTAGAAAAGCAAGAGCAAACCAAACCCTAAATTTGTAGATAGAAAGAAACAACAAAGATCAGAGGAGAAAAAAATGGAATAGGGATGAAAACACACTAACAAAACAGAGGCTTGCTTTTTAAAACAGAACAAAATCAATAAACCTTTATTTGAACTAACAAAAAACGAGCAAAGACACAAATAAATTAGAGATAAAATGGAGACAATGCAACCTATAACACAAAAACACGAAGACTCAGACTACTACAAACAACTAAATATCAATGAATTGGTATACCTAAAAGAAATTAAACTCATATAACCTACCAAACATGAACCATGAAGACATAGAAAACCCTAACACACCAGTAATGAATAGGGACATTGAATCAGTAATTAACAGTCTTCAACAAAGAAAAGTCCAGGTCCAAATGACAGCATTGTTGAAATCTAACAAATTTTCAAGCAAGAACTAACACCAATTCTTTTCAAACTATTCCAAAAAACTGAAAGGCAGATAATTCTCCCAAATTCATTCTACAAGGTCAGTATTGGGCTGCTATTGAAATCAGACAAAGACACAACAGCAAAAAGAAAACTGTAGAACAGCATCTCTAGTGAACAAAGATGCAAAAATTCTCAACAAAATATTAGCAAATCAAATCCAACATCTCAAGAAATCATTCATCATGATCAAGAGGGTCTTATGCAAGGGATGCAAGAATGGTTCAACATACACAAATTAGTAAATGTAACATATCACATCAGCAAAACAAAGGACAAAATTATGTTAGTATTTCAATACATGCAGGAAAAGCCTTCAATAAAATTTGAAATTCCCTTGTGATAAAACCTGAACAAATTTAATATAAAAGGAACATACATCAACATAATATACCACAAACCCACAGCCTCTTTCATGCTGGATCTGGAACAAGACAACAATGCCTTCTATGAGATCTTTTATTCAACCCAGCACTAGAAGTCTTAGCCAGAGCAATTAGTCAAGAGAAACGAAAAGGGCATGCAAAAAGGAAGGTAGGAAATCTAATTATTCCTGGTTATAGATCATGTGATACTACATATAGAAAATCCTAGAAACTCCACTAAAAAACTATTAGAACTAACAAGCTAATTCATTAAAGTTACAGAAAATCAACATATCAAAAAATAGAAGTTTTATAAGTTCTCTATACCAATAATGAACTTGCTAAGAGAGAAATCATAAGAGTAGCCCCATTCATAATAGCTATAATATACATATATGTGAATAAATTTAACCGAGGAAGTGAAAGAACTATGCAATAAAATTATTACATATCACTGATGAAAAAGTTGGAAAGACATGATCAATGGAAATA
The DNA here is from genome assembly GCA_020662805.1 of Glaucomys volans. Lineage (NCBI taxonomy): Eukaryota > Metazoa > Chordata > Mammalia > Rodentia > Sciuridae > Glaucomys > Glaucomys volans. The sequence goes on from JAJEJO010000211.1 coordinate 409,168, forward strand.
CCTCCTGAAATCATGGATTAGAAGAATTAATATTGTTTAAGCATTCGTATTATCTAAAGCAATTTACAGATTCAATACAATCTCCATCAACATACTAATGACATTCTTCAAATAACCAGAAAAAGCAATCATAAAATTCATATGGAAGCACAAAAGACCCCAAATAGCCCAAGCAATATCTGAGCAAAAGAATAAAACTTGAGTCATCACACTACTTGACTTCAAAACATATTACAAAGCAACAGTAATCAAAACAGTATGGCTTTGGCATAAAAATGCAACAGAAGAGAGTGCCCAGAAATAACCCTATAGATTTACAGATAACTGATTATTAAGCAAGTTGCTAGAAATATGTATTGGATAAAGGACAATAAATAGTGGAGGGAAAACTGGATATCCACATGCAGAAGACTGAAATTTGACCTCTGTCATCCTACACAAAAATAAAAATGACTTAAAAAAAAAAGACTTAAATTTAAAACCTGAAACTGTGAAAGTACGAGACAAAGACCTGGGAAAACAGTTCATGACATAGGTGTGACAACTAGTTTTTTATAAGACACCAAAAGCACAGGAAACAAAAGCAAAAATAGATGAATGGGATTATAAGAAACCAAGATGCTTCTGCAAAGCAGAGGAAGCAAGAGAGTTGAGTGACCATCTACAGACTGGGAGAAAACTGCAGACTATTCATCTGGCAAAGGACTAATATCCGTAATATAAAAGGAACTTAAAAAAATAACCAAAAAATTTCCACCAAAAAATAGACAAGGAAAATGAATAGACATTTCTCAGAAAAAGAAATTCAAGTGGAAGAAGAAGTTCAAATTTATGAAAAATGCTCAACTTTATTAGCTATCAGGGAGATGCAAATAAAAACTATAATGAGATATCATCTCACTCCATTTAGAATGACTACTTTCAAAAATACAAAAAAATAAATTTTGATAAGCAAGTTCTCATGAATATTGTTAAAGGACAGAGAAAAAATAACTGTCCACCTAGAATTCTGTAAATAGCTAACATATCTTTAAGGTCTAAGAACAAAAATTACATTTTCAGATATAAAAAGACTGCCTTTACTTCTGTCAGTTCCTTACTAAGAGAATTATAAAAGAATATACTTTAACAAAAATAAAATTTAGGACTGGAGTTGTTCATATTCTTGACCATTGCCATTCTGACTAGAGTAAGATGAGGTCTTGGTGTAGTTTTAATTTACATTCCCCTGATTGCTAAAGATGTTGAACACATTTTCCTCTTGAACCTATATTTTTGAAAGATATTAAACCAGCAAAATTAGTTTATCAGTTTGTTAGAAGCCATAATAACAGTGGTTACCCCTGGGGAGGAGGGAAGAGTTAATGACAGGAAGAATATGAAGGGGGCTCTGGGATGAAAGTAACATTCTATTTTTTGACCAGTTTACTGTTACATGGTCATATCCATTTTATGATAATTCATACAACTATGTAATTGTGATGTGCATTTTTCTGTTATACTTCAATAAAAAGTAGTTTATTTTTAATATAAAATTATGACCAAAATAACAAATAAATCATATAATTTCAGAACCCAGTAGAGGCACAAAAGAAATTAAGAATGTTAATGAAATCAGAAAATAAGAAATAAAAATAGAAAAAAAAACAAAATGAGGCAGAAATAATTCAAACAGGTCAAAAATCACAGAATTCATGAATGGGTTACATACATACTAAAAGACAAAATGATGAAATTAGTTTTAATTTACTAGCTAAATGCTATTTTCGAGGAAACACAGATACAAGAAATGGTTCAAAAGAAAGGATTAAAATGTATACCTTTTTTTCCCCCTATCATAGCAAATTATCACATTGTAGAAGCATAAAACAGAACCAATTTATTGTATTCAGTTCTGTATAGACCTTGTTAGACCTTGGAAGTCTAACACAGATCTCACTGAGCTAAACTCAAGGTGTCTGCAAGACTACATTTTTTTCTAGAGGCTCCTTGCCTTTTCCAGCTTCTGAAGGTTCTCCACATTTCAGGTTTGTGACCCCATTCTCCCAACTTCTAAGACAGCAACATAAATTGAATCCTTCTGGATCACATGATTCTAAATTTGCTTCTGTCATTACATCTCTTTCTATCTCTTCTGCCTCCATCTTCTACTTTTAAAGGTCCTTTTGTTTATATTACCCAGGATAATATCCGTAGTTTAAGATTATCCAATTATCAACCTTAATTCTACATGCTACCTTAATTTCTCTCTGCCATTGAATATAACATATTCGTGGGGTCTGGGGTTTAGGATGTGGACATCTTCCTGTAGTCCTTATTCTGCCTTCCACAGACATATTTGGTAAATAGTCACCAAGAGAAGCCGGTGTGGTAAGAGTAATATCTTCCAAAATAGTATTTAAATCAAAATATATTCATAGGGAAAAGGGAGAACCTGCAAAATGATACAATCCACCAAAAAGATACACATGTGATTGATTGTCCATTAAGAATTAAATTCAAGACTTGGACCAAAGTTTGTGTCTGCTGGTCCAATGTTCCTACCAATAAAACCTCTACGGAACACAGAGACCAATAGAAGCTTCTACTTGAAGGCCACTGTGTGAGTGCTGGTAAATTTCTTTCCCCAAATGAAAATAATAATTATGACCTAGACCACAGGGCTGTTGTAAGAAATATTTTAGGATTGAGGCACACTGCAGCTATCACATAAATGTTAAATAAAAATAATATTTCCTGTATCCTTACTAGGGTTGGGCAAATCCAGATGTATATTGTACTTTTCACATATTTCAAAATATTTTCAAATGTTTTGGTTTGGGTTCAATAAAAACCTCAAGTACATTTGCCAAGTGCTTTTTCCATTAATTATTCAATCCATTTGTATTTCAAGGGAAATTCAGTCCACATGTTTCTAATTCATTTAGCACTAACTCATCAAAATATTGTTTCTCTCAGTGCTATTTTCTGTCCAAAATGTTTCTCATGCTTGCTCTTCCTTTTTTTAAAATTATTTTATTTTTTAGAAAAAGTACAGGCAAACACTAGTAAACGTTACCAAAGGGTTTACTAAACACCATGTGTAAGATTCATTAGACAGACTTCTGTCAATCCCCCCTGGTGTCTGTCTCCTCTCAGTACTCCCTGGCTTCTTTGCCACTTCTTCCCTTTTGACTGGGTTCTTCTTTGCTCATATTGTCCCTTGCAAATTTCAAGTTTTCCATCCTTGATGTCCTCACCCTGCAGACAATTTAGTCCTCTTCCTGAACCCTTCCCAAATAATGGATTCTACCTCCTTTCAAACTACCCTCAGGGGATCCATGTGCAATCTTAAAAATAGGTACATTTTTAAAAAATCTAATCTTTTAAAGTGTGCGATATTGTACGTGTGATTGATGTTGTCTGAACTCAAGAGTGCCTAAACGGTTAGGAACTTGGTAGTATGCTCATTGTGAGCACTCCAAAAATAGCAAGAGCTGCGTTTGACTGTGAGTTTTCACATCACTTATGCAATGTTCTTGCCAGAAAAGATTTAACCTGAATCAAATCACAAGAAGATTGTGGAACACTCTGTAAGACAACTTGTCTGGAGCCTTCAAAAATGTCAATGTCAAGAAGGACAAAAGCTAACAGAGAATGCTTCTAACTTAAAGGAAATCCAACATATGTGACAACTAAACATAATATGTTATCCCTGATTGGATTCTGCAATTTAGAAAAATAGCTACTACACAAGGCATTCTGGAGACAAATGAAGTAATTAAAAAATGCAACACTTCTTAAGTATGATAATGATACTGTGATTATGAAGAATTGTGTCATTTGCTTAGAAGCTAGGATGGACAGTGTGAAACAATCTCTGAGTGATGGGCTTTTGAAAGTCCTAAGGACTCCCTGAAAATGTACAAACATACATACATTTTTCCTGGTAGAATATGCACAGTTTCCATCAAATTTACAAAGGAAATGAAGAGATTTTCAAACTACCTTAAGAATTGTCTAACTGAGTATTCTGTTTATTAAGAGTAACCTCAGACAACCCTCTGATTTGTCATCTAGTCATGCTCAAGGAGCTCTGTGACAAGAAATTCACAATAGCTCCCAGAAGTCCTTTGGTAAAATTGAAGCCCTTTCACCAGTTACACACATTAGGTGTCAACACGTGCAAGACAGTTTCTAGAGAAGCTCAACACGTTGGTAAGATATTTAAATGATAGCTTTACGAGCCAGAAAGAAAGGGAAGACAGAGAGTGGGAAAGCTAGTTGGCCAAGCAGTGTCTGAGCCTGCGCATTTAAAGATTGCAGCATGCAGCCCCCCAGAGTATGGAAGGAGAACTGAATGCACCTTCCAGTTAGAGCAGAAGGGACGTCAGCAGCGTGACTTTTGTTTTGGAAGGGGATTTGAGACATCACTGGTTTATGGGACACGATTGTACACCAGGTGGTCCTAGTTAGGTGAGAGATTTTATGTAAAAATAATCCTTCTTTGGCTTTATTCAGTACAATAAAACCACTAAGACGTTTTCCCATATGAAATATTTCTACAGGCACATTCAAAATGTTAATCCCCCCTTTTTATATGCATTTTTCATGACTCCTAAGAAGTTTACCAGGTTGGGAAATTTGCAAAAACTAGTCCCTTGACAAAGTCATGGGATGCTTTTTACCACAACAGTTTTGTTTTATTTTCACATGAGCTCCAAATACTTTTCTAACATCCCTGAATATGGACGTCACAAACAGGATCAAATATTGTTATCCTAACCTTACAAATGGAGGCAAGGGTCTCATAGTGACTTTTAAAGACTATCAAATTCTGAGTTCGTATTGCACCTTCATATTGAGGTGAGCAGTCCAGAATTTTCGCCATGCCGAAAACTCTTTGCAGCATAGCTTTCTATTAAATGAAACCAGTAACAGGCAGCTTTATTCTATAAGGACAAAATAGTGCAATCTATGTTATTATATGGACATATGCAAATGCATCTATAATATAATACTTGCTATTTAGGGTAATCTTCTGAGGCCATGAGCAGTTGTGAAGTGTCAATAGAATCTTCACTGAAAGATAAAAGCATTATCAGGAAAGTTTCAATTTTATACCAAGTGTTTTTTCTCAAGCCTGGTGTCTTGAGAAAAAAAATAAAACTGGATTTGAATTTTGAAGGCATCATTATTATTTGTGTGACCTGGAGAAAAAGTATTTAGTCTCTTCAAGCTCTAACTATTTATTTATCTTCAAAATGCTCAGCACTGTGACCTTAATATGTTTTTAAGAGGACCAAGACATTGATTTTGACTTCTCTCATTTATCCCTTTTAATTCAGTCTTCTTCACTACATGCTTCCCAGTAGAGTTCATCTACATATCCCGGCCATTTAAAATAGAAATACATACTCTCTTCTCTATTTCAAGTGGCCGTCATCCATATGAGCACATATGGGTATTTTAGGCAAAGCAAAAAGAATGAAACTGCAGGGCTAGTCCTTGTCCTCTACCACATTAGTAAAAGTGTCAGGAAACAGTACATATGATTAATGCTGCTGAAATAGGCAGGAAATTATTCAGGTGGATTCAATCAACCCAGCCAAACATAGAGGTAGCTTATTAAAATTTAGACAAAAGTCTACAGGCACTTAATACATAACGATGACTCTAGACCTAAATTAAGAGCACCCCCCCACCCCCAAGCACCCCAGCCCTTACAACTCAGTGCCTGGAAGCAGCCACTCTCCATACAACTAGAGCTATTGACCTATTTTTCAGGTGTGTGTGTGTGTGTGTGTGTGTGTGTGTGTGTTTCCTCCTCTGAAAGTAAGACTTGTGACCTTTTCTAAGCCCCTAACCCAAACCCGTTGCCGAAGCACTGTACCACTGAGCTTGTCCTTGACACTGTCTCTTAAAAAGCACAAGCAACATGAAACTGATGTGCTGCTTATTTTCAACAACACCCTCAGACCTGTGCCCTCTTCCACACTGACAGGGACTTTGAAGAAAAAGAGGCACAATATGGATTTAATGGGGCTGGGAAAGGACAGTTTTCCAGATGAGGGATCTTGCACCTGGCTCTCTGGGTGTGCCTTGGATATTTACAGCAGTCATTTGAGTTGCACAAAGTAAACTTCTCAAATGTGTAGCAGGAAGTGTGGCCTTTTCCCTTCATCTTCCTTGAATCACTTCATCCAGGCTTAGGAGAAACAGGTCTCCCCTGGCCAACTCCAGCTTGACATTTCCTTCTTATCACCAAGGGGTTCAATACTTTAAAAATCAGTCTAAAAAGTTGGGTGCAGTGATGCGTGCTTATAATCCCAGTGACTCAGGAGGCTGAAGAAGGAGGATCACAAGTTCAAATCCAGCCTCAGCAATTTAGTGAGGCCCTGAGTAACTTAGAGAGACCCTGTCTTTAAATAAAGAATAAAAAGGGCTGGGGATGTGGCTCAGTGGTTGAGTGCCCCTGGGTTCAATCCCTCGTACTCCCTCCCACAGGAAAAAAGAAAGAAAAAAAATCAATCTAAAAAGGCAGCTTTGTGTGGCAATAAATGCTCCATCTCAAGTCTCAGTTCTATGTTGCACCAGATATCAGGCCTTAAAAATAATAAAACCAAAGGTCTGTATGAAGTTCCTCCAGTTCAAAGAATAACAAATAGGCTTGTGGCATCTAGGTCATTTGAGAGCAGACAAGACTAATGATTTTAGAAAGTTAAATATAAAATAAGAGTAACTATATTAACTATACATTGACTCTAGACTCTGTAAATTGAGGGTTTGTACAATCTGGAACTTGGAAAACCTAAAAGCTGGGATTCTAATCCCAGTTCTTCCATTCCATAGCATGGTACTCAGACAAGTTATCAAATTTCCCTGTATCTCCAATTTATGCACCTGTGAGATGATGGCACTGGATTGATCAGCATATTATAAGGTGTGTTCCTTGGAGTATTCATTATACAAATTTTGCTTCCCTACCCCCACTTCCACCTCCGCCAAAATAATGTTTTGAAATCCCTTTGGAAACATCTTTCTTGTACCAATTGATCCTGTGGACATCCCAAAGCGGTACTCAGTAGTTGTTGTTCAGCATTTTCCAAAATTATTTTCCAACAAGTTTATTTTCTAAACAAGAAGGAAAATAATCAGTGGGCAGCCTCCTTTCATCAGTGGTACCAGAGCGAGGCATTTTTAACTGGGTTTGCTGGAGCATTATGTGTCTGGCAGATACACTGAAAGCAGAAAATGAGCAGTTTCAGCTAACTGCATTAGTGATTTTCTCCTCAGTTAATAGCAAGTTCTATTCCTCCAAGTTGCCATTTGGCTCTGGAAGGTCTTCCTGAGTCATTCACCAATTGTCTCCACTAAAAATAGGGCCCTGTCATGTGGGTGCCGTCACCAACAGCAAGCTGACCTTATTTAACATCACACACTTACCCCATCAGCATCTTTCTCCTAGATGTCTTTGAAAGCCTACCAAGATCTAGAAATGAATCTGAGTGGTATAGATATGTGAGTCACTTTTTAAGTAAGGCAGGAAAAGGCTCTTCAAAGGGAACCACAAAATCCTCCTAGAGCCCTGTAGAAAGTAGTCAGGAGGGTGACTCAGGTTGTGAAGGAAATTTTTTTCTTGTAAATTGTTTTGTTGTTTTTAAATATTGAAGGAGTCTGTATAGCAAAGATAAGATGCCACTCTTTAATAAAATAGTGTAGTGGTTGCTGAGGGAGGGAGGAAGGGGATTATACCCTGCAGGTGCATCAATCTTCTTGCCTCAATTTTTTTTTTCTGGCTCATTGATGATGGCTTCAGTGTGTGCGTATTTTAATTATTTTTGGTTTAAAGTATTACAGATTTAACTCGTATATTTTAGTAAAAAGAGGAAAGATCTCATCAAATGAACCCAGGAGTTATGTTTGCACATGTTCCTCAAGTCTTTTTAAATTATACAGTTTTATATATATATAACTGTATATATATATATGCAATTATAATTCTAAGTAGGTAAAAATTTTCATTTTGTATTTTACTTACATTTTATATTATTTCATTTTCAGTACATCATAAGCTTTTTCCTAAGCTGATACCCAAACCTCACAGCTATAATTTTTAAGGACTATCTAAAGCATCATTAATTTATATACTTGACTATTCCCCTATCATAGGAATTTTAGTCGGTTCAAATTTACAAATTACTCTGAAATTAACATCTTTGTACAGTTGCCTTTTTTCATATTGGGATAATTCTTAGGACAAATTTAAAGGCATAAATCACCAAGACAAATTTTGGTGTAAAATATAAGATTGCTTTCCAAAATCATTAGGTCAGTGTGATTTTGCTGAAGCCTAAATAAATAGCCTTATTTTCTAAGAGTTAACATTGTTTTTACTAATGTAAAGATACCTTTTCTTTAACTTCCTTTTCTATTTATTTATTTATTTATTTACTTATTTTGCTACTAATAAGAATATACGAACTTAATTTTGGAAATGAGCAAGAGCCTCTCACTGTAAAAATGAAGTTCTCTGATAAAGCCTGCATTCTCCTTCACTGTATTTTAATAATTTGCAACTTGGTAAACCCAAAGCTCTGACCCTCAGGTCAAAGTCAGGCCTCAAGTTACATGGTAATCAATCAAGAGACTCTCTAAGCTGGGCTTCCAGCCCTGCCCCCTGCTAGAACAGAAGCAGAAATTGTGCTTTTCACCAAATGTGCTGGGTTCATGGTAGGCACTAATCACCTATTATTTTCTGAAAGTTTGGTGTTTCTCTCTGTTTTTGTTATGAAAATTTAGTTCTTTGTACCAAATATTCATGAGCACCTATTTTGGGCCAGAACATGTGATAAAGGCCCTGTAGATTTAAAAATGGGTAAGATATGGGTTTCCTCAATGATCTTAAAGTCTAGCACAATAGCTCTCAAATGTGGCTGATCGTAGAATCATCTGGTGAACTTTCAACAAAAGAAGAGTTCCCTGGATTCATCTCAGACCTATCAAACCAGAGTTTCCAGTCTTTTGAATTTCTAACGAGCCATTCCAAGCCATAGGATCCAGTGACTTAGAGTTTACCCTAGGTATGGTTGTCAGTATGGCAAAGTTATACAGTGAGACTACGAGCAGGCAGTTATCTATCTGTGGGAGGATGTACAAAAGGCAGAAGACAGAAATCAACCTAACTCTAGAGGACCGACCCTGTCAGCATAAAGAGCAAATGGCACAAGAACTATTGACTATAATCTTCAAAAAAGACCCTCTCAAACCAAAGACGATTTTTATTATACCACTGTAAAATAGGAAGCCTTGGACTTCCTTTCTCCCTAAGGAGTTGAAATTTTTTTTCATTTTTATTTAATTTTTTGATTCATTGAACACAAATGTGAAATTTTTTATTTTCTTTCTTCCACTCATGATCCAGTCTCCATGCTCTTGGAGTAATCCCCTAAAGCACAGATAGGTTCCCCGTTGCCAACCGAATAAACTCCCACCTTCTTAACCTGACAATCTAGTTTCTTCAACAACTCTTTCCAGAATACTTTTTATCTTATAATGACTAAATCAACTGGAGCACTGTTGAACAATTTTTGCTTGGAAGACTACCTGTATACCTTTCATTCCAGCCCCTCAGTGCAAATCTCAATTTCTAAAGATGCCCAACACTCTCTCCTTCCATTTCATACCATTAACAAGGCCATCCTCGACATCTGGAATGTCCTCTCCCCATATCTGGTGCAGCTCAAATTTCATATTTCTCCAGAGTCTTATATCATCCCACTAAGTACTTCTATATCACATAGCCCCTCTTTTATTGTATCTACCATTGTTATCTACCACTCATTAAGTATCCCCTACACTCTCCTAAAAGTTTACACACACTATTTTGCAAACACACCATGAGTTAGGTCTATCCATTTTTCTGATAAGGGGAAAATAAAACTCAGAAAGATTAACTGCAGTGTATAAATTTAACCAGCTAATAAGGCACAGAGCATGGAATTGAACCCACATCTAACCACAAAACCTGCACTATAGTCACTATAGTAACATTCCCTCTTTGCCACTTCAATCCCCTAAGACCTCCCATTGCTCTTCATTTATTTGAAAATCATCACATCTTTCCACCTTGGGTTAGAACTAATTCAAAATGTTTGGGACTCTTTCAACTGTCTGCATTGCAGTTTTTCTGGGGCAGGGCTCCTAATAGGTGATTAGTATTTAATATTTCCTAGAATGTTTAAGTTGTTCATTTCAGTAAATTCTTAGTGAATATGCATAAAAATAAGTCAATATAGGCAATAGCCCCACAATGAATTTTGCTAAGAAATTCAACATTAGCTTCCCTTCCACCAAAGCTCATTATATGTCTTATATGTCTTATTTACTACACAGGATCAGAGATTCTTTGTATATTTGTCCTTAAAATATAACAAAGCCAAAAAGCAAAAACCGAGATGAGAGTCAGCTTGCAAGTGCATGTTCTTCTTACCCTTCAACACCAGCATCATAAAAGGTCCTGCAGGATTAGCACTTAAAATGTCATGCATTTAAAGCAGTTTAATAATTTTATTGAATCATTGTTGGCTATGATACCACATATGTTATGATTAATAAATAAGGAAATAACTGTAAAAACTACATGTGAATAGTATCTACTATGAAAACTGTAATGAAATTTAACAAAATAAATTCTGTTCTCTCTTCCAAATTTAAAGAGCCACCTCTCATCTTCAGCAGGTCTGTTGTGTCCCTGAAGGTGCAAGATAGAATCCCAAGGCATTTCAGGATCTTCTTATTGTCAAAGTGAGCATCCATTCTGTATTCTTCCAAACGCAAAGCTTTGAAACTCTTTTTATCACTTTGTAAATTGTGTTTCAGAGTCTTAAATGCTCCTTTGCTTTTGTAAAAAAAAAAAATAAGGTTTGCTTTAAAAAATAATCTAACTCTCAAAGACCAGAAGAATTACATTAATATGAAGGTTTCTTGAAAGGAAATTCTGTCAAGGTCAAGAATGGGTTAACCCTGAGTCACTCTCCTCCCACCTCTTCTTCTCACAGCCTCCCAGATAGCATACAGCTGTTGAAAAGTATCTGTCAACAAAACTATTACTGTCTTTCCTGGGATCAACACTATGTCCTGGACCCTCAAGGTCAGCAGAGTTGCCTTCAGAGCAAGGAGAGGCGAGAATCAGAAGGCTCACAAAACCAATGGAACTCCAGAGGCTCTGGCAGGTGGAAGGCCTTCCCTGAACACAGCAAATTCTAAAGGGAAAAGTAGTGCTCAGAGCATAGGGGCTACTCAAGGAGACAAGGACATAATTCCCCATCGCAAAAACCCTTTTCTGGAATAGCTTAAGTCCTTCATCTCCCTTTCTCCCTTCTTGCTCCACCTCATGCTTCCACCCACAGTTAGGAAAAAAGAGTTGTTGCTATGAGTAAAAGTCTGGACATAGTATATGGAAAATATTGGTTATGGGTTCAAAATGGTTATCCTGTGTTTGGTGCTCTCAAGCCATTTCTACAAATCATCTTCACACACATACACACACACACACACAAAAACAAACAAACAAAAAAACCCCACAAATAAAAAACAGTAAAAACTCTGGTACATCCAGCAATATTACAGGTGAGGAAATCAGTTGAGAGAGGTTAAGTAACTTGCCCACAGAGTTTCTGAACTAATAAACTGTGGAGCCAGATTTGAACCAAATTCTAACTCCTATGTCCACCCATTTAATGAGTGCATTTCCTCTTTTCTTTAATTTTCTTCCACTGTGGGAGGAGAAGGTGCTCTGGAGAGGGTTTACATAGGCAATCCCAATCTCCCAGAAGTTCTCAGGTGGCAGATTTATGTCACTAGAAAGTTGTCAGCAAGAAAGAATTCTCAAAATTATGAGAGCCTACTGGTGGGATATAAATTATACAGTCTCTCTGAAAGGCAATTTCTCAATTCTGGACACAACAATTTACCTAAATAAAAATTGTAAGAATTTTCACAAAAATTTAGATGGAGTTATTCATTGGCCAATATTTATAATATCAAAAATCAGAGGGGGAATTCTGCTAGAAAAAATCAAGGTATTGATTAAATAAAGTGCAAAATGCATTGTAAAACTATTAAGTCCATCAACAAAAAAGTTCTGGAAAAATAGACTGATGTGGGAATACACTCGTGATACATTGTTGTGATTAAAGTAGATTACAAATAGCAATGTCAGTGTGATTCTATTTAAATATGTGTAGGTATGTTTCTATTCCATATTATATACCAAACCCACAACAAGTATGTATAGCTTTAGAATCTATGGTTATAGAATCATAAAAGCTCATAGTTAGGCCCTTCACAATGTTTTAGTTCAGAACTGCTCATCACACTGTCCTTGACAGATAATGCCCAGCATCTGTCAAGGGCTTCTACTACCAGGGAGTTCATTAACACCTCCTTTGCCCACTTCCAGGGAATGACTGCATAGCACATGGAGTTTACAGACTATTCTGTCTACACAGAAAAGAACTGTCAACTTGATTTATAGAAGGAGGGGTCACATTTGATCCTTAGAAATGATTAATTGCTAAGAAGCCATTTCTTCCATAACTTTCTCTTCAAGGGAAAGGTGTTATATAAATCCAACTAAGTAAAACCAATAAACTAAGTTGAGCTTCTCCAGCCACCAGCAATAATGACCCTATCATCTTTAATGGGCATCTGAATCTGTAGCAAGTTCTGATACCTTCCTCCAAAAAGTTTTATTTGTTTATATTAGTGGTACTGTTGAAAGTTCTTTCAATGAAATCCAAGGCCCACAAGAGAAAATGAAGGCAAGAGAGAGGAGAGAGAGAGAGAGAGAGAGAGAAAGAGAGAGAAGAGAGTAGACAGAGACAGAGAAACTTTCCTTATTAAATGGAAACCAACAATCAAACTAGCTTCTGAAGGTATGCTAGAAAATTCTTCACGTGCTTTGCTTTACATTCTATGCATCACCAACCTCTGTAGCAGGGATCTCACCAAAATTCATGGGACTGTCCTGAAACTGAACATTTGTTTGATGAGACAGAATTATCTAATTTGGAGTAGCAAATTAACCGTGGCATGCATGAGCATTGAGGTGAGAATATTGGTTCATGTAATTTCCTCATTCATCCATTCATCTGCTCACTCATACATGAGACATTCAACTGGTTGCCAACCATTCCTCACAGACCAATATTCCTCACTTCAGGCAGATTCCAACCCAGCATGATATGTGTTATGAAGGCAAAGACCTGAAAAATGGAATGTTGTATCAGGAGAATGGAGAAAGAGGAAAGAGTATGTGCAAAAGATCAGTAACCTGAAGCAATAGTTGCTGCTATGGTTTGGATGAGGTTTGTCCCCCAAGGATTCATGTACTGGAAGCTTGGTTTCCAGTCTTGAGATGTGAGAGGTGGTGGAACCTTCAAGAGGTAAAGCCTCAGGAAAGGATACTGGGGGTGCTGTCCTCAGAAAGAACTCACACAGTTCTCAGGGGACCCCAGTTCTCATGAAAAAGTTATTAAATCAGAGCAAGATCGTACTGCCCCTCCTCAGTCTCTCTGATCTCCTGTCCCCTGTGTGCTCACTCTCTCTGTCTTGCATGCATTCCTACCGTAATACCATCCACCATGATGTGATGGGGACAAGGGGTCTTAGCCAGGGATCAAGTCAAAGAGCCACAAAATCTTGGACTTTCAGTCTCCAAAACTGAGAACTCAATAAACCTATTTTCCCTATACAGCATTCAGCTGCAGGTATTTTGTGATAGCAATGATACATGTGGGCTAATACAGTTGTATAACCAGAAGAAGTTTAGTGTTGTTATGGAGAAAGAAGCTAGCCAGTTAATCAAATATTAGAACCTGTAAATTCTATTAGGTCAAGCTCAAAGTCTAGATTTATGCACAGGGTCATGGGACATCACTGGCAAAGAGTATAGCATAGTGGTTAAGAGTTTTAATTTTGGCATCAATTCTTGGGTTTGAAATTATCTGTCTTTATTATTATTCTGAATCATATGAATATGGAATATGAAATCTCCAATGTTTGACCGCTTTAAACCCACAAAGATGACAATTTCGAATGTTTCAAACTATATAAAAGAAAAAAGAGCAGAAGAATCAGTTCTTCCTTGAGAAGTAGCTACCTGAGCCAGCTGAGGTCCCATTCTTTACAGCAGGGAGCAGAGGAGCCCATCAGAAGGGGTCCAGCCAAAAGGGCCAAGCAGGTCTGCTGACTCCTGTCAGAAGATGATCCATGTCTCTGCTGGCAGGCCAGAGGATGCCATACCCATGCTTAGGGAAGCCACTGACCTCAGCTCAGCTTTCACAGAGTATCCTCAGAGCCCACCTCCCCTGCAGTGCCTGTCCCTGCTTCTCCTGTCCCTGTTTTTGGTCAGAAAACCGCATAACTCAGCAAAGCCTGCTGCTTATGTCATCCCCCAGCTATCTGATCCTGCTGGAGGAATTCCTGGCAAACAAGGCCCCATGCACATGCCGGCCTCTCTTTTTCTTTCTCTTGCTCATTCACTCCCTTTCTTTGGCTCAGGAATCTTCCTTCTCTGGTAAGGCAGGGATGAGCTTTCTGAATTGTGTTTATTTGTTGGCGCTCTGGTGTGAAAGCGCTCCCCGTCAACTGCATATTAATCTTGTCAGCAGTCTGTATCTATTTTCCTCTGCCTCCTTCCCCTGGCCTAATTTATGGCTTTCCTTTCCCTTGCTTCCTATTGTCACGGTGACAGGGAGTGCTCTGTGATGGGTGTGCAGGCCTTAGACAAACACGAGACCTGTCCTCATAAGATGAGTTGTAGAGTGATGCAAAATCCTGCAATTTGTGTGGCAGGGCTAAATTTAAGCCAGGCCTCTTTTGTGGGTGCCACACAGCCAGCATTTATTGACGTCCTAGAGCGTGCTACAAATTGCACTTAGTGCTTTTGGCAAATAGAAGAACTTAAATACTTGGCCCCATCTTCTAAGGAGAAGGTACAGGGAAGGACTAGCCAACAACATAGTCAGAACCTGTATTTAAATAATTGAACCAGATATTAATAGCATAGGTTTGAATTCAGAAAAACAATAGGTGTAAATCCCAGTTCAATTTCACATGTATGACTAGTTGGGTGACCACTTAGTGAATATTTTAATTATCCTCTGTAAATTCCAGTTCCACCATCTCTAACATCAGTTGAAATTAAATCTCTACAGTTATGCAAATTACATAATAGAGTACTTAGCTCTTGTTATTATGTCTGGCAAACATTAAGCACTTGATTTTTGTGATATGTTTTTATGTGTTATTACTAAAAAAGAAAAGAAAAAGAAAAGGGAAGGAAAAGAAATTCATGAAACAGTGAACTGATATAATTAGAAGAGTTCTTAATAACATTGTTTATGAAGCCCTGCCAATTAACCTTGACCCTTATGTTAATAGCGGATTTCTTATATAATTCAACTCTTAGCAACAGGATGTGTGTTTGAAATCTTGATAAAACCTGAAGCTGGGCAGCCTCATTCTGTCACCACCCCTGGAATTAGACTTTGGTCTCAAACATTTGGTGTGTCTAAATCCTCTGGTGCTGCCGTTGAGGACTCCGTATCCTGAACTGAGATGTCCGTATGATGGTAAGTGGCTAAAATGAGCTGTCATGAGCTAAATCTGAGTCCCTGCCTGAGTCAGTGCTGCTCTTACCATCAAGGTCAACCCGTGGCTATTTGTTCAGTCATCTTCTGTGACAGATGCCATAGTCACAGCCCTGAATTAGACTCAGCCCAGCATGCTGTGAGTGCTTAGGCTGGATTGCAGGAAAAGAGCAACTCAATCAAGTTACGAAACTTCACCACACAGTCTCTCTCTCTCTCAGGCCCAAATCCCTTCCAGAAAACTGGTGTTCCATTTCCCTGGGTATCATATCCCACTGGAGGGATGTGATTCCCCCATGGAATTCCGCTCTGTCTGTGTAATTGTAAAATTCTGAGGGACCATAGGGTCCCTTTATTCTGATTGTGCTTAATTTGAAAAGTAGAAATCCTGGCAATTCACTGCTACCCTCAGTTGGAGGCAGAGAAGAATGACACTGACAGCTAGGCTTGCAGAGATTGCTCCCTCACCAGCCTTTCACAGATTGTCCACACCTGGCTATTACTAACTCCTTTGGGTCTCAGTGTAGATGTATTTCAGCGAAGGAAGTCTTTTCTGACCTTGCCCCTGAGCACCCTCTGCTTTCCTGTATCAGAGCACTTATCACACTAACTTAATCAAACTCTTAGGCTGTTTCCCCACACTCCACTCAGTGATAGCTTGGACCAGAATTGTCCTATTAATTATTTATTGCTGCTCCCTAGCACAGTGCCTGGCTTGAGAAGTATATTTGTTGAAGAAAGGAAGGACGCAGCCTTGTCTCACTGGACACACGATGACACCTCCTAGATGGGAACAAAGTCAGCCATTTTTTCAGGTTTTGGGCCTGAGATGCTAACACCAAGTGCAGGAGCCCTGCATCCCAGAGAAGCACCACAAGTAAAGGGACTTATCACCAGCTCCACCAAGCACCAAGCACCAAGTACCAAGCACCAAGCAAGACACTTGAAGTTTGTTTATACATTTAGCATTACCTTCAAGCCACTCCTAACTTGCACAGGAGGTTTTCTGTCTCACTGAGAATGAAAACTCATTCTGATTTCTTGTTTAAATTTTAGTTTTGAAAATTATAATTGTTTTTCAGTCCATTTTCCATTCCTGGCTAGTACTTTCTTTTAACAAAGACAAATATAAGAACAAAGATATAGTTATCTTTTGGATGCTGTTAGGGGGAAACATTTGAGAAACAAACCTGTGCCAGGGAAGAGGTGCAACTAACACCCGAATTCAAAAGTAGTTCTCAGCCCCCGAGCTGGTGCCACTGGCTCCTCCCGCCCCCACACTGCTAGGCGGCTGCAGGGACCTGCTGTGCTCCATCTCCAATGTGGAACTCACCCCCACCATCTCCATTTTGGGACACTGGACAGGGCCTGGAGGCAGCTGACTGCTGCAGCACTGCCTGCCACGGCGCAGCGTCTCCAAACAGGCCACCCAATGCCACCACACGACCAGCCCTCCAGCCTCCAACTTGGGACTCCTCCACTGCCATCTTGAGTTATCTCCACTGCTGCCATCACCATGTTTAGTTGGGGCAGCTTCCATCTTGGGACACTGGCCCGGGCCTGAAAGCCCAACACCAAGGTACCTACAGGTTTGCCAATACTAGCCCAGTCCCTGAATCCCTTCCCAACTTGTCATTCACCGATTACTTGGTCCTGCTGATTTGGCACTCAACAGGGCCCCCTGACTCCCCAATCTCCCAACCCACCCCCCAAGCAACCAACCCTGCCCAAAACTTGCAACTCTGTGGCCAGTCTACAACTCTCAATGCCTGGTCCTGATCTGCCTGATACAGAACAGCTCTCCATGACAGATGCACAGGTTCCAGTGCTCAGCCCTCAGGACCTCCAGAGGGAGAGAGTCCTGACTGGGAAGTTGAAAGGGCAAGGGCAGAAGACATACAGTTTAAAGACAAAATTAGAAACCAGGAATTGTGAGGTCTACACATGATATAAGGGACTAAGACCAGGCTCTTACATTAAACCAGTGGACCCCAAAGGAGATTCCTGGGGTACAGTCTTCCAATGGGGACTGAAAATTGCTGTAACTCACCTCCAGGAATTCCACTTTTAAGACTAATCCTCCCACCATACTAACCTTCACCATCCTGAGAGTGGAGATACCAGCAAACTCCAGACAACTCCACCTATCAGATGAGAAGGGAAATAGAGAAGATATTGATCTCCAACAGAAACAATTGTTCAATTTTCCTTTGATACTATCAATTTATTTTCATTCTTTTCCCACTCTCACATCCCAAACATTTTTTAAACCAAGTGCTTTTAAGCATCAGGCTACTGAGGACTGTGATGTCTGAATAGTATATTAAAATTTTGTTGTATATCTTTTATTTTTACATCTTTTTCTTTTTTTCTCTTTTTATTTATTTCATTGTATTTATTTTTTTTATTTTTTATTCTCTATAGTTTCCTTTCACTTATCTGTTTCCCCAGAGTCCCTTTCTCTTTTTTCTCCTGCTAACAGCCAACTTCTTTTGATCCCTCTTTCACTCTTCCTGTGATCTAATACCTCTATATTCTCAGCTCCTATCTCACAAACATCACATCCTATACCACCTCTTCTCTCTTTACCCACTGTTAGAAACTATAGACCATTTTACAAACCTACTATTTATATTATAGATAATAAATGAACACATCATTTCTGTTTATTGCAGCAAAACTGTAAACATCTTAATAGGAGCATTTGATTAAAGTTTGCATATTGTTTGCATTGGGTGATATTAATATTGATCTCCCCCTTAAAGGCAAACATTGGAAACCTGCAGGGACATGATAAATCTATAGGGTAGAAACTGTAATACCTCAGATCCTCATTGCTGGAGGGGAAGACTCATGAACAACATGAGAAAACAAGGAAAGAAAGTGCCCCAAGCAAACCAAGATGGTCTGATAATAGAATCCATTGACAGCATAGTAGAAGAAATGTCAGAGAAGGAGTTCAGAATATACATAGCTAAAATGATCTGCAGAGTAAAGGATGATAAAAGAGAGCAAAAGCAGGCAGCAAAAGATTACTTCAATAAAAAGATAAAGATTCTGAAAAAAAACAAACAGGAATCCTTGAAGTGAAGGAAATAATGAACCAAATTAAAAATATGATAGAAAGCATCCCCAACAGACTAGATCACTTAGAAGACAAAACCTTAGGCAATGAAGACAAAATATATATTCTTGAAAATATAGTTGACCGCACAGTGAAGATGGTAAGAAACCATGAACACAAACTCCAAGAATTATGAGATAACATGAAAAGACCAAATTTAAGATTTGTCAGGATAAAGGAAGGCACAGAGATAAAAACCAAAGCAATCACAATATTTTCAATGAAATAATATCAGAAAATTTCCCAAACCTGAAGAAAGAAATAGAAAATCAAATGCAAGAGGCTTACAGAACACCAAATGTACAAAATTACAACAGAACCACAGCAAGGCACATTATAATGAAAATACCTAGCATACAAAATGAGGATAGAATTTTAAAGACTTCAAGAGAAAATATCAGATTACATATATGGGGAAACCAAGTCAGATTTCAGCTGATTTCTCAGCCCAGACCATCAAAGCTAGGAGATCCTGGAACAACATATATCAAGTTCTGAAAGAAAATGGATGCCAACCAAGAATCCCATATCCAGAAAAAATTAAGCTTCAGATTCAATGATGAATAAAAACCTTCCATGATAAACAAAAGTTAAAAGAATTTACAACTAGAAAGTCTGCACTAAAAAACATTCTCAGCAAAATATTCCGTGAGGAGGAAATGAAAAACAACAATGAAAATCAGCAAAGGAATGACTTACACTAAAGGAAAAGCCAATCATGGAGAAAACAAGTCAAGTTGAAAACCAAAAATGAACCAAATGACAGGGAATACAAATCATATCTCAATAATAACACTGAATGTTAATGGCCTAAGCTCACCAATTAAAAGGCATAGACTGGCAGATTAGATTTTTTAAAAAGACCCAACAATATGCTGCCTTCAAGAGACTCACCTCCTAGGAAAAGACATCCAAAGACTGACGGTGAAAGGATGGGAAAAATATATCACTCACATGGGCCATGTAAACACTCAGGGTTTCCATCCTCATGTCAGATAAAATGCACTTCAAGCCAAAGTTAGGAGGGAAAAAGAAGGACATTCCATTCTGCTTAAGGGAATCATATATTGACAAGACATAGAAATCATAAATATGCATGCCCCAAACAATGGAGTACATCAAACAAACCCTTCTCAACTTCAAGAATCAAATAGAACACAACAGAACAATAATGGGTGACTTTAACACATATCTTTCACCATGGATAGATCTTTCAAACAAAAACTAAACAGAGACATTATAGAACTCAATAATGCAAACAGTAATTTAGACTTCACAGACATATATAGAATAATTCATCCATCAATGAGCAAATACCCATTTTTCTCAGCAGCACATGGATCCCTCTCTAAAATAGACTATATGTTATGCCACAAAGCAACTCTTAACAAATTAAAAAAAAATAGAGCTACTACCCTGCAATCTATCAAATCATAATGGAATGAAATTAGAAATCAATAATAAAATAAAAAATAGAAGCTACTCCAATACCTGTAGACCAATAATACACTATTAAATGATGAATGGATAGCAGAAGACATCAGGGAGGAGATAAAAATAATTCCTGGAGACCAATGAGAACACCGATACAATATATCAAAATCTCTGAGACACTATGAAGGCAGTGCTAAGAGGAAAATTCATTACATTGAGCTCATTCATTAAAAGAATAAAAAGTCAACAAATAAATGACCTAATATTACATCTCAAAGCCCTAGAAAAAGAAGAAAAAATGAACACCAAAAGCAGTAGAAGACAGAAAATAATTAAAATCAGAACTGAAATCAATGAAATTGAAACAAAAGAAACAATTCAAAAAATTAACAGAAGGAAAAGTTGGTTCTTTGAAAAAAATAAATAAAATTGATAAACCCTTAGCCACACTAATGAGGAGAAGGAGAGAGAAAACTCAATTTACTAAAATTCATGATGAAAATGGAAATACCATGACAGTCAATATTGAAATACAGAAGATAATTAGAAACAATTTTGAAAATTTATACTCCAATAAAATAGAAAATCTCAAAGACATCAACAAATGTTTAGATATATGATCTACTCAAACTGAATCAAAAGGACATATATAATTTAAACAGATCTATTTTATTCCTTTAAATTGAAGACACATCAAAAGTCTAACAGAATGTGTGACAGACACCATTGCCCTGTGTACATGTATGAATGCACAGATGGTGTGACTCTACTCTGTGTACAACCAGAGAAACAATAGCTGTACTCCATTTGTGTTCAATGAATCAAAATTAAATAAAAATAAAAAAGTCTATCAACCAAGAAAAGCCCAGGACCAGACAGATTTTCAGACGAGTTCTACAAGACCTTCAAAGAAAAATGAATACCAATATTCCTCAAATTATTCCATGAAATAGAAAAGAAGGGAACCCTTCCAAACTCATTCTATGAGGCTAGTATCACCCTGATACCAAAACCAGACAAAGACACATTAAGGAGAGAAAACTTCAGACCAATATCACTGATGAACATTGATGCAAAAATTCTTAATGAAATTCTAACAAATTGCATACAAAAACATATCAAAAAGATAGTGCACCATGATCAAGTGGGGTTCAACCCAGGGATCCAAGTTTGGTTCAACATATGGAAATCAATAAAAGTAACTCATCACATCAATAAATTTAAAGATAAAAATTATATGATAATTTCAATAGATGCAGAGAAAACATTTGACAAACCACATCACCTCTTCATGTTCAAACCACTAGAAAAACTAGGGATAGTAGGAACATACCTCAACATTGTAAAAGCTATCTATGCTAAACACAGGGCAACATCATTCTAAATGGAGAAAAATTGAAAGCATTCCCTCTAAAAACTGCAACAAAACAGGGATGCCCTCTTTTACCACTTCTATTCAACATAATCCTTGAAACTCTAGCCAGAGCAATTAGACCAAATAAATCAAAGGGATACCAATAGAAAAAGAAGAAAAACTATCACTTTTTGTTGATGACATGATTCTATATTTAGAGGATACAAAAATTCCACCAGAAAATTTCTAGAACTAGTGAATTAATTCAGCAAACTAGCAGGATATAAAATCAACACCCATAAATCAAATGCATTTCTACACAAATGTGATGAATCTTCTGAAAGAGAAATTAGGAAGAATACTCCATTCACAATAGCCTCAACAACAACAAAAAAATGCTCAGTAATCAATCTAACAAAAGAGGTGAAAGACCTCTACAATGAAAATTACAGAACACTAAAGAAAGACAAAAGACAACCTTAGAAGATGTAAAGATCACCTGTGTTCTTGGATAAGCAGAATTAATATTGTTAAAATGGCCATACTACCAAAAGCACTATGCAGATTCAATGCAATTCCAATTAAAATCCCAATGATATACCTAATGGAAATAGAGAAAGCAATCATGAAATTCATTTGGAAAAATAAAAGACCCAGAATAGCCAAAGAAATCCTTAGCAAGAAGAGTGAAGCAAGAGTCATCACAATACCAGACCTTAAACTACATTACAGGACTACAGTCACAAAAATGTCATGGTATTGGAACCAAAATAGACATGTAGTCCAATGGTACAGAATAGAAGACACAGTGACAAACCCACTTAAGTCCAGTTATTTCATACTAGACAAAGGTGCCAAAAACATACATTGGAAAAAAGATAGCCTATCAACAAATGGTGCTGGGAAAACTGGAAATTCATATGTAGCAAAATGAAATTAAACCCCTCTCTCTCACCCTGCACAAAAATCAACTCAAAGTGGATCAAAGACCTAGGAATTAGATCAGAGACCCTGCACCAAATAGAAGAAAAAGTATGCCCAAGTCTTCAACATGTTGGCTTAGGACCTGACTTCCTTAATAAGAGTCCTAAAACACAAAAAATAAAATCAAGACTCCATAAATGGGATGGATTCAAACTAAAAAGCTTCTTCTCAGCAAAGGAAACAATAAAAAATGTGAATAGAGAGCCTACAGAGTGGAAGAATATCTTTACCACATGCACATCAGCTAGAGCACGAATCTCCAGAATGTATAAAGAACTCAAAATATTTAACACTGAAAAGACAAATAACCCAATCAATAAATGGACTGAGAAACTGGGCAGACACTTCACAGAAAAATAAGTACAATCAATCAACAAATATATAAAAATAGTTCAACATGTCTATCGATTAGAGAAATGCAAATCAAAACTACTCTAAGATTTCATCTAACTCCACTCAGAATGGCATTTATCAAGAATAAAAGCCACAATAAGTGTTGGTGAGGATGTGGGGAAAAGGATACACTCACACATTGCTGGTGGGACTGCAAACTGGTCTAATCCCTATGGAAAGCAGTATGGAGATTCCTTAGAAAACTTGGAATGAACCACCATCTGACCCAGCTATCCCACTCCTCAGTCTATATCCAAAGGACTTAAAATCAGCATACTACAATGACTCAGCCATATCAATGTTTACAGCAGCTCAATTCACAATGGCTAAACTGTGGAACCAACCTAGATGCCCCTCAACAAATGAAAGGATAAAGAAAATGTAGTGCATAAACACAATGAAATATTACTCAGCTTTAAAGCAAAATGAAATTATGGCATTTGCAGGTAAATGGATGGAGTTGAAGAATATCATGTTAAACAAAATAAGCCAATCCCAAAAAACCAAAGGCCAAATGTTTTGTTTGATATGGGGATGCTGATCCATAATGTGGGGGAAGAATGGAGGAACTTTAGACTGGGGAGAGGGGATTGAGGGGAGGGGAGAGAATATGGAGGTTGGAAAGAGAGTGGAATGAGTTGGACATTATTACCCTAAATACATGTATGATTGTATGAATGGTGTGACTCTGCATTGTTTACAACCAGAGAAATGAAATGTTGTGCTACATTTGTGTACAATGAGCTAAATGCATTCTGCTGTCATGTGTAACTAATTAGAACACATTTTAAAAAAAAAAATTTTTTTAAATCCTCTAATGGTAACCATACCCTGCCAGCATATCCTGGGAGTACCTGCATTGTAAGTCACTTGTACTGGAAGGTGTCATCATCTGCAAGAACCTGACCTAAGACAGGTACGTAGATTATCTTGGATATGTTTTTAAAAAAATGATGGTATGATTCTATTTCAAATAAATATATATTTATATTTTTTTAAAATCTCTGTTTAAAACATCATATAATCTGTCTCTTCTTTCTCTCCCCCCTCTCCCTCCCTCCCTCTCTCTCTCTCTCTCTCTCACACACACACACATACACACACAGTGGCAAATTAGAAGCCAAAAGTCATCACGAGAAAGAGAAAGACATTTGGTTTCAAACTTATCGATTTTGTCTCTGGGCCCATTTCTTGATAACACTGTGCATCACTTCCATTGTCTATAAAATTGGGACAATAATACCCAATAGGACTGCTGAACAGATTCAAAATCAGATCTGTGAAACACCTCACATACAGTAGGCTCTTAATCAAGGGAAATGATGAGAATGATACTGTCTCAGAAATCCACAGGGGAGATCAGTAGCACTGAGACCTGGCTCCTTGGCAAACCAAATCCATCACAGCCTGCGGGGAAATCCTGGGTCAGGACATGAGGCAAACAAAAGCTCTGGATTCCTGGGATGATAACGTGCAAACACCATGGAGACATCTGAATGACTTAGCACTGATTTATGGAACTTGCACGCCATCCAGAACCTGAGGGCCATCTCCAGTCCAGGACATAACCTGGCTGACAGTGCTGGCGGAAGCTTCTCTGCACAGTGACACTTCAGAGAGCAAGTCAGCCCTGGCTGCTCCATAATAACTGGTAATCTCAACATCCCCTGGGGGTCCCAGCATCCCCCAAACACTTCCATTGGTTCTACGTTGGTCATCTGTGAAACAAAACCTGGTCCTATTCCACATTAGCCTGGAGCGAAGTATCCTTTCTCCTTCACGTCCTCGATTCCAGGGATTGTTGACCTGCATGAGCCACAAAAACAGCCTCTGCTCCCCTTTCTCACCTGAGATCTCTGGGATCCTCCTATAGGCACATCTTCCAAAATCCTCTCTCCCGATTTCTTTCTCCCTCCAGAAGAAGGAATCTGTCAGGCATGGTTGATTTTAATCTATCCTGTATATACTGTTTATAAAAATACTTATAGGAATGAAATGAGAGTATATGTGCAAGTCTGAATCTTGTTTCTTTCATTAAATGTAGAAAACATCACATGTGTTTTAAAATTTTTGTTAAATTTTATTTTGGTGGCAGCAAAATATTGCATCATGTGGGGAATCAAAATTGACCTCATCATTCCTCTACTATTAAATATATAGGTTACCACCATCCTCTCTCTGCACCTCTCTCTTCTCTCTCTCTCTTTCTCTCTCTCTCTCTCTCTCTCACACACACACACACACACACACACACACACACACACACCTTGTGAGTATGCAAAAGAAAATGAATACACAAGAACCCCCAGTGTTTGTGGAATCCATCTCTGGAGAAGGCTTTGGGTCTCACTGGCTCCTAGCTCTCACAGACAATTCCCCAAAGAATGTGTTGCCTAAATGCCTGGTCACAGGAAACAAATGTAAGGTCCAGAAAGAAAGCTGTGCTGTGAAGCATTTCCTTCTGCTTGGGGAGTCTAATAAGGAAACTCAGACACTGTCTCTCATCTTCAGGTGAGACGTGTAAGAACCTGACCTTGCATCACTGACTCCAGCCTCACCCCACACTCCACTCAGGTTACTCCTTACCTCTTGAACACCCCATTCCTCCTCCTACCTCTCTAGTTTTCAGCCTATACTGTTCTTCTGCCACCTTTATCTTCCTCCTCTCTTCCCATGCAGCTCCTTGAATCTGTTTATATTTCTTTAGTCCTCAGTAAAGTATATTACTTTAGTCTTGGTCTTTTGAGCTCTGATTAAAGGTACAAAATCAAAGTTTTGTACTCAATTCTCCTATGCAATCTTCATTTAGGCTTATTTGGCCTCTCCTCCTAGGTCACAAGACCTTGAATAAAGAATGTCACCTTAACTTTTAAAATAGGCCTCACAGATTATCTTGGTATAATGACATACATGGGGATTATATGGAAGCAAGAACCAAAAACCATGGATCTGACAGTGTACAAGACCAAGGATGTGTTAATCCAGTGACATACAAATGGGAAACCAATGCCTGAAAGATAATGGAGATCAGAAGACAGGAGTCAGGGTAGAAGCAAATTTCAAACTCAGCAGGCAGAGACATGGGAGGGATCCATACCTAAGCAGAAGGTGCTATTAGGAGCATTGGTTAGCAGGTAGCAGGAAGCAGAGGAAATATGCTATGTGCATATATTGCCATAGCAAACAAGAGAGAAAATACAACATCCGGTACTGGGGACCTGGTGGATAAGGGCAGCATGAGGCCAAGCTGAGATGGACTCAAGTTTGTCAAAGAAGCACCCTGGCTGTTTGGGGAAGTTGGTCCAGCAGTTTGTATACTATAGGATAAAGATTCCTTTCCCCTTTAAGGCTAGAGGAGAAAACTACCAAAGCAAGTTCTAGTAACTCATTAATCCCCAGGCAAAATTTGACCTAGATATAGAGTAGGGTTTCATCCAGGTAAATTCCTCAGTAGGAAAAGTAACTACATTTGTAGGGAAGGCCAGCAAGCCATTATTACTAATCATATACTAAGCACACAAAAACTAGGTATTGCCTGATTAATCCCAAAAAGGGCTTGGGGCGTGGGTTTGGTTTGGTTTCATTTTGTTTGGTCGTTGTGGACATTGTTTACGGGTTGACGAGGACTAGTTCCCTGAAGTTTTGCAATCATGTCACAGGGAACAAAGAGCAAGATGGAAGGAGGATAGTAAAAGAGAAATCCTGAGGTAGAGCCAAAGATATTGTCTACAATTACCTCCCTTCTGGAAACCCTAGAAAAACAGTAAATTAGGCATTATACAGATAGGACTATGGGGGGTCAGTTTTTGAGATCTCCCAGGAAATTGCAGCTATTTGAATAAGGTCCATAAACTGAAATCAACATTAATATTCCCTCAGAGGATGACTTCAAACTTCTGTCCCCAAGCTCAGGGTTTCCAAGCTGATAACAAAGTTACTACAGAGAACATACGGGCTATGGAATAAATACAAATGTGTAAGCATGAAGCAGGGCAAATTTCTCAAGGAAGACAACTTATTCAACAAAAGTTCAGAAAAAGTATTGACTGCCCTGACTTTACTTAGCTATTTTAAGAATCAAGTCATTTCCTGAAGTGAAGAGACCCCCACACAAATTAAAATAATTGAATAAATAAGTAAAGCAAATCTGAGTCATTTGGTGTGAATTGCTGGCACTGAGAAAGACCATGTCAAACATTGCTGTAGTTTGAAAACAAGAGTCATTTAAAGACCATTCCTTGCATTCAACTCAGGTCAAAAGAGGATAGAGATCAGAGTAATCAGGGCTGAAGTTTCAGAACATGATGTGATTACGATGGTGTTCACCCTGTCATGGAGAGCTTTCCCAGTTGGCACTGGGCATTATGAAATTCCCTCCCTCTGGCATGTGGAACCTTCACCACATGAGAGATTGGTGGGGACATCCCCACAGCATGACCTATTACTCTGTGTTCTCATAAAAGCAGCTTGCAGTTCAATAGTTGCCTTTCCATCAAAAGACTAAAAGCCTTCCCAAACTTCAGTAGCTGCAAAAGAATTGAATGCGGCAAAACCCAAGGTCTGTGCCTGGTTTAGAAAGGTCTTGTGCCAAATTCCATAAACAAATTAGGGTGGTTCTAACCCATCCCTCTCTCTGCCAGGAGTAAAGGGAGACAATAAAAAAAAATTAAGCCTGCTAATCCTACCCAGAACTGCACAAGACTACTTTGGGCAGGGGACACACATGGTTATCCTTCAGAGATGCATATGGGTGCATTTTGTTAATCCCCATCACTGCGTGTCAGGGATAACTGATCTATGACTAAAAATAGTGTGAGGACAGCAATCCCAGCCATTTGGGGCTGAACTGAGGACACAGTGGAAAACTTGACAACAGCACAGTAGAACCTTCCTGGCCCAGGGCCACAAGCTCAAGGGCGAGAGGTCATGTTCATTTGCTGGGGAGGTGTGATTGACAGCTCGCCTACCAAGAGTAAGTTTCAGTGGTGGTAATCTTCCAGCACTTTTGGGTAATTCCTGAGTGAAAGACAAAGCAGTAGGAACTGGGCATATAATGGGGTAAACACATGGTTTATCCCTGGAGGGGGGGGGCACTTAAAATTGAGTGATATTTAAGAGAGATGTGTAAAATAAAATGAAAGTACTTCTGCTTCACTGCTCTGACTTCAGCCTAAAACTGTGTCTCTAGCACCCACACAAACAGGGAAATAAACTTAGCCTGCAAAAACATAGGTTCAATCTCATTCTTGGTCCTGGGGTGATTCTTTGGGTAGGAGGAAGAAGTCGGGAGAGATAGAAAGAAGTATCAAGAGCAAATTATCAGTTTGTTCAAAATAGTTACATACAGTTCGTACCAAATATTACTGACAACGCTTTCTGTATCTTAAGAAAATACCTGCCACCAAATGCTAACTTTTAAAATTAAGGAGTCATTGAATTTCAGGATCTCACCCCTAAGTAATTATCACATTGCTATTTTTAACCAGATATTGTGCAAAGAATCTTAATAAATATCACCTTAAACACTTGGGACTTTGCCCAAACTGCACTTTATAAAAGAATAGCTATGAAGGAAATCACTAGGCTTTCTCAAAGAGCCCATGCTACATGCTATTTGAGTGACAATTGGTGGCTTAATGCTCTTTAATCCTTTCATATATCCATAATGTATGTACACACATAATATCACAGTTTCAGACATTATTGATAGTGACCAGGGCACACATTTCACTTCTTAGAATAATAATTTTGGGCTCTTGAACAAAGCATTCATTGGAGCTTTTACCTCTGTCACTAGCCTCGGGCCACAGGTATAACAGAGCACCATAATAACTTACTGAAATAAGTGTAAATTCAGTCAAATGAAAAATGGCATATTTTAACTATCAGTCAAATATCAGGGATGAATTGCAACTGAGAATGTGACTTGATTCTTCTGTTAGATTCTGATGGTTTTTAAGCTTCACCCACCTGTCCCTTGGTGTCCTATACTAGGCAAGCAGACAAGAAAGCCTCCTCTGGCACCAATGGGAAGGTCAAACCAGCCCCTGCCTGAACTAAGGGACCCTCATATGGACCCCACTCCACAAGCACCTATTTTACCTATGATAGGTTACCTATAATAAGCACTTAAAACAGCTCCCAGCATATAGTAAGTGCTACATCAGTGCTAGTTGTAAAATTGTGATTGCTGTTGTTATTGTTGATGACATCATTACTAGAGGGAAGAACTGACTATCTCCTGACTTGTGCCTTTCACTTCACCTTCATGTTGTTCCTTTACAACCTCTACTTTCCCATGGGGATGAATTCCTCATCTTAAATATGGTTGGTCATTCATTCTCCTTGTATACAACCATTTCCTTACTACTCTAAGGAAAAGGCCTAACTCCATGTCAATCCCTCTATGAAACTTTTCCTGACTTACCCACTTAAAATTCATGACAAGGACCCCCTCCATTGTGGCCCCCTGTCTCTGCCCCATCGGAGCATTTATCACAGTGGTACTGAGATCTTTATGGACTTCTCTTCTGTTTCCACCAAGCTATGAGCTCTGTAAGGCTTGGACTCAGGCTATCTCATCTCTGTATGCCCCACCCTTTTTTCCTCTGGGGAGAAAAGGAAATGACAGAAAATTTCACTTTTATGCACAGTAAAGTTGAAAATTTCAAGACTGTATGTGTGTGTGTGTGTGTGTGTGTGTGTGTGTGTGTGGTATTTTCTGATGACAGTATCCATCAGGCAATTGTTAAACTGGGCTGAAGTTTGGAGAAAAGGTCAAGGCTACAAACTTAAGGGTCATTTATACATACATTACTGATATTGGAAGAAATGATTAGAAAGTAGAAATCACCACTGAAGGAAAGATTTTAGAGAGAGGAGAGAAGGGCAGGAAAAGAAACCTAGAAAATCTGGACTTTCCTAGTTTCCTTCATATCTGACCTTCCCTAAACACTCTTTAGAAAGATAACCATCACTTCCCATCCTCCACCCCACAGCTCTTTTGAGTTTTGTTTTTCTTTATAATACTTACCACCTTCTAACACACTATGAAAACTTTTGTTTTGTCTTGATATCCAAATGGAAATCTCCACAAGGATAAATATTCTAGCCTCTTGTTTACAAGTGCATCCCCAAAGCCTGGAAGTATAACAGCACACAGTGGGGGCTAATTCCAAGGTTCTTTTGGGAGAAAGTTACAGGATGTTCTGCCTTCTGTATGGCATTTGTGAATGCAGGAAAACTCAGAGTTTTGGTGGAAGGGGAAATGGGGAGGTAATGGCATGAAGAGAGGTAGCTCACCAATGGTTTTATACTGGAGACTAAGCTATCTTGTGCCTCTACAACCCATACACACAGAGGCCTACAGGTTTAACAGAGGAATGACTGCCACCGACCAGATTTTGCTAGTGTCTCCTGCACCATTTCTCCCCTGAATCTCCCTTTCATCCATTTTCCTCTTCCCAACTCTTTCCCAGGTTCTGTTGCCCATTTCTCCTTCTTACTGTAGATAGTAAGAGGCTGTCCCCCCATTAATAAATTTACTGAACTATATGCTTATGTGAATTACAAGTTTAAAGTTTTATGAAAATCTTGATGAACAACTGTTGAAACTCTATAGAAGAAATGCTGCTAAGTTGTGTAGGAAAAGAATCCTCATGTAGAGAAAATTAGTTGATCAATCTTTTCATTTATGCTTCCTATTTGGTGTCAAAACAAGAAGAGCTTTGAGGTGGTTGTGGGCAGCTTATCATAGAAACCAGTTTCTCTTGAATGACAAGCAAGCTAAAGGGTTGACTTTCCAAAAATATGTAACAAGTCCTGGCTGATCCATCCAATTCTAACATCAGGTGAGCAAAATAACCAGACTTTAAATCATCTTATCAGCCATCTCACTAGAACTTAGATGAACCAACCACCCACTTTATCATAGAGTAGCTGTGGATTTATGTAATCTATGCATCTGGGATCAAAGAAATCATAGCATAATATAAGCAAAATGATAAACTAAGTTTTCTGATGAATGGCAAATTCAGTATACTCACTTGTGTTTCTAAAATATTAGAAGGTACAGAGGAGCCAGGATGGTCGGTTTGATGCACATGTTACCTGGGAAAAAAAGTGAATTTATAGCTCTGAGTAATCTTGAACTGTGTTTTCCTGACAGAATTGGTCCCAGAGAAAGGCACATTGGAATGTGTCAGCAATCTGAGGCAGAGAACTGTCAGCTGCCCAAAATGAAGAGAGAAAATGAAAATTTCTCTAAGAATAGTCTGTTATATTTTCTAAGAGGTTTCCAGCTGGAAAATCTCAAAGTATTTGACTAATTTAATTATATATCTGTAATTATGTTTTTGTACTTGATTTCACAGAAAGAAGGAAGTGAACACTTTTAAGTGTTTCCCTTACACCCAACACTCTGATAGCTATTTGAAAAGTGAAATATAATGCTTAAATGGAAGTTAATATTAAAACACTATTAGTCAGTCTTTTCCAGAGAAACAGAACCTGTAGGACACACACACACACACACACACACACACACACACACACAATTTACCATAAGAAATTGACTCACACAATTTTGGATGCTGAGAAGTCCCACAACCTGTCATCTGTAAGCTGGAGACCCAGCTGGTGGTGAGCTCTGAGAACCAGAGGATCGATAGAGTCAGTCTCAGTCAGATTTAGGAGAATACTGGTGTCCTGGCAGAGAGCAAACTTCCTTTTCTTCTGTCTGTTCTACTCAGGCCCTCCATAGATTGAACAATGCCCAACTACCTGGGGTAGGGTCATCTGCTTTAGTGTGTCCACCAATTCAAAGTTAATCATGTCCAGAAACAGTCTCACAATATTTAATCTGGGTACCCCATATCCCAGTCAAGTTATCCCCCAGATTAACCATCCTAGATACCAAGAAACAGCTGAGTTCAACTTGTACAATTTATAAAAGATATATCCTAAATCTCCTACATGAGTTAATCATTCACCTGCATCAAGATGTGAAAGGTCAAGAGGTATATATTTGATGTAAAATGTCAAGAGATAACATTTTTAAATATGTTTTAGTTGTCAATGGACCTTCATTTTATTTATTTATACATAGTGCTAAGAATAAAACCTAGTGCCTCACACATGCTAGGCAAGCACGCTAGCCCTGAGCTATGACCCGAGGCCCAAGAGATATACGTTTTATGTAAAAGATCAAGAAGTATGTATTTGAAGAAAATTTCTCTGGAGAGGGCTATGCCATGTCTCTCCTCCTCCCCCTCCAGTGGAGAGAGGTGTGAGAACACTTCCTCCCCAGTTCAATTCTATAAAGGGGTTTTGATGTGATCAACATGGAATTCTAAAAGAAGTCCTTTGAACTGTGGGCAACATATTAGTTATTGAGCCACATTTGATGAATACAGATGAGCAGAGGCTAGCTAAAACAGAATAGAGGGCTTTGGTATGGAATTAACTATATTTCTTACACCAGGGAAAGAAATTTGTGCATTTTCTATGAGCCAAATGATTGAAGAAGACTGCTTGGTAGGAAAGGCAGATCTCAGCATCAGGAAAACTGGAGATAGATAACTGGTTACCTAAATGTTATTCAAGAAATCAAATAATAACACATGCCAGAGAAACTTTAGGTGAGAGAATCCCTGTGATGGCTAAGAACAAGATCACTAGAGAATTCCCAAAAGCATCCAGAAAAGGTGGAATCATTCAAAAATCTGCCAGATCCCCAGACTACTGACTCTGGCATATCCCAACTTTCTTCCTCCTCCTATCTTTGCCTTCCTCCACATGCTCTAGCTCTGGTGACATCAGAAGCACTGGTAGGAGAAAGAGAAGAAGCTCTCTGAGGAAAGACAAAAATCCAGTTGTGCTTCTTTCCTGGATTGACTGCACACTTCTTCCTACTCAAAAGAGTTCTGAGAGGCAGAAATGTAAAAGCATGAAATTTATGTAAAATTAGAGCTATATTCCTGAGTTGGAATTTTATTTGTGATTTTAAAGGATGTAGAACATATCTTACCTAAAAGCAACCAGAGAAGTAATGAGATATGGTACACTGAGTAATGTGCCCCACAAAGATGCCCATATCCTAATGGCTTAGACTCTGTGAATGTTTCTTGAATGGTGAAAGGGAAATGGGGAGAGAATTCTGGATTATCCAGTTTAGCCCAGTGATTTTTATAAAAAGTAAATAGAAGAGTCACAGACCCACAAGGCAATCTAATTACAGAAGCAGAGGACAAGGAGAAATTGGAAGATGCTATGCTTCCAGCTTCAAAGATGAAGGATGGGACCTCAAGACAAAGAATTTAGGCAATCTCTAGAAGATAGAAAAGGCAAGGAAACAGATTTTCCCGTAGAGCTTCCAGAAGTAACATAGCGCTGATGACTTATTACAGGATTTTTGACCTCCAGAACTGTAAAATAATACAGTTGTGCTATTTTAGCCACCAACTCTGTGGCAAGTTGTTACAGAAGAAATACTAAACTAATACATGGTATTTGTTCAAGTTCTTCTTCATTGACTAAAATTAAAAGGATGGGAGGAAATAAAATGGAAAAAGCTGCTCTATAATTCCATGCCTCAGAAGTCAAGCTTGTCCAATATAATGATTATACTTGGTAACTTCAATTAATATTCACAGTAACTTTATGACTAGCTATTTGGGTTCCCATTTTTTAATGAAGAAAGTGAACATCAGAGGTTAAGAAACCCGTTTAAAGTGACACAGTAGGCAAACGAGGCCAACACAGGAAAAGAGCCCAGACTCCTGGTGATGCCTCAGCTGCACAATCTCCACTGTGTACCTGGCCCCAATGCCCCTTCCTTCCTCATTGCACTACACCTTATTTCATGTGTGTAATTCTCACATTTATTTGATCCATAGGCTCTGAAATATCCTCCATAAATTTAGTGTCTTCTAAATTTATAGTCAACCCCAAGAATTAATGCCTGGTTCATCTGGTTTGACCTTCTTGATATCCTTGGACTTGGTTAACCCAAGTCAGATTCTAGCTCTGATTTCTGCAATTAGACTGGATATGCTGAGGTACTTCTTTGATTCATTCTTTCTGAAAAGAAGCTTATCATGTAGGTCATCATCTGGACCTGGTACTCTTGTCTGTTAATTTCTCCTAATGTTACCACCATTATTATGGTCTTCCAGATTTGAAAGTTTGTAATTATCTTGGGCTTTTCTATTGATAGCATTCTTTAACTCTGTGGTTGCCACAAGTAATAAACTCTACTCATGTCCAGTGTTCCATCTAGCACAGATGAAGCGAACATTGAACATCAAACCACATAGGACAGTGACCATTAAGAGGTTGGAAACAAGCTTTACAATTGTCCCAACTTAGGGTCTGGGAGAATTTCCAGGCCACAATGTAGGGGTAGGAAACCCAGTTGGAAGCCAAGAATCTCCCAAATAGAAAAGACAGAAATAGGAGTACAAAGAGGTCAAAACAACTAGAGTTTATGGTGTAGAATACTAGAGAATATGGAGAGGAAGCTCTGAGAACTGAGGTAGGACCTCTCAAGCCTATAATTCATTGGCATGTGTGTAAGGAAACTAAGATCAAGGAACCACCCAAAAAAGGAGCAGTGGAAGCAAGTATTGGAGGTTATAAAGTGCTAGGAATGATTCACAGTCTCATTAGCCAGAACAGGAAAACATCATAATTCACAAGCATTAGGTAAGGCACCCATGAGGTTATTGTCACAAAAATTGTGCAAATCAGATTTTAAAGCAAACCTTAAAAGGATAAAACTGTTTCCAAATAGCATAACTGTCCAAAAGGAAAGTTCAAGAAAATTTATGGGGAATATAAAGGCATTCAACATCTAATAAGATAAAATTCACAAGATCTTGCATCTGATTAAAAATTGCCTGATATGTAAAAAAGCAGAAAAATCAACCCAGAATTACACAGGTATTAACATTAGCAGAGGATTTAAAATCAACTATTATAACTGTTTTCTATATTTTCAAAAGGTTATGTAGAGAGATGGAAGATATGTATTTTAAAAGGCTGGAATAAAACTTCCTGAGATGAAAAATATAATGTCTGAAATGGAAAACAGATTGGATGGTATTAACAGCAGTATAGATTTTTCGAAAGAGAAAAAGTCAGTGAACCTGAACACCTAAGCATTAATTAACCAGAATGAAACTCAGAAAGAAAACAGATAAAAAAAAATGAACAGTCTCTCAGTGATCTGTGGGACAACTTCAAATGGCTTCATATACATGTAATTGGGGCACAATAAAAGTTTAGGGAATGGTGAATGTTCTCACAATCTTGGTTGCAATATTCAAACTGAACATTTTTTTTTTCTGAGATGTGGTGTTACTATGCTGTCCAGGCTGGCTTTGAACTTATGATCCTCTTTCCTCAGCCTCCTGAGCAAATATTTTAAATATATGCAGTTTATTATATGTTTATCATACCTCAGTAAGCTGAAAAATGAAAAAATAACATATTCCTGGGTATTTCCGAGGTATGCTTAACAATAGCCCCTTTGTCTTCTCTTTTCCCTGCCCCATGGTCTCCCTCAGTCACCTCCATCTCTAGGATTGGCAGCCCAGTCTGTACTGTGTGTTGGCTCTCATCCCAGTTCTTTTTCCCTGTTGAGAATCCCTTTAATGTTTCCCAGCTCCCTTCAGCTACAGCCACAGGGACTGGGCCAGAGACAAATTGAACATTTCTCAGTACACTGTTATGAACACACAAAAAAAAATCTTCACGAAAATCTTTAAAAACTATTACAGATAACTATAAACATTACAAATAGTTTTTAAAGACAAGTCAACCTAGTGAATTAGAATTTCTGTGAATTAGCCATTGGGCAAATTGGTTTTTAGGGAATTGTCTTTTGGTGAATTGACACAGAACTATATGACATCAATAACCTTCTTTCATGGAGAGAAACAGAAGAACCAATAAGAGTATTGTTCTTACATAATGTGCAATAAGAATCTGTGTGTCCCTCTGAAAGAGTTTGCATTTGCAAAAGGGGAAGAGAATATGTTATCACTTGCAACATGCTCTTGTCTGGAAATTATTTTTTCTGGGTTTTTAAGGTTTCTGTCTTTAAAGTTGTGGCTAGAGAACAAGACAAAGTATGAGAAGAATTCACAATTTAATGAAATTGTACTAGAGTTCTTGCCCAAACTAAATATAATGACATTAAAATGTGCTTGCAATTGTGACTAAGCAGATGGAGAGGATGAGAAGAATGCAGAATTCAAACATTCATTAAAGAAATAAATTAATTGAAAACAGTCTAGGTGGGGTATTTTGGAATTCTATTTACCTAAATCAAGTGATAAACTTTGAATATGGTTACAGAAAAATGAGGGAGGAGGAAAAGTTGAAGTTAGAAATGTAAGGTATGAAATTCCTCTCATCTAACAAAATGGACTTAGAGTCCTTATTGACTCCAGGTTTGGAGCTTCTTTGATCTCCTTGGACTTCCACTTCTGTCTCTTCCTTTCAGGAGACTGTGGCCTCCAAGTCGGTGTCCTATCTTCACACCGTGGCCTGGAAACTCTCCTGGTTGCCCAGGAGGCCATCAGTACCTCTGGCGGCATCATCTTGCAAATAATGGTTCAGAGTTCCTATGTCCTGGTCAGCGTAAAAATTAATAATGTTGTATGTATGTATAAATATGACATAATAAAACTCATCATTCTGTATAACTAATATGCACTAATTTTTACAAAGTAACTACAACTTGATTTCATACATTTTCTTTTAATTATTGTCAGTCTCCCCAGATTGTAAAATGATATTCTATAGTGCATTCATGATCCTCTCTGGCACCAATAAAATCATCTTAGTTATATACACCTAAGATCCCTTGTTCTTATTTGGGATCTTTCACTCAAATATGAAACCTCAACTTGAGTTAAGATAGAAAAACTATTCTGTTTCATAGTGAAAGTGTTTTTCTAATCCTGAGAAAGATTAGAGTTCAATATAAAAACTAGAGAAGTAAATCAACATATATTATAAGTACTTCAACTTATGTCTAGGAATAATATGTTTGTTATTTAATCTGTCCCTAACGTTCAGAAAAATCTGACATATTAGTCAAACAAAACTCTAATTTCATGATAAAGGGGTAGCACCTTTCATAATAGTTGTTGCATAATTTGCAAAAGCACATACAAGTCTTAATTTAACTTTTGATAGAATGGTGAATTAAATAGCTATGCTATTGCTTTATTCTCCTGCCAGGAGATTTTTGGGTCTTACACAGCTAACATAGTAAATATAGTTGAAGAAATACTTGTAGATTGGAAAAATGTCATATAATTGTCATTGACAATGAAACAAGGTGAAGCAAATTAGGAGTGACAGGCATAAGATACTTTGTTCACAAACCCACCTAAGGGGTGTTCAGAAAAAAGTAGAGTACAACTTCATGCAATTGAAAAACCATAGGCCACTGTCATTAGTGAACTAATTTTATAAATATTTTTAATATAGAAAATTTTCAGAGAGCCAGATGTGATGGCACACTCCCATAATCCCAACTACTGGTAGTGAGGCTGAGGCTAGCCTGGGGTATTTAGTGAGACCTCATCTCAAAATAAAATTAGAAGAACTGGGAAGCTAGCTTACTGGTAGAGTGCCCTGAGTTCAATCCCCACTACTACCCCAATTTTTTTTTTCAGTCAAAACATGCATTTGGGGGACCGGGGATATAACTCAGTTGGTAGAGTGCCTGCCTCTCAAGCACAAAGCAGTGAGTTCAATCCCCAGTACTGCAAAAAAAAAAAAAAAAAATGCATTTGGCGTGGCTCTACCTTTCATGGGTTCTGCCATCTCAGCATTCTACTCCCCCATTCTTTTATCTTTTGCAAACATGATATCACCAAGTTAGGTCTTTCCTCTCTCTCATGCTGCCCATAAAACTCAGGGTCTGCCTCCAACTGCAGCAACAAGGATGGGCATTGATAAGTTTTAAAGAAATTTCATCATTCTTGCCAATGATTAATTCAGATGTTTATACTTAACCTAATTGCTGCCAATGAAATATGGGGAGGGATTTGTTGGAGGTTTGGGGGTAAGTTTTCTTCTGTCTTCAAAGAAAACCAAAGGAGGCCTTTCTCTCTCTGCAACTAGCTGTGCAAAGGAAAATAGCCCCAATTACTGACAGGAGTTGCATGAAAGAAGGTGACTCAGGATGAAACTGACATGGTCAACAGCACAGCAGAAGAGGCAACCTAGAATTATTGATGGCAACATAGAGCCATTGGAAGAAGCAACTCTGAAGTCTGCCTTACTCTGATCTTCCACTTACGTGACCTAATGTATCTCCTTAACAACAGACATTAGGATGCATACTTGTGACTGGGCACATTGTAATTAATATAAACCAATTCTTTTTTGATTGATCAGAAAAATACTTTGGACTGAGTCTACTCATTGATGTTGGCACACTGTTCTTACTAGTTGAAATTATCTGTAAGACAAATCAAAAACTCATCTGATGCTTTCTCTGATTTTAGCAAAATGAGATCTAGCAAAACATCTCTATTGTTAAATTTTGTCATCAATATTTTATCTTGCCTTTACCAACTAGATGGTCTGATTCAATTAGATGATCTGATTCAATATAGCAAATTAGTCACTCAGGATGATAGGGGATAATCGGTTTGGCCTAAGCATGATTTGAATTTGAGAAGTTTACTTTATCTTTACCTTGGTGACACCATTGTTTGCATTCTGCTGCAAGTTGTTGTGACTTTGAGTCTGATGATGTCTACACGTAGCTTAAATAGTTTTATGAGGTGATGGTGACTTATCAACGTGCAAATCAAAAAACATTCTATCTTTACTTGTAGTACATTCAAAGTCAGTTTTTACTTTCTGATTAAATTTGAAGCTAACATATTTTTATGATCAAAAGACTTTTGGTTCTCCACCTTCTTTTCCTCTCCCTCTCATAGAGCAAAATATTTACTAATTTTTTGCTATGTGTCAGGCATGCACAGGGTGAAGGAAAGTGAAAAGTGAAGAAGACTCACACCTGTTCTCAAAGCCCTCATGGCTTGGAGGACAGTCAAACGTGCCAGGGGAAAAGCCAGGCCCTGCAGAGGAGGAAGGAGTGCATCATTCTACCTGACTCATCTAAATATCCTTTTCTTGGGTCCTTTGATTCCCACTTTAAGATGCTTTTAATTGGGGCAAGGGTTTCCTTAAATATTGTTCATCTTTCCACACTTAGTTACTCCTTCATGTTTATTAAAAGGAATTTTTCCTAGTCAATCTCAAAAATGACTACTGGAAAAAAAAATGGATTGAATACTTAAAGAAGACTACATTCCATCTGGAAAAAGAGCACTTTCCTTTCTCCCTTCTGGAAGTATAAGAAGGGGTGGGGACTGGTAGGAGAGTAGGCAGAGGGCTGAGAACTCTGAGACTTGAATCTTTGGTGTTTCCTGAGCCAATCTCACTGAAATGCTTTCTGCTTTATGGGCATGCAATGCCCTTTTCCCTGTTAAGGTGAAAAATATGGGAGGCCAGTCTACCTTAATTTACTCTAATATCGGCTAAACCAGCTTTTTTACAGCCCTGTTTTCAAACTTTTAACCGTTGAAAAAAAAAGGTATGGCA
This sequence comes from Glaucomys volans, assembly GCA_020662805.1. Taxonomy (NCBI): domain Eukaryota; kingdom Metazoa; phylum Chordata; class Mammalia; order Rodentia; family Sciuridae; genus Glaucomys; species Glaucomys volans. Next base: position 448,727 of record JAJEJO010000211.1, read on the forward strand.
TCTCACTTTTTGTTCTATCTAAAATTATATAAGAGTAATTTGTTCTTCCTATAAGTAAATTCTTATTCTGACAATCATAATAGATGTCAGAATTCCCCTTGTTTTAATGGGGAATATATATAGAGAGAATATATAATATATATACATATATCTGTAATATGTAATATGTTAATATAATAACAATTTAATATATGTATAATTACATATCATACATATGTGTGTATACATATTACATATATATGTGTTATATATAATCTGTCATAGTAAACAGCCTGTCCTCCAAACTCCTTCAGCCCTAGCAATAACTAATTCTTACTTGCTCCTTTGAGTCTTATGTTTTGGGTTGCCCCTTCACTTGCTATTATATGTACCTATTCTTAATTGCAATACTATTTCTCTAGCTACCTTACCCCGACAAGAGCAATAGAGGGGATACAGCTATGTGGGTGCTCACCTCATTCAATGGGATCTATGTCCTACTCTGGAAAGGCATGATGTATGGGAATCAACCAAAGTAAACTTACTGTAATCAGGAAAGAATGGCCATATGTTGGGTGAATCCAGACCTGGTGGGTAGAGACAACCAGATTGATAAAGGGCCCTTGATGCTGGAGAAGGTGTCTTTGTAGTTACTATCCCCTGGGACTATGAAAACCTTCTGAACTGATAGCAGAGCATGGGCTTCCTTAACTGCATAAAAGAGGATGGGTGGGAAGAGAGAGAGAGAGAGAGAGAGAGAGAGAAGAAACAAAGAATGTGGTTAACTTTAATGAATCCTTCACTCTGGGACAAGCACAGTCCTTCTCCTTTCTGTGTGCTCACTAGTCTTCAAGTACTCCAGGGCTCCAAGATGCCTCCTGGCTAGTGACTGGCAGAACTGGAAGTCCACCCAGGACTATCCGACATCAAACTTACCTTTAAATTGTCCTTCCTAACACACACCTCTCTCTGTGTTTATCCTTTTCCTGAACCTCAGGCAGCCATGTTTATCCAGACCCTGCAAGTGTAAAATTGATGACATAATCATGCAATGGTGTCTATGGGACTATTACAGGAGGATTAGCTATTATCAACAAATAAGGGACTAGTATTGTTTTATCAGCATGGGAGTGTTTTCAATTAATTTGTAATTAAATAAAGGAAGTAATTTGCTGGGTCTTGGAGGAGTCAAGGCTGTGGAAGGTTTATCTCATCAGTCTCAACTGTGCATTCCTCCTGCGCCGGCTCATTGTTCAGATCACAGCAGTGATACATGATCTGACCTATAGGAGTAATTCAATAAAACATCAATATTTTTCTTCCTTTAACCCCTGGTGCTGTGGCAACTTGAGAAATCTGTCTGGAGTCACCTGCATCATGACTCAAGGGCTATACCTAGCCTTACTGCTTTCTCAACTATTCCTGCCAAGAATCTGACTATGTTAGAAATGATCACACTAGTTTTGTCTAGGTTGAGAGACAAGTGGCCTTCATAGGTTCCAAATTTCTTAAATGTTTTGCACCTAGATTTTCTAGACTTCTATGTTGCTTTTTGCACTGAGGATTTGATATAATTTCCTCCAATCATCTTGCAAAGTAGGCACTGTTATCCCATTTTATTAGATGAGCAAATTCAGTTTAGTTGGTGGCTTAGCCAGGAACAATACCCAGTTCTGCAACATTCTCAGGGTTCAGAGCTTTTCCGTCTGCTCTCCTCAGCTCAGCCTTATACAGATTGTGAAAATGAGAATGTGATTGGTCCTCTCATACAGCAAGAGGACACTTTAGTCTTTTCTTACTGTACCTTTCTTGTATTCATAAAATCCTAATTTTCATCCAGGTATCTTCAGGGCTTAGCATAGATATTTCAGTAAAGAGATACTAAATAATAGCAACAACAACAATAGAAAATGCAAACCTTGCTGTTTGCTGTTTGCTGGGTTCAAAGGATCCTTTTAAACATTATATATATATATATGTTATATATATATAATACATATTATATGTATATTATATATGTAACATATATAATATATAATACATATTTTATATTTATATTAACTCATTAAATCCTTACAAAGTACTATGAGACAGGTGCCTATTATTATGCCCATTTTATAGATGAAGAACCATAGTGACAAAGGAGTTAATTCACCTTAGTTTACACTCTTACTTGTTTTAGTATAATTGGAACCAGGAAAATAGGAATCATCTGTCACAGAGGTCACCAAAGTAAAATGTTACTGGAAAGTATTAAAATCTATCATTCCATTTGCTATTTATGTAAAAGTTTGTATATTTGTTATCTTAAAAATCCCCACCAATAACTAAGATACCCTTTGATTCAATACCCTTGCTCAAGCTTAATGTCTTCTAGTCACATTTAATATGCAAGAATCTCTAAGGAAAGAATGACGATCCCCACACACACCCCCATGGGATGACTGTAGCACCCTCAGTACCTGTCAGCTGACTGAAGTTTAATCAGGTCTGATTTAGTTGCACGTACAGATTAGATACCCACTTTTATCTCAACCAATTTTTCTAAGGTGGATAGTGGCTTGGGTTTGAAGATGGTACCTACAATGCTAGCATGAGTGTGCAAAAAGGGGACAACAGATACGACGCTTTCCATCCCCAAGCAAGGAGTCAAGTAGCAAAGCACATCTCATCATATCTGAGGAGTGATCATTTTATTTTATCCAAATGTAAAAGAAGATTCAGGAACAAAAATGAAAGACATTAATGTAGAAGAATTGTTTGGTCTAAGTGAAAATTCATGTTTTACAGAATGCTATATAATTGTGATCATGGATACCTGCCCTTAATTGCAACAGTATTTCTCTAGCTGCCTTATCTGGAAATGAGCAATACAGGGGATACAGCTATGAGGGTGCTTGCCTCATACAGTGGGATCTATGCCCCACTCTGGAAAGACATGCTTATTAGACCATAAGGGCACCATCTTTTTAAAATAACAGCAAACTTTTGAGGTCAATCCTGATGCTTCTTCAGTAACTTTGTGTTCTGGTTTTCATGGCTTGCCATCCCGCATGCTGGACAGTAAATGCTTACAAACTTTTTAGCAAGTTTCATGTTCATTATCATGTTTCTTGAGTCACAAATTTAGTTCCTAATATTCCTTTAAACTTGAACTTCCATTTCTTAATTCTGCTGAAAGGGTTTACAGTAAAATGTAAAAGTATTACCAAATGATTTCATACTCCACAATAAAAAACAAAACTACCAAAACAAAAAAATTTATCAAATTAAAAAAGCTCAATCTGTTCTCTCCATCCTCCATGATCAAGCTACATTTTGTGCACATATTTGAGGTACACCTAACCAGTGATTTTCCATGTTCCCACTAACTCTAGATCTCTCTGCCATTGTCTAGTAGTTTTGAGCAGCTCTGACATCATGGTACAATGACTGGCCCACCAACAAGCTAGAAAGGGCAGTAAAAATGAAAACTTCTAAGACCAAAGGGGATCTTGGCCACATGAGTAGAGCCACTCATGTCCAAGGAAACTGAGATTTATCAAAAAGGATCTTGAGTGCTCTTCTGGGAAAGGGGGTGTTAGTTATATTGCAGCTAGAAGAGTCAGAAAAAAGGGCAGATCATCACTAGTGTCCTCCAGATTTTACCAGTATGTGAAATCCATTCATGACCTATGCTTCTCACATACTGCTAAACAAGAACAACCATGGCAGATTCTGAAAATAAAAAATAGAGGTCAACCAACCCCGTCCCAACCTACTTCAGTAAAATGATAACAGGCTATTGAAAAAAAGCAGACTGATTTAATTACTCTTCTTCAAACATACCCTGCACTTAAATACGCTCATATCTTTGCTGTTACCCCTCGCTCTACCTGCAATGTCTAAATTTTTCCCATTTCAGGATTCTAAGTTTCTTGGATTTTTTTTTTTTTTTTTTGAGTAAGGAACACTTCCTTTTTCACAATTCCCATAGCAATTTACCTACACTTCTCTTTGGCACTTAACGTTTTACACCTTACATTTGGGCAATCTATATACCAGACCTACTTACTTTGCTTACCTTTCCTTGAAATCTGTACCTCCCTATGTTTGCATACCTTAGACTTTTTCTCTCACACAATGTGATAGGAGCCAATGAATGAATGAAGATCACCTACCAAAGAGATGTTTAAAACTAACATTAAAGGAAAAAAAAAGATAGTCAAGCTACAGTGCATCTTTCTCTGCAGCTGCTGGCTTATGTGGTACTCAAGTCCACAGCTGGGGACAGCTGTGCCAGTTGGGAACCGGCTGAGATCTTAACTACATTTGCAGAATGAAAACACCCAAGGAAGGGTGGGGCTTATTGTACTGATTACTAATTTTGCTTTAAGTTGTATTCCTGGGAAGTCTATCCACATTTCTCAGGCTTCTGGGTGGGCTTCTGAGCATTAGTACCACTTGTTAGCTACAGTTTAAAGAAGTGTGTTGGTTTTTTTCTTTGTTCCTTTAGAAGGGATCCCTGCATCTCTGGGGCCTTGAAATTTTCTGGATTCTTTGCAGATAGTAACTGGAGTCAAAGCATAGTGAGAATACCTTTTAGCCGAAAGGATTATTATTCTTTTTAAAAATAATTTTAGAAAGATTTCAAAAAGACATGGAGGGAATAAATTAAAACAATTAATGACAATAAAAAAATAATTGTACACCATTAAGATGATTGATGATGAATATAGAAATTGATTGATGCAAAACCTGAAGGTCATAAGTTATTCTATATTTGCTGCAGGTAGACTGAAAAATCTGAGTTAAGGCTTCCTAGAAATCAGAAAAAAAGCCAGGGGTGGGGATTAATCATAATTGAAATTGTGATGTCTGTAAAATGAGAATAAACCAGTTGGTCAAGGGGAGTGTCTGACTCTGTGCTGCAAGAAATCTGAATTCAGTGTATTCTTTGAAGTCTCCTTCATGATGTAGACAACCCTGTTCTCAATAACATTGAAACAAAATGTAAGCATGTAAGAAACCCAACAGCTGATCCCTGAGCCCCATACAAATCTGATGCTAAGGTGAACATCCATGCAGTGAGGAGCTGCCGTAGAGAGCAGAGCAGTGCTTTTCTCCTGCTCTTGCAACTTCAGTCCCAACAAATGTTTCTGGAGCTGCTACTCAGTGTCAGCCAGGAATAAGTGTTTCCAGGAGCTAGAGAACAGCAGAATATTCTGAAATCATCTTTATTTCTTCTTCCTTAGTTGGAATGCGCTTGTGCTAATCCAGTGACACTCTCAATCCAAATCCTGGAGCCAAATGGTTGGAACTAAGGCATAAAACCAAGAGGTGCCGTCCAGAGGACAGGACAAAGATAAGTGGCCTCTGTGTGGACTGAATGCATATCTACCAAGTGGCAGCAGAATGAAGTGATTTCTTCATATAGCAATGCAATTATTACTTTCCCCAACAAACTTTTACTGAGCTCTTATGTTGTATATAAACAGGAGAAAAGGGGGTGATGGTACTGAGAAGAACCAGGTGCATGTGTCAATCTTAGAAAGCTCACAGTCTAGTAAGGCCAGTGGAGAATTTCAGTGAAAGCCATCAAGGCCACACATCTGCATCTGGGGTGAGGTCTTGCCTTGAGATGGCTTTCCCATAGCCTTCTCAGACACTCATGATGCTCTACTTCCAGGATCTCATTCTTGTTAGCAAATCCCACTTTCCCTGTCCAAAAGAAGGAGGAGACAGAAAGTATGGAGGCCTTAGTATGGCTTTTATGGCAATATCAAGTGGGTGAGGGAGAATGGTAAGAAAGGAGACTGGAAAGATGACTGGGACCAGAGTGCAGTGGCCTCGGAGACAACTGTAAGGATTTTCACTCTGAGTGAACTGAGACATCACTAGGAATTTTAAGAAGAGCAGCAACACCAAAATTTTATTACTAACAAATACCCCTGGTCACTGTGTTGAGAATTCACTACAGGGAGGGAAGGGCAGGGGCATCAAGGGCAGTTATGAAGAGACTTAGGATAATTCAGGTGAGACATGATAGAGATTAGGCTGGCCATGATACAATGAAGTGAGAAGGGTGAGCACACAGGATTGAGAAAATGGAAAGGGTCAGAATTGTGTTTCAAAGAAACTGATCCAAGCAGTGAGAGGCAAAAAAAGAGCTGTGTTCATAATGAAAAGAAATTGAAAGTCCTAAGACAGAACTTTTCAAAGGTGGACCATAGACCTCTTATATTTGAATCACAGGCAGAATTAGTGAAAATACAGATTCCTGGGTCCCCACATATTGTAAGAATTAGAATCTTGCAGGAAACTGTAAGTTCCTCGTGGATTAATCTTTTGCTTGCCAAAGTTTGAGAAACACTGAAAACCTTACATATGAAAATCAACAGTGTCAATTAATATTAGAGTTTTTCATCTCTCTTTAAAATAACATCTGTCTTAGGTCAGGTACCTACAACAAAATGTTATAGATTGCATAACTTATAAACAAACAGCAGAAATGTATTCCTCATAATTCTGGAGGCTAGAAAGTCCAAAGTGCCAGCAGATTTGGTATCTGGTGATGACCCACTTCTCATAGATTCTTTTTTTCTCACTATAACTTAACATGGTGGAAAGCAGTAGGAAACTCAATGGGGTGGCCTCTAATTTTGTTTATGAGAGTTCCACCCTCGTGTCCTAATCATATCCCAAATCGTCCTACCTTTCAGTAAGTTCACCTGGGGTGTTATGATTTCAACATATTAATTTGGGGGAGATCTAAACATTCAATATATTTCAATATTATTTAATAATAATGCTAAAAGCTATTATTTTGGTGCATAGACTATGTACTAGATACAGTCCTAAATAATTTACCAGTGCTTAGGGGAAAATTGTGACAACCTTCCCCCACTGCCATTCTTCCTATTGAGGACAAGTGGAGCCTAAAGAGACTCCTTTGGTGGCCCAGTGGGGTCATGGGTGTTGAACTGCCAATTTTAGGCTGAGAGGGTACCACAAAATTCTGTAAAAGGAAAGAGACGGAGAGAAACCTGAGATGGTCTGGGATAGGCCTAGAGCCTTGGCAGAGAGCAGAAGCCAGAGCAGAAAGGAAGAATTAAGAAATGGCCCTGAGGAGGAGGACTGGAGAGGGAAGATGAGGTGGCAAGGGCCAAGAGGGGAGCTCCTGGGAATTGACAGAGGTGTTTAAGGAGGAGTTTATGAAGTTGTGTCAAATATAATGTAATACGTTTCTCCACCATCTTCCTACTAAGCCTTCATCAATATAGAAGTCCTTCTATATCTTTGATCTTGCTTTCTATAGTATCAGTTATCCATGGTCAATGAAGATTCAAAAATATTTAGGTGAAAAATTCCTGAAATAAACAATTCTTAAGTTTCAATTTGCATGCTGTTCTGTGATTAATCTAACTTTGCTCCCCGCAGTCAGGGTGGAACATGAACAATCACCCCTCTGTTCAGAGTATCCGCTTTGTACATACTAGCCACCTATTCACTACTTAGTCCTTGTTTGAGTTATAAGAATGACTATTGAGCTATTTCAGTGACTATATTAAGCACTCAGAACTATCTAGGTATCCGCTGGAGACCTTGGAACATATCCTCAAAGATAGGGAGAATATTCTGATATTTACTGGGTCTCCTTGTGGAGGACATGATGGGCCAGGTTCCGCTGTGCGTGTGACAGGCCAAGAGCAGAGGCTTCCCGGTCACCTCTGGTTTGCAGTTCCACCCGCTCACTCAACTCCACACACTTGCCACCCCTGCCCATGCAGGACTTCCCTGCTTGCCTCCACACTCTCCCACTGAAGGCCTTCTGGTGTTCACGGAGTCTGTGTGGTAATTTTATTTATTGCCTCAGTGTTTTCCAGGCAGAGAATCTGGAATTAGAGTGACCTTTAGCCCACAGCAGCTGCTGATTTATCACAGGATTTGTTAGAGTCTCCTCCAGATGTTGATGTTCCTGACATGCAGCCATTTAATTTGAAATTGGCTCAGCTGGAAAATTAGGTTAAGGGCTTTTATAGTCACAACTCAAGGCAGAAATTTTACCCTTTTATATAAGCCCAAGGTGCTAGTGGTACAAACCACAATTCAAAGAAGTTTAAATTCTGGACCAGGCAATGTTACACTATACCAAGAAGAAGGCTAAAAGGTGGGAGGAAAAGTCAGTTGTTCTTACCAGGGGCTCCCCACTGGGGCCTCAAGAATGGCTTCCAGAACCTGTAAAGAGACTACAGATGTGCGAGCCTCAGCCTACCTCAGGTGAGAAGAGAGAGAGAGCAATCCCACAGCACAACGAGGGAGCATATAAATTTGCTCCTCTACTCTACCCTGAGCTCCAGAGCCACTGCTGCTGATTAACTGCCTGCCAGGTCAGACTTTCCATCATTAGGTGGTCCAGGGTACCTGTCAGAGTCCCCAACCTATTTAGTGCTGCGTAAAAGTTTCAGAGTCCTCACCTTGTCCTGGAGCCCTGCCAGGCAGAGGTGGGTGGTAGTGGCTGCTGCTGTGAGGAGCACTTTACTGTGTTAGAAGGAGACATTACTCAAGTTGCTATTTGTCATCAGAAAACTGGGCATCGAAGTGAGGATGAATTCAGAGATAAATGAGAGTCCAGGGCAGAAACCATCTCAATATGCCTTCACCCCACCCCTGGGCCTGGGGTTATCCTGCCTTGATGGACAGCTGCCAGATCCAGACAGAGTCAGAGCTCAGCAGAGGGGAACCTCTAAAAGGAATAGCATCTATTGTATTGAGGACTGAAAATAAAAGGAACAACTGGTACAGTAGCGAACAGTTTAATCGCTGCTACTTGGGGAACTGAGGCAGGAGGATAACAAGTTTGAGGCCAGACTGGGCAATTTAGCAAGACCTTCTTTCCAAATAAAAATAAAAATTTCTTGGGATGTAGCTGAGTAGTAGAGCACTTGCCAAGCATGCATGAGAGCCTGAGATTGAACCCTGGGTTAAATCCACAGCACCACAAAAAGCACAAATGAACAAACACTGGATCACATTCGGAAAAGACCTCATCATAAGAGGGACAGAGATAGTTGGAGAAAACTAGTCTTGGATGACAGTTCAGCAGTTGGTGACAAGAAATAAAGGTTATGAGGAATCATTTCAATGCTAATACTTTATACCATTGGAGCAGACCACCCGGCTTGTTCTGGGGGCCAAGTGGGGAGGTCAGCATTCAGCAAATGAAAGTCACAGAGAGGTAAATTCTTAGATAAATTATTTGTGTGTTTGTGTATGTGCATGCACATGCCTTTAATGTCCTTCAAATCTATGATCCTAGACTCAGGTCTACTCCGAAAGTATTTTGTGCCTTTTATGTGAAACTAAGTCTCACTCTGGTCATTTGATAAATAAAGATAATAAAGCTCTCTTTACTAGAAGACTGAGGAAATGTGAAAGATACCATGTGTTCAGAGTTTCAAATTTTTTAGAATGACAATTAGTGTCTAAATGCAAATATGTGTTTTTATTTAATTATATTAGGGGACATGTTAGGCAAATTATGCAGAATAAAAGAATTGGATCGTATGGATATTTTTGAAATATTTACCACAATTCTACAGCCGAAGAAGATTCAAGTTCCTCATTTTCCCCCTTGAAATTTTGCATCTGGATTTATTTATGTTGGGATAAATGCCCACTTCCTGACCTAAAATTCTTCATGGTAACAATGAAGCATCTACTCAAGACCAGCATCTTCACCCCTGTGTTGATCAAATGAGTAAGAGGTTCTTTACACAGGGGTTTAGTCCACCAGAATCTACCATTCCCAAAGCCTTCACACAGTCAGGCTATTAAAACTACAATTTTAATTAAAGCAGTGTGACGAAAATGTTGACTGTAGGCATAATCACTCATTATCCAGAGGTATTGTCCACACTTGCCAAACATCTGGATTTGGTGGAGAAACATCTGAGAGGTTCAACTGAATTTTTCTTTTTCATTTAGATGTTTTGGTGTCATGTAGACCCAGTTTCAGTCAAGCCTTGGAGGGAAAACTTGGCAGGAAAAAAAAAAAAAAAAACCAGAATGACTTAATGCTAGCATAACAGTCTAAAAAGAATAAAGAGTTTTCATTTATGATTCTCATGATGCAGGAGACACTGGAGGAAAGTCATTCTTCTAAATAAGACAGTGAGTAATGACCAAGCAACAGAAAATAATGAGCTAAACTCTGAAATGTCTTTCACAATTCAGGCAAATGATTAATAAATTAAAAAGCCATGATAATGGTACACAGTAAGATGAATTGTGGATCATTTTAGCAGTGTTTGGAAATTTTTAATACACAAAGATGAACAGAAAAATTTACCTGTAATCTAGAGCCCAAAAAGGTATATGAAAGAAAACACTTTCTGAAGACCAGTGCAAAATGGAGAAGAATCGCAGAAATCGGGATAAAATAAATACTACTAGACTAAGCTGGGAAAGGGAGAAATGGTTTTTATTTTTTCACATTATTTCACTATTTTTCATTAAAACTTCTTTTAGCTGGGCATCGTGGCATAATCCTATAATCCCAGCAACTCTGGATGTTGAGACTGGAGGATTGCAAGTTCAAAGTCAGACTTAGCAACTTATTGAGGACCTAAGCAGCTTAGTGAGACATTATTTCAAAATAAAAAAAAATATGGGATATGGATATAGCTCAGTGGTAAGGGCCTCTGGATTAAATCCCAGTACCCCAAACCAACCAACAAACAAGCTTATTTTAACTGTTGAGGATAGATAAGTCCCATTCTCCTGCAGGATGTAAGGGTTATAGGCATACACACTGTGACTGAATCTCAAGGGGAATGAGACTCTTAGAGTTTGACAATTTGATTGGCATTGTCATTATGCAGCTTTATCAGAGCAAGGAAACTTATAACATTATTCCTTCTTAATTCATCCCTCTTTCCTGGTCATTTCTATAGCATACTCTCTCCATTATAGAAGGTAGGCTGCATTCCCCCATCCCATGCCCTGCCAATCACACACTCAACTTCTCTGGACCTGTTTCTTCATCTTTAAAATGGGAATGTTGAATTTTACTACTTTAGTGGTAGAATCCCATAACATTTTAATGAGAAATTAAAGTCCTCAAGAACTTAGATGTTATAAGATGAAGAAGCAGCAATTAGAATTTTAAAATGCATTTTCAAAGTGATGTTTCTGACTCAAAGGAAAGGGCAACCCAGGACCCGAGTGCCATCATGAAGACCAGGTGTTGGGCTGTGAGGTCACAGGTAAAGTGACATGGGGAAAATACTAGACCCAGTGTACTTCAAGAAATACAAATGGAACATGCAGAAGGTACCCACCTAGAAAAAGCAGACCCCAGTGTGGGCAGGCAGTGAACACATGAATGATATTAAGAGATTATAGAAAGATGGGTGGAGAAGAATGAAATGAGAATCAGCCTGGAAAAATGCAGAGTAATGCACTTGGGAGCAAGTAACCAGAAACACATGAGTTTGTAATGTACTGCGGCAACGGAATTAGCTGGGGACCAAATCATCATGCCAGGACATAGAAGATGGTTGTTCTTTGCACCCCAGGGGAGGCCACACCTAGAATTCTGAGTTCAAATCTCCCCCTTTGAAAATAAGGAATAAGAAAGAAAAATGAAAACGAAGTCAGGAGAGTGCAGAACTAATAATTAAGGAAATAAAAGTGACTGTCTTAAGAAGAATGGGCTGGCTGGTCTCAGGCTGTGACAGGAACACACACCATTGTGGCTCCCAGTTTAGAAACTGTTGTGCAATTGAGGTATGTCAGAGAAGGAAGGCATCTTAAAAACCTGTTCTACCTACCTCCCTTCATTTTATGAAAGAAGCCAAGACTCGAAGAGTTCCGAAATTGGTGTCATTTGTTAAAATGATTTCTAAAGCAATGAAAGCAAATGTGAAAGCTCTTAGCTTCCTGGTTATGGAGCCCCCTGCCCAGTAGTCTGTGAATGTGGATCACTTGTGATGCATTCTTGTCTTTGACTGTGAGTTCACTCTATCCTAGTCCTGGCTTCCTTCCCCCAGGTCCTTCTGCCTGTTCTTCCATTCCCTAAGGATGGCCCTCCCCAGGCCCATGTTTCTACCTGTACCACGTATACATTCTCAGCTCACAGAAAAGGGCTGAAAGGAGACACCTGCAGAAATCTCTCTACTCTATGCAGTCAGAGTTAGATTTCTCTCCTACCTGTCCTCTTAGGCCTTTGTTTTTAAAGGTCCACTGAGGCAATCGTCACACTGCATTGCAGATCTGATCCTTCTTCCACACTTCTATACCTGAGGGGAAGGAGGTCTCGGTCGTCCTCAGGCCTCCATTGCTTATCATGGGGCTAGGCATAAACAATTTTTTTGTGTGAATGTGAAATGGATGAAATGTTCTGTTTTGTCCCAATCACTCTTTCACTCTCTCTTCAAAGTAGAGCTTTGGGGAAGTAATGCTGGTGGTGCCTCCACATTGCTGAGGTTGGTATTTTAAATGTGACATCACTTGCTACCCTCAGACACTTTATCAGAGCAGAAGTTCTTTCCACAAACCAAATCTAATCAACCCATCAAAATGTAGTCACCCTCCCACCAGCACCACAAGCTGATTGGCCAATTCTATCGTTCAGCTTTTCCTCAAATATGTTTTAAATAACACTATATTTCACAATATATTTCTCTACTAAACAAGAATTCTCATGGTAAAATAAATGAGAAACATTTGGTTACACTAAAATAACTTGCTTTCTTTTCCTGTTCAGTGTATCATGAATTGCACCCAGTTTGATCTCAGAACACTTTTCTGAATCTGTCAACATGTCATCTTGAGATATATTTTATGGACAAGATTTTTGAATATATCAAGTTTTCTGGTCAAGTGACCATACCACATATTCTTGTAGTAATGTAATAGCCAATGCTAACTGTTTGCCAGATATATATGCAATAATATATATGTCCACTAAGACAATGGTCATATATAAACTTATTAAATTCTCATATTCCCACAGGTACAATTATTGTCCCTACTTTACAGATTAGAATACTGAGGTATAGAGAGGTAAATAAAACTTACACAATCACACAGTTGATAAGTGGCAGAAGCAGAACTCAATTCCAGGACATCTGACTCCAGTACCCAGCACATCAAGCTAAAATTGACATTCCAGTTGACTCCTGGTGCTACAGAATGAGTCCAGATCCTTATGGCATGCAAACCTTTGAAACCTTTTTTAAAAACTCATATGCTTTTTCTGAGGCCTTTCTTTTCATGAATATTCAATCATTTTTCCAAAGACGAAGTCCAAAATTCTTTTGATTTCTTGATGATTGGCCTCTGAACCACAGAGCAGATTCCATGTCCTCATTAAGGTTAAGTCTCAGAAGTAATCCAGCCAACCTGATGTGCTACAACTAATGCTAAGGACGGCAAACTAGTGCTACATCCTAGAAACACATAAGCTTTTAGGGACAGGAGAGGTATTTTATTGATGTGTTTGTTTGGGGTGTCCATACTGAGCTATTGGCCCATGTTTAGCTAAATAACAACCAAGTTTAGCTAAGAAGGAGTTTGAGAAATATTTCATTAGATGTTTTTATGAGAAACAAAAATAATACATGAGTAAAGACTGTCCTCAGCCAAATGTTCCCACTTAGAAAAATCTGCAAGTATCTTGTAGGCCTCATGCAGGACATTTCCTGCCTCCCATTTTTAGTTATGATCCTCCATTGGCCAACTGGCAGATGCCAGTCCTTTCAGGAGGGAATCATGAGGGGCCACTAGCCCTGGTCTGGAAGAATGCTCTAGGAAGAAGAGCTTCCTCTATTGGTGTCCCCACTGACCTAATATCAGAAGCAGCATGGAAGGGAAGATGAGAGAAGGGACAACATGATGTTTTAAATTAATAATTAAATTATATAGATACAGAGAGGTATATGAGCAGCCCAGTGAACACTGGAAACATAGCTTTTTCTCTCTTTCCACTAGAACCACTTAATTCAGAAGAGCAGATTGTGACCAGTTCATCACCTAAAGAGAGTGGTCAGGACTCGCTTGAATGGGAATTTCCTCACTTGACAGATGGGACTTGAGTGTCTGTTAGCTAAAATTTTTCCTCTAATTACTAATTATACCAGAGAAAGGGGCTTTATGACCAGAGTCCTGGAAATGTGAAATTTGATCACTAGAGATTTGCTGTAAAGATGGAAGATTGATGTGTGATGTTGGACAGCTGGCATGGAGGCCCATCGGGCCAGGGGGCCAGCAGCTGCTCACAGCAGATTTGAAAGAGAGGGAGGAGGATCCGGGGAAAGGGGATCAAAAATGGATCTGGGAGAAGAGAGATAAGGAGAACCATGTTAACAATTTTGCTTCCCCCTCCTCCCTTTTCTGTCATTTCAAATAAGAACATATTAATCCTCTGAGTTTGAGGCTAGAGCCAACAGGTGGCAAGGCCTGTTCTTGTGCAAAAGGCAGCTGCTGGGACTGAAGAAGGTACCAGAAGAGGGAGCTTCAGGTGGGAATCTACACAGCACAATTAACCTTTCCCCTGAAATCCATTCCACCACACTCCCACCACTCACAAAGGAGATCACGACCTCGAAGATCACACACTCAGAACATTCCCTAGTGTGGTGATGCTAAAAGGGTCACTGGTCCAGAGACCAGCTGCAGTGGAATCTCTTGACCTTCTGGCTAACAATGCAGATTCCTGAACCCACCCAGGCCTCCAGAGTGTGAATCTCTGAAAATGGAGCCATCTGCCTCCTCAGTTACTTTCACTCACGTCATCTCAATTATTTTCTTCTTCCCATCTAAATCTGCAATAGTGCTATCATTTTTTTATTTTCTGTCTTCCCCATGCTAAGCTATATTCCAGTAAAGTAGGAACCACCTGCTCAGAGCAGTATCTAGCACATAGAAGGGTCTCAATAAATATTTGTTGAATGAATAAATAGGTGAATTGAAGGGTAAGAGGAAGTTCAGAAAGCCTGCCCTAGGGAATAATTAAGTTGAGCTGGGAATAATTAAGTTGAGCTGGGCCCAATTCCTGTGCTGGGGGATTCTCATGCAATATGGTCAGGGTGGCAGCCTAGAGGAAAGGAAGTTCCTCCCCTTGGATGTGAATTGTGTACAAAAAATGAGTCTTAAATGCAGCCACCATACCCAAACATGTAGGGCAGACTCCTGCAAGGAAACCTCACCAGAAACCTGAAAATGAAGACAGACACTCCCCCCAGCACCCAGTCAGTCATGGACCACCCCAGGTGCCTCTGTCTGAGGAAAGCTCTAATGCACGCCTGTCATTATTCTCAAATTGACACTAAGTCATCAACATCAGGCCAGCAGAACCATATATATAAAAGCCCTGAAAGTCACAACCATTGCTGTAGGTCACAAAAATACTCAGAAGGGGCAGGGGAAGCTACACTTGGCCTTTTTGCCTCATAAACTCACTACATCTTTCAATTCAACAACTTCCTACATTTCCTTTGAAGCTTATTTTGAAGCCACCACATGCTCCTATTTTGCTTATTTGAGTACCCGTTGTAAGTAATACACATCACACTCACCTTCCTATTACTTTTTTCTACTTTAATAAAACGAGTTTGTTATTATCAATATCACTATCTAAGAAGATGATCACAGTACTCACAAATGCAGCACGTTGAAGTGTAGCAATTTGACGCATAGTGCCATCACAGAAGCCTTGTCTACTAAGTCATTCTTTAGAATTCCCACTCCCATGCAGTACACATAATCTTTGCTTGGTCTGAGGGACTTGTACCATGTGACGTTCATGGGTCATGGACTGTTGGACTTTTTCAGGGTTCCAAAGAATCATAACCTCAGCCCTCCCTTCCTCATTATGTCATGGAAGAGGAAACAGATACTCAGAAGTGGGAAGTGATATGGCAAGTATGCCCCTTTTTGTCTGGAAGGACTTTTCTTAGAAACCCTAGCTCTCAGGATAATAACTTTGAGCACTGAGGCAGGGCCTCTGTGTCGTTACCTGATAATTCTCTTTTTCATTATTGACTGATTAGACATTAAATCCCTATAACACTAAGACTTTGGATGGTTTCAGGAGCATCTGCATGTCCTTCTGTCACTTCACTATGCTCCCCCGTCCTCAGGGCAGCTATGCTCACACAGAGGCAGCTAGTGTCATGGTGGCTATAAGCTCAGGTGATGTGAGGGGACCCTTACTGTGATGAGTGTGTGGAACTGACCACCTGAGTTTGACCTTGCTTCTTTGAATAAGCCATGTAAGAAAGAAGTCCTCTCTCACTTAATGGGTGGAAGAAGGAGGTCCTGGGCCTCCTTCCTGGGAGGGTGACTTTGCACTTCTCAGGCATGCACTGACCTCTCCCACAGCAGCCCTCAGAGCCATTTGACTTGGGCTGTGTCAGCCCCACATCTGCACAAACAGGAAAAGATAAAGCAGGGGCTTGTGAGTAGGTCCTCTCCCCTCATTTGCCAAGGGACAAAGATTAGTAAGCATCCCCTGGCACCAGAAGAGGAGCTCTCAGAGGTCTAAGACTAATAATGTGACATCACTTTTCTCTTGGGGTTGAGGTGCTTTGACATTCATGGAAGAGTTGGGTCCCACATCTCTTGTGTTTTATGTATCTGTTCTCAAAATAAATCTCGGAGGTAAGCAAAATCCAAGAATATTATCCCATGTCAAGGGTAGAACAAGCAGGAGTGCCTTTTCTCCCTTTTCCATTCAGAGAACTCCTCTTCAGTCCTCAAAATGCAGCTCCTTGGTAAGTACCTCTGGGAAGCATTTTTAAGTTCCCCTACAGAGTGTCCTGAAAGAAATGAGTCTCCTTCCTGTGTCCCCACAGCACTTTTTATTGACAAGCTTGTCCCATGGAGTTCTAATTATCTTCTTTAGGAGTATGATTTCTCAGACTGTGCTCCTTTCCAGAGAAGGGGACAGGTGTTCTTTATCTCTATAGACCCTTCCCCTCCTCACCTATTCCAATCTCTACCCCTCACCTTCAAGTCCAGTTGTAAAGCCTGTCATGTCAAAGATACTCCAAAACCAGGGTGGGACTGGGAGAAAGAAGATAAGTGGCTTACCCAAAGTCCCAGTAAGTCAGCATCAGTTCTGACAGTGTAGCGCTTGATTCTAACCTAGGCTGTTATCATGCTTATTTGATCGTCCACAAAGAGAGACATGTTATTTTTAACAATCATTTTACTAGTAAAGAAATGAAGAAAAATACAATTTAGGCCAGTTAATTCTTAACTATCATTAGACAATGGCTTATAGGCTCCATCTAAGCTTTAAATCAGGATCATTTTCAGGTCTAATGGAAATTACATGGTGGCTTTGACTTCACAGGGAAGGAACTTGGAGCTAATCAACCTTGGGAATGCCACCATCTAAGATGCCAAGGCAAAAACAAAGGAATGCAATCGATTAAGAGTCTCCTGTCACAAATGTTCCAAGGTTGTGATGCTGCTGAGATGAGATGGATTGGAATCTCAGCCACAGGCTTAATTGCTTTGCAAGGGACCACAGCTGTTGCTGCAGGGAAAATCAGAGGAAAATCCTGTTTTCTTACTTTTGACTTTTTGCTGAGCTTGTTAGGGACTGTTTTTGAGCTGCCTGATGTCTGTACTCATCACAAATGGTAATTTCTGCAGGGTTCTGTACCTTGTCTTTGTTTTTCACTGTGTTTCCACCACTTAGTGTAGTGCCAGGAATGTGGTACTTGCTCAATGAATTAATGACACCACCAAAAGTAGAATTTAAATAGGAAATGATAGTTCCCTGGCACATAGGAAAGACACCTCTTTACTAATTGAACCAAGATTCTCCTTGGTCCTTTCTCTAGAATATAGGAACACAAAGAAAGAAATAGATTAAAAACCATTTTAATATTCAGCCTACGATTCTGTCTATATTGTATTTTTCCATCCATATCCATGATCAAATCAACTCTTTTCCAGAACTCTTCTTTTTCCTCTTCTATAAAAACAACTGATCCCTGAATATGAAATGACTTGTTAAACATTTGCAAACTCTTTGGCCTTTGAAATGGCTAAATGACCGAGCCTAACAGAACAGGGGCATGTATGGACCTTGCCAGAAGTTGGGTGCATAGGGTAAAATCTAGAGAGTTATTGGCTTAAGTGGTGTTAAGCACTGACTCTGATTGGAAAATGGAATGAAATAGAATCTCCTCATAGAATCAAGAATAGCCAGGCATCATCCTAAAATAAATAGGTCCAAGAAGCATGGATGGCAGTGGCTAATCCCCAAACCTGTTCTTCCCCCTTTATTTCACTTAGGCTTCCAAACATTTGTCTCTGCCTTCTCTCTGTAGCCTTACACTCAAACATGTTTTAAGACTTTCTGCCCTTAATGCTGACCAATTTGCTAAACTCCTTTTAAAAGTCAGTATGGAAGAGCTCTGGTTCATAATGAAAAAAATTTGACTTTGTTGTTAAAGGTTTTCTCTCCTTAATAAATTTGGAAATTGGGGTCATCTTTTTCTTGTGAACAAAAATATTTTTTATTTTATTATAAAACATGGTAATGTTTTTACCTTCACTAGCAATTTAATACTCCCTGGAGTGAAGAAACTGATTGGTTTCTCTTGGTTCCTCGGAGTACTATGGTAACTCCAATAATTCCCAATGCTTTCCTGGTCATAATGCTGTAGAAACTTAAAGAAAAAATATATTTCATAAAATACTTATCTTCCTAGAAGAAACCTGAATAATAATAGCTTACATTAATATAGCACTTTATAACTACAAAGGACGACTTTAACTCTCTGAAAATTGATCCTTGTAATAATTGTATGATGTATAGTTCTGATATAATTTTCCCAGATGGAAAAAAGTGAGAGGATGCAGACCTAAGTATGTGTTGCCATCGATGGGATCAGCTTGAGCAGAGAGTGAGAAGGAGAAAAAGACTATCTTCCTGAAAGAGTAGCCCAGACAAAGACTCCAGGTCCTTTATCACTGCAGTGTGCATGACAAAGAGGACAGAGCAGGGAAGATATTTAAGGACAACTATTTCCCTCTGAAGTGTTTGACTTTGGGATTTGACTTCGAAAGTAATGGCAAACTCCTGGCCTGGTTTTCATCATGTCTCAATTCTGAAACCAACAACTGAGGCACACTTTCTTGTCCATGTTTGAGTATTGTGTAAATATTCATTTAGACCTGCCACCTCCCTCTGACAGAGCCTCACAGATGAAGTAGAAAATCAATTCCTCAGGCATTTGTGGTTATTAAGGGCCCCGTGGTACCTTTTTGCCAGAATTGGGTGATTAACATTCACAGTCTTGGCCTTTTTCCAGAACAGAGAAAAGACAATGCGCCCCATCACTGCCTGCTTGGCCTGCAGTCTCCACTGGGTCTGAAGCAGAGAAATGCAGTACCGGCACTTAGACCCTGCAGAACTCAGGGGAGAGTCACTGTGAAAGTTCTATTCTCACTATGTTTTAATTTAGGACATCTGAGGACCACCTGGATGCAGGAAACCAAATTTACTCCTACCTTCAAAGGAGCGAAGAATCCAGGCTTAGGGATAATTTACTTCAATAAATTTCAACTTCAATTGCCGGGGCTGTTTTGTAGAAGCAACACCTTTCTCCTCACCATGAAGGATGCTGGTCTGGGGCAATGAGCAGATGCATTCTCAGAACACCTGGTAGATACCTGCCTATTGAAGTCACTTCACTTTTTTTTCTGAAAAGCAGTCTTAAAGCTAAATATCACAGTAATATTTTAGCTTCCTTAGAAATATCTCCCCCTAGAAACTCTTACCATCATTATCATCATAATAAGAACAGCTATAACAAAATAAACAGCCTCAGACTCTTACGTTACTGGGTCAAGTGTGGAGAAAAGGAAGAGAGTGGGAGGTGCAGAGAAGAAATTTTCCAAGCTTAGGATGCACTCAGATTCATGTGTTTTGAATTTCAAATGTTCTGGCATTCCAGTTTGCATATCCTTGGGGGAAAATAAGTGAATTTCTGTTATATATGGACATTGAAGGTCACTTATTTTATTGAGTGACCTGAGTTGGGTATAAATGAGTCTCAAACAATATAAGTTTCAAATTATTCAAAATTCACAAAGGGAAAACTTGTAGAACAAGGAAAAAAATACACTACATATATTCCTAGGAATAAAGTAATCCCTTGGTGGTAGTAATTAAAGTGTTGGTGAAAAAACAGATACCACCCTAAGGTTTTCACTTTGGAAAGTAAAAGGTGACTGGAAGAGTTTCTAACTTGTTTTTGTCAGTAGAAAAATTAGAGAAGAATTGGTCGTGATTAGCCACAGGAGTTGACTCCCTGAGACTTTTAATTGTTAATATTTAAGAAAGACATATAGACTACAAATTTATTCTCTAAAGATAAGAAAGTTGACAAATCTGCACTGATTTTATTTCCAACATTTTTGAGCAAGTGTTCATTTCCTCAGTGACTGCTTGGCTCTCTTGCTTACTGAATTCTTCGTTTTGCTATGAACTTCATTTAAAATATCCCTGCAAATCATTTTGCTAAGGGTTTTCACCAGGCCTGCAAAAATGATGCCTACTCCACCGATTTTGGCCTGGAGTTCCTCACATTTACATGTCCTATTCTCCTCCCCCAATCTCTACATCTCTTTCCAGGTTGTTCTACCACAAACCTAATAAACATAAGCACCTATCTATAAAATATTCTCTGTCATTATAGATTCATCACAGATTCGTCAGAATCTGGAATTGTAAACTTGAGCATCAAGACAAAGCCTAGAAGACATTACTTGATATTTTTTCTTTTCACTATTGACCAAATAAAGGTAGAAATATTTTTGCTTATTTCCTGAATGTTATCAAGCTTAGCCTAATTTATGTAACCAAAACATTTGAATCTAAACCCAAGTCAGTGTTCAGTATGTGGCATTTGCCCCATAGAAAAGGGGCTGTATCTTCCTTATATTTCAAAGTAAAATTTTCACCAAAGTTGGGCAGTGTATTAGGTACCCTACTTCCATGCAAAAATAAATTCTCAACTGCAATTTTCTTAGAGAAAATGACATTACAAAAAAAATTGAAATAAAATCATCTGAAATAAACAGACCAAAATTCTTTTTGCAAACATCTATATATTTCATTATTTTCATTCAACAAATACAAATATGAAGAAACCAATGGTAATGGACTCCATAAAGGAGTAGAAGGGGAGGGAGAAAGAGGAAGGGGGAGAAATTTTAAACATAGAGTACAGAGTAGACCTCTCTTTCAAGGAGAGAGTTGAAATGTAAAGACCTGGAAAAAAACAGAAGAAAAATCTGTGAAAATAATCAGAGAGAGATCATTAGAGGGAATGGAACTGACACCTGCAAAGACCCTCTGGCAAGATAGTTTTGTGGCATGTTGTAGAAACAGAGGTTCCATGCAACAAGAGCAGAGCAGGCAAGGGGACAAAGAAGACAAGGAGGTCAGAGAGGTGGCAAGGGAACAGATCACTTTGTACCTTAGAATTGTGATAAAAATTTTCAATTTTGAGTGAGATAGGATGCTAGGTAAGGGTTTGTGGGGTAAGAAGAAATGGACTGACTGCATTTTTTGGAGTATCACTTTGGCTACAGAATTGATCACTAGGGAGCAGGGATGGGAACAAGACAGGCTGACAGAAGACTACTGCAATCCAAGAGAGAGGAGATGAAAGGTTCAGACCAGAAGGAACACCATGGAGGTACAGAAGGATGATTAAATCCTACCTGTACTGGAAGGAAGAAGCAGAATATTGCTTTAGAGTGGAGATGAGATGTAATTGAAAGAGAAGAAATAAGCATGATCTCAAGGTTTTGTCTAACAAAACTGGAGGAACATTGATGATATGAGGGAAGATATAGAAAGGATAAGATCGAGGGGCAGTTCAAAATTTATGAGTTCTATCTTAAGCAAGTCCAGTTGAAATTTCTTATTGAAATCTAAATAGAGAAGTCTATATGTAGTTCAGGAGTTAGTGTAGGTTAGGGCTTCAAATTGGGGAGTCATCAGCTTAGGGATGGCATTTGAAGTCATGATTCTGGAATCGAGTGTAGTCAGAGGAGAAATCTAAGAACTGAGCCCCAGAATCCCTGACATAAAAAGAGGCACCAAAAAGGAGGAGAAAGAAGAAGGAAAAAAAGTACCAGAAGCCAAGAGAAAAGAAGTGTGTCAAAAGAAACCATGCTAAATAGACTGATAAGTGGAACAGACGAGGATTGAGAACAGTCCACTTAATTTCATGATGTGAGGTCACTGATGAATTTGGAAAGGTCAATTTTGAAGTAGTAGTGGGGCTGAAAGCCACACCAGAGTTGGTTCAGAGGAGTCTGAGAAGGAAATAGAGGTTACTCCTTAGAAGAGTTTTCCTGTGAAGAGGAGCAGAGCTGAACAGCAACACCAAGTCAAGGCAGGGTATTTTTAAGCAACAGAATAGAGTATAGTTCCTTTGTATGCTGATGTGAATAGTTTAGCAGTGGGGAAATTTTTGATAATGTATGGAAAAGATGAAGGATTTCAGGAGATGCACACTTAATGGCCTGGACAAGAGCAAGGTGTCTTCAGGGTTGGTTTCTTATGCAACTTCTCTCCATGGTTGTAGATGTCTGTCTTCTCCCTGTGTCTTCATATAGTTTTTCCTCTGTGCATGTCTGTGTCCTAATATCCTCTTATTTTTTTCAAATTTTTTTAGTTGTAGGTGGACACCTTTATTTTTATTTATTCATGTTTATGTGGTGAAGAGGATCAAACCTAGTGCCTCACATGCACCAGGTGAGCACTCTACCACTGAGCCATAACCCCAGCCCGCTCATCTCTTCTTCTTATAAAGACATATTGCATTGGGGCTTCCTCAATGATCTTGTGTAACATTAATTACCTCTTTAATTCTGAGGACTTTAATACATGAATTTTGGGGAGATGCAATTTACCCATAATAGACACCCTCAGGCAGACGAGAAGGGGTGTGCTCCAGTGCATATGTAGAAGGTTTTAGCACCTTCATAGCCAGAAAACAGAAATAAAAAAATATAGGAATATAGTTTCATAGGTTTAATGGTTGGAGTATATATCTGAGGACAGAAAGGTCAAGGACTGAGAGGTTAGAGGAGGTGTTAGAGGTTTCAGGAAAAAGAAAAAAAGGAATCACAGTCATCTGGGACAGTGGTAGAGGGACTAGTAAAAGAAAATAGAGTATAATTTCTGGGCAGCACTATGGCCCTCCTGAAGTTAATGGCTGTGATTTAACTTGAGACCAATCCATAAGTTTATGTCTTTTTTCTCCAGTTGTGTTCAGCTGCTTGGGAATGGTGCGAAGTAGTCAGACACTTGGGTTAAATTAAAGTTGTGATTTTGCTGGAAAAATGTGTTGGAAGGAAAGAGGCAGAAACAAGTTGAGCGTGTATACAAGGTCATGATAATGATGAACTATGGAATCAAAACCAGGAGATAAAAGAGATGATAAAGGATGACTGACATCAAAGCAACAGAGCATAGCCTTCTGCGGTGTTGGAAACAGCTGGAGACAAGAGACTAGAGAGAGTGAGGAGGGGAAGAATAGAAATCCAGTAGATTAGACAAAGGGGGATGAAAGGAAAGGAGGGGGATAGGAAAAGGAAAGCCAGTGGAAGGAATCTGACATAACTTTCCCATGTACACATATGGATACACCACAGTGAACCCCACCATCGTGTACATCCACAAGTC
Source organism: Glaucomys volans (assembly GCA_020662805.1). NCBI lineage: Eukaryota > Metazoa > Chordata > Mammalia > Rodentia > Sciuridae > Glaucomys > Glaucomys volans. Next base: position 472,416 of record JAJEJO010000211.1, read on the forward strand.
TAGTGCCAACTAGAATATTCCATACTTTATAATTCTATCAATATGGATTCCACTGTCACATATAACTAGAAAGAACCAATAAACATTTTTCTTAAAAAAAGAGAGAGGGAGTGGTAATCATTAAGAGGAATGATTGAAATGAGACCTGACGTAGCTGCAGTTGTGACTAATGACAACACGGCTGTATAACTCAAAGAATGAGTGGCAAGAGTAGAGGACGTGGAAGATCAAAGTGTTCAGAGCATGGATTGTGCCTACAAATTTGGAGATGTTACGAATTTTTAGAGGTATGGTCTTAAAGAATGTGGCATCAGCAAGTTACTAAAATATTCAAGGGATAAAGGGGAGGCCTGGAGGTCTGTAGCTAAACACTGTTAGTCAACAGCCAGCCTGAGAGTATGAGCTTAGTGTGAGCTGGGCGGAGGAAAGGTGGTGGGAGGAAGAAGGGAGAATGGTCTGGAAGTGACTGTGAAGAGTACTGAGGGAAGAGTGATGGGGACACGGCAGGAACCCTGGGTGTAGGACAGACACAGACACTACCTATAGTGAGCACTAGAGCCAGACTCTCCTCTGGGAGGAGTTAGGCTCTGCTTAAGACAAGGAAGTGAAGGGGTCGAGGACTGAAGGGGATTTTTTTTGCTGAAGACAGATAGTGAGTGTGTCTGGGGTGGAAGAGGGGTGTGCAAATGGGTCCGTTTAAAGAGAAGAGAATTGGGTGACAAGGAACAACCAGCTAGTTAGGTTTCCGTCTGATGGAGGTACAGGAATGTGAAGAGAGGAGGGATAAATACAGATAGCTCTTATACTAATTGGGGGGGAGGGACTTTCTTGGGGACAGGCAGAAGCCGCCCTGTTCTGGTAGGCATAGGGTAGTGTGGAGGTTGCCCCCTGGCTGCTCCGCTGAAAGCAGTACTAACCAGAAGAAAGAGGTAGGGTGGCAGGGCTGGGTGTTATATGCCGATGCTGGAGGTAGAGAGATGTTGCTACCATTCAGGGCCCAGAGAACCTGCCGGGGTGGAAAAGAAGGACCCAGGGAACTATTCCATCATAACCCCTGCGGGATCCCTGAGCTGCCACACACTGATGGACTGATGGTGAGCTGCAAGCCTCCAGCGCTTGGACAGCAGGTTCAAACAGGCTTTGCTGTACTACAGAGTCACATTTTCAGTGTGAATTGTGATATGATACTTACGGCCTCTCTTTTTGTGGGGCGAGAAGCAGTGGGAATTGAATGGAGGGGACTTCACCACTGAGCTACTTCCCCGCCCTTTTGTTTTTGTTTTTGTTTTTGTTTTTGAGACAAGATCTGCGAAGTTGCTGAGGCAGGTCTCAAACTTGTAATCCTCCTGCCTCAGCCTCCTGAGTCACTGTAATCACAGGTATGCACCACCACACCTGGCCTGTGGCCTCTCTTTTCTTGATGTTCATGTAAACATTGAGACAGTTTAGGAGGAAATGATATCCAGGATGGGCCTATCAGCACTTAGGACAATGCACAGGAAAGACATGAAACTTACAGTGAAAAGTACTGAGTTCAAGGTGAGATTGTATTCTTTCCAACTGTGAAGCATGGAACAAGCTACTTAAACACCCTACATTCCAGTTTACTCTTCTGAAAAAATATTTTATTATATCATCATAACAGTGTTATGTGGCTATGAGGTTTAAATAACGTAATAGTTATCAAAACACTCAATGTTACTTATCACTACTAAAATTACATAATGAAACAGCATTATACATGGATGAGTTTTAAATTTCACAATGGATATAACTGTTGAGTTTATACCTCTCTTATCAGGGTCTGGCAACACATTGCTAAGCTGTCACTTTCTCTATGTCCCCTGGTTGTTTGAGTTGACTCGCAACTGGGATAAGGCAGCAGTGAAGCATTTGGTAACTTGGGACTTATTAAGAAAAGAATTTAAGTCGCTCTTGTGCAGCAGCTTGCAAGAGAGGTCTCTCTTTAGAACTGTATACACCTGCTAAATTTCTTGATATATGAGATAATAAATGTCCCAGTTATTGTTGTTTAAAGGTAACATACAGACAGGGATTTCCCTTCCACTAAATTCCTTGAGTGGAACCACTTTAGCAGTTTGTGAGTGCATGTGTTGTTTGTGTGTTCATGTGAAACATACTACTGGTCAAGCGGCTGGTACAATACTGGTTACTACCATCCCTGTAGGAGGCTTGTCTCAGGGAAATACATGCAAGGAATTTAACCTTTGCCTCACCTTAAATTATCAGCAAAGAACAGTGTTACTTTCTTTGATAGCTGGTTAGTATGCATATTTTTATACCCTGCTTCTTATATTTCTCCTGTGTTGGGAATGGGATATTCCAAACACCAGGAGGCCCTGAAAAGCTTCTATTTCTCCAAACATTGTTCTCTAGAGCAGGCTTTTCTCCCTATAGCTGCATCCTGCAAACTTCTCCAGAATAGAACATCCCCTCCAAAAAGGAAAAAGAAAAAAAGAAAAGAAAAAATAAAGTTAGTTATTTAAAAGCTTGTTTTGTGTTCTCAGCTATTCTGAAAAAATATTACCTTGTTGGAAGCAAAAGAGACTCATTAATATTTTGAAAACCTTCACAGGATATGCTTAATAAATATTTCTAGAATTTAATCTGCTTTAAAGTATTGGTCTATCAATATAGAATCCTTTCTGGTTCTTTCTGAAGAAAGGACTGCACATCTATTGAGCCAAAAATGGTCAAAGCTGAGGGTCCTTACAAAACTCTGGTTCGTATACATTCTACAATTTGCTACTGAGAAAGAAGGGCCTCGAGTGAATAGGTGAGCCATAGAAGTTAAGAGAACTGCAGGTGTACATTCCAAATCCAGGTATTTCAATGATACTGTTAATTGTATCAGGTGTGCATATTTAATACCATGCATTCTCACATACAAATACACAATGAATACCCGTGGTGTTTATGCCCTCAAACCCTGGAAAACAGATTACAGTAAAGTAATCCTCACCTGTGATCATTTTGTGAACACAAATAATCTGTACTTCTGTAGTTCTCACTGAAAATATCTGAGTGCCAGACTCACAGCTATAAGTTTAACTGGTTAGTCACCAATAAGGGTGGGTCATTCCTGCCCCATGCTCACCCACCTACATCCCTCACACATTCTGTGTACATCATGCAGATTTCCAGGACAGCAGTTCTATGTGGGTTACCTGCAGTTGGCTGAACAAGAGGCAGAGTCCATCCTCTTCCTCCCAATAGTCTAATCCTATCCCTCATAACAACTGGTATGGAGCTGCCCCCTGGAGGTTTAAGAGAACCTTCTCCCTTATCGCCAGGAGAGAGCATCTATCTTAAAGCATTTCAATGCTAAAGCTGGAAGAGATCATCTGACCATTCAGTCTGATCCTTCACAAATGGGGATGGTGAAATTCAAGCATTGGGAATTGACCCACCCAATCATTTTCAGAGGGTCCACCCAGTAATGTGATCATCAGGAAATTTACTGAGGCTTTTAAAACTGAGAAAAGGTGGCCATAAATCGTCTATTAATATCTAGATCATTGAGGAAGATCATTCGGGTCTTGATAGCATTTATGCAACATCTCCTATAGATAAGACAATAAGCTTAAAATGTGTAGGTGTGCCTAGAAAAGCCATTATGTTTGAATATCAATGGTTTTCTCTGGCTGGTAGGATAATGATTGATTTTTATTTTTCCTGAGAGACTCAATAAAGAGAAAGTAAAGGAAAAGAAAGTACAACACTATTGGAATCTTAGGAGGCAGATTCCAGTTCTTGTCAATTGGTGAATTGGAAATGAAAGCAAGGGGGAAAGAAAACAGCAAGGTACTGGCTTGCAACTGGTGCATGTAAGATTCTTGCTCCCCTACAGAGAGAAGAAGTGATTGAAGACTTGTTATCGTTTCCTTTCTAAGCAACAAGCTACCCTTGAACCAGTTTTGAAATAACTAAAATTAATTTTTTAAAAAATGTAAGTTGCTGAACTCTATTTTATATTGACTAAGCTGAAAGTTGTCCAAACTCCTTTTAATAAGAGATTTAAGGATGTGGGGGCCTTACTACTTTCAGAGGGAGATTTCCCTTCTCAGTGGAGCTAAGCGCTATTTCCAAAATTTCTGGCTGGATCTTAAAAGTCATTCATGACAAGTGATAATTGATTACATATTGAGTTTTGCCAGAAACCTTAATGTCATTGGCATATAGAGACACAGAATTAACACAGTTTAGATGTGCAAAGGACTGGAACACAAATAGAGGGCTTCATAAATTAAATTTAATGTTTCGTAGCTCTTCTTTAACTAAACAAAGTAGGTGTAGAAATTATTTTAAGTTAAAATATATTTCTGTGCAAAATAAAAAACAGTCTGAGTGAATAATGTGAACCGAGAGCAAAATTAAGGTCATGTGTAGTGCTAATTGAACATTAAAAGAAATGGTGTTTTGATATCAGAAGTGATAAAAATTGAACATTGAAATTCCAAATAATTTCAAATATGGGCTGTGCACAAAATATAACAACTACAACAATTATAGACATACCCAAACACATACACACACACCCACACACACGTACACAACTGAGTCGGAAAATTGTCAGTGGGTGACTGTTAATTGGATAAATTGATCTGTGCATCCCATCTCAAAATTAATACAGTCATTTATATTTTATGAAAGGATCAATTTTCTCAATTACTGTGAAAATGTTCTATTAATATGCCTAAAAAGAGAAAAAAAATGAAAGTAGAAAACTCAATGACAGAGCAAAATTGAACTCTTGCATTTAAGTTGTCTAGAGCAGAAGTGACAAACCAACTGACCATAGGTCAACTTAGGCCCAGAATAACTTTATTTGACTTATGCAATTAATTTTAGCTTTTCATTTTCTTTGTCATTTTTGTTGCTCCCCTTAAGAAATGTTAAAATGGCCTTGCAAAAGTTATCCATTTCATCATTATCCAAGCCAATCCACACATTTATACCCACTGCTCAGTTTCTGTGTGCATTTTTGTTTTGTTTTATTTTATTTTTGTTTGGATCTCTACTCCAGAGTAGTTTCTTAAACTGCCAGTCACCATGCATTAGAGGCTATAACATCTATTTAGTAGTATGGGATCAGCATTATTTTCCACAAGCTAGAAGAAAGCAAAAATGAGCAGTACCACAGGTATAGAAGTCAGTCAGTCTTTAAAACTTTTGCTTCATGTTCATGTGTGTGTGCACACACGTGTACGTGCACACAACACACACAGATTACAAGTGAAAAATGCATAGTAGTCCAGAAAAATCTGGAAAACACTGTTCTAGAGCATATCTCAGAGGGAATGAGATCTTCTTTAAGATTACATTCAGCTTTTACACTCATGAATGTACAATTTATTCTACAGTTATATCATTCCACAAATACAGACTATATTCATTCCACAAATATTTATTTTCCACTACTGAATATGCCAAGGGTTTTTTCCGATTCCTCAGCCCTCAAAAGGCTAATATTTGTAAAGCTTAGGATGCATTCTTCAAATATTTGATTACCTGCAAAATCCTCTATATCTTTTCTCTTCCAAGTCCAACCCTTGCTTGTTGTTCACCTTCCCATCAATTCTTTCTTGTGGTCACTCTGGCTGAAAGCAAAGCAGTGCTTCTTTCACTGCCTGCCCAGGCCCTCCATAGAGAAGCTATTGTATAGGTTGAGCATTTTTTCTAATGCTTTAATGAATAGTGTTTAAATTGTATTGATGAGCTCAAAAAACATATTTGCAACATTTTCCATCCTTTGCCTTCTAGGGAGAATCCTGTGTTGTGCATCCTGGCTTTGGAACCCTTACTATGCTGAGCAGAGTATCAAGCCAAAATGTGGAGCCTCGAAATCAGGGAGAATGAAGTAAGCCAGACCACATGAGAAAAAGCATTATTTTATCCTGAGAATAAAAGATCATAAGTGGGGGAAAGGATGTGAGAAAGAGTGAGGTGGTGGTGAATTCAATAGGAGAGACAGTTGGTCTAGAGTTTGGTAGAAAAAAAGTTTTTAAATGCTTTCTGAATATTAAAATATTCTCCTTTGCTAACTCTTCAAGAGATGTTGATTAAAAATCATTTTATTAATTTTCAATACTTTATGGTATTATATTTGTGAGACTCTTGGATATTTCACCATGTCTCTAGATAACCTCAAATTTACTTGGGCCTTGACTGTATTTTCACACTTTCTAGTCTGTGCTTGGCCTTAACAGTTGGTTTGTGACAGTGGAAGGAAGTGTTTCAGACTGCTTGTTGACCCCAACTGAGCTTGCAGGATTCACAGTGAAGGGCCAATTCTTTTTCTCCTGTACAGTGCAGGTTCAGCACATTTGTAAGTAATTCTCAACCTACTCAGAGTTCAAGGTTTTGGCCTTTGAGACCTTTAAAATCATCAGGAGGGAAACTTACCACACCTACATATTTGCAACTTAACCATAAGTATTTGGGAAAGGATCTATTAAAGGCATCAATAAGACTACTAGAGAAATGACTTGCAGCAGCAGGCCCACCATCCTTTTCTGCCTTGTAATATATCAAACAAAATGAATATACTTGGGCTTATTATAAATACATCTAAGGTCCAGTTATTCTTCTGTCCAATTCTGAAACGTGGAGACCAGCTTCCTATGTCACTTCTTACGTGACATCAAACAGAATTAATCTATAAATAAGGCCATTGCACTGCTACCTGCATTAAAAAGTGGCATGCCACATGATTATTCTAGCATTGCAATCTGTGGACAGATAGTTGTGTGTACACAATAGCACTAAAAGTGTCAGACAGTCACCACATGTAACCTCTCAGTTCGGGAACAATAAACCATTCAGCATGTGCAGTGCACTGTGAGAAAAATCTAAGAGATGCTCTTATCACCACATTTCAGGAAACCATTCTCCAATAAACAGAACCAAACACTGGGTATTTTTGTGTCTTAAACCCACCTTCTATTGATGGCTTTTATCAATATAAGCATAAATATAAAAGCAATAAATACTATTGTAACAATAAATGATCCAGTTTTTAGGATATCTTTTTATATGAACTGACATTTCTGGACGGTTAATTCCATTTCTGTTTAAGTTGTATATATTAGGCAGCACTAGCCAGTCACCATGATAATAATGGGCTTTTCTTTGATGTACCTCAACATGCACATCTGCTTCAACTTCTCCACCAGATGTTCTTATTTATTTATATTCTTTCCTTAAATCTTTGAGATACTTCTGCTCTGGAGAAAGACATATTGTACAATAAACTATATTACACAGAATGTCAAAAAAGCTAGTGTGTTCACCAAAATGAAACATCACTGCCTCAATCAACCAAAAGTGATACAATTCTAGAGTTTTATTAAAATTATACATAATATATATATATACATATATATATATATGTAGGGACTTCTTATGAAGTCATTTCTTATTTTACACCAGGCCTCAGAAATCCTGAAGTATCCATTGGCACAATGCGGATAGCATTTTTAAAATTGTTTCAGCTGATGCAAATTGTGTAATACAATCAGCCCAATTTTATCTGTGGTCATGTCTTGCTTGTAACTATATCTGAATTGCCTAAAATTATTTCCATAGCAAATAATTCCATTGTGGATATGAAACAAGCAATTGCTATATATCAGACACGTACTGTACATTTTACAAATATTTTGAATCCTCACAGTTTGCATGTGAGGCAAGTTCTATCCTCATCCTCATTTTACAGATGAGGAGACTAAGGAATTAGGACTGCCTGGGTTCTTTCCTAGCTTCTGTGCTGAACACCACTTAGCATAAAATAGAATCTTTCATATGCAAGTTAAACACATTATTATACAAATTACTCAGAAAATCATTACCATATAGTACTTCTGGATATGAAGTTGCTCTGGGTCAGTTGGTAGGATTTGAGATAGAAGGCCAGGTGATAAAGCTCTGACTAGTAACTGGGACTGGTTCCCATAGGTTCATTTCTCAAGCTGGGACACCCACACTGATGGGACAAAGAGACACATCATCCTGGAGCATTCCTTTTTTCCTCAGCAACAAGTAGTTTAAAATAATAATAATTTTTATTAAAACAAAATAGAAGATATATTATGGAATGAATTTTTTTAAATTCCCTTGAATTTTTAGTTAAAAGTAAAATTTATAGAATTTTCCATTTTTTCTGGGGAAATTATCCCCAGTTCTCTTGAGATCCAGGCGTTTCCTCCCTTCTGCATTCAGGGTATATTGACCTACAACTGCAGGAGCAGGTCAGCCCTTGAAAATTCTTCAGCAGGTTCTGGTGGCTTTTCATCTTGGTAGCACTTTGGAAGATGGATGTGAAGGAAGCAAGACCAGAGACAGAAAAAAATGTTAGAAAATCTGACAATAACGACAAAACACAGGTTAGCAACAAACACACTTGGACATTTCACACACATGCATGTGTACATACACAGCCTCACAAAATGAAGACATAAAAGATTTAAGGGTGCATGTCCAAATATCACCTGGTGCCCCCTGCCCCCCCCCCCCCCCCCGCACTCGCCCACCGGCTCCTCACTTCCCATTAAGTGTTGGCCAGTCTGTGCACACTTAGCCTGGTTTGTTCATTCAACCTGCCTTATAAGCAGAGCCTCTCCAGCAATGACCCTGGCTAAACATTTTCTCACCCTGGGCAGTTTGCCATGGTCATTTGGTCACAGCCAATTATGTTTCTGGAGAGGTCCTAGAGAATTTTGAGATGTCTGCATGATGGTGCTGTCTATATCCAATAGGGACACATGTTTACAGAAAGAAAGCTTCGTGGAGGGAAGGAATGCTCCTTTTTTTTCCCCCCTCCTTTTCAGCTGATGATAGTTGTTTCAGGCCATGAGAGACTTCCATTGGTGAGAGAGATTTATCACTTACTTCCTGGAGAAAGCAATTTTCTCTCGAGTGTGAACATTTAGACAGGGGCATCCAAAAAATGTCACTTTTTTTTTTTTTTGGTAACTTAGAAAGAGAAATTTAAATCTACCCACTTTCCCCCTCTCCTTAGGAATGAGCCGTGGTGTGCTCTCCAAAGCCACAAGGCCAGAGGGCCCCATGCTCCTTCCTGGCAGTGTGAATATAAAATCACCAGCTGCAGTGAACAATCTGTAGCCACAAACGAACACAAATTCTTCAGTGACTTTGAGAAATCCTGGCAGTAAGCACAATGAAAGCAGCTTCATCCACTCCTGCTGCTTTCTTTATCACTTATAGGCAGATGATTGATAAATCTGTGTCTGTATGCTTATCTCTCTGATGAAGGACAACCCATACAGCAACCTCAGCACACGCCTCCCCTTGGATGTTCAGACTCCACAGATCAAAGCCGGAGATCTCATCTTTCCTTTCAACCCTGTTCATTCGGGTCTGTCACATGTTCCAGGGATGGGTACCACCATCATCTCACATTCACCATCCTAAAACCCTGCTCTTCTCTCTTTTATCACCAACGTGTTCAATGAGATTTCAGTTCCAGGCAGTGCTAACTCTTCTACACTTTTCAAAGCTGCCTGGTTTACTTCCCTTCAACTCCACCTCCATTGCCACCCAACGGATCTTTCTAAACCAACACCCTGCTCCTGCAGTCTTTTAATCCCTTTATCTGCACTGCTGCCAGAGGGAATATCCTAAAAACCATGTCTAACCATACCACTACTCCCTAAAATAAAACTCCGGAGTGGGTGCTCATTGATCTAAGGAGAAAGTTCAAACACCTTGACTATTCTATAACAGAGTTCACTAATTAATAGCCAGCACCCTATTTATTGCTCTGGTTTTCACACCGACAACCTAAACTGCATCGAACTCCAGACATAGGAAAGTCACTTACAGTTCTTGCCCCTCTGCCTTTGCATATCCTATTCCCTTTGCCAAGAGAAGTTCCTTTCTGTCTTCTTCCTAAACTCAAGCCTACTATCAGATGACACATTCCAGGTCAGGGAAGAGGTGAATGCTCTCTTGCTTCATCCTAGTTCCAGCTACACACATAAGTGGTATCACTTTCTTTCCTGATCCCTATTATTTTCTTTCCCCAAAATGAGTTGGGTGTCCCTCCCATGTCCTTCATTGGTATCAGTATTCAACCCCAACATAACATTTATTCTACTGTTACAATTGTTTTTCCACAGGTCTTCCCCATTTAAACGATAAGTTCTTAGATGGCAGGGACCTCATATTAACCACACTTGTCACAGAACTAAGTTTATAGTAGGGACTTAATATGTAGTGCATAGAGGGTCAATAAATGAATATACTTGCAGCTCTGTATGCCTCTGGGATGACATATCTATAGAATCAAAGACAGTTGACTTGGGAGGAACCCCACAAATCATTTCAAACCCCTCATTTTACAAATGAAGAAACTGAGGTCAAGAAGGTCAAGTCAAGGCTGTTTCTCAGAATTACATAAGCTGGAAAGGCATCCCAGTATCTTATTTTTAGCAGATATCAGCTGCCAGTGTAATGAAACATAAGCTATTCACCAATGATATTTAATAGTCAAGCCAAATAATGTAATATGTCAATCAAAATTATTTTATAACTCCTTATAAAATAAATCACATTTTTCTAAGATATTTTCCTTAAGTTCAAATGTTAGCCTCCCTTATCCACCACATTTCATTAGTTGAAACAACAGGGAAAATGCCAGAAAGCATAAGTTGAGCCATAGTTAGAGAGAAGAATGTCTCCTACTTTGTGATACTATGTAGCTAAGCAAGACCTTTCCCCCAGCTTCTGGAGAGCAGGGTACAGAGAGCACTGGACAGCCTCAGTCACTTCTCTGTGAAGTTCTTAGAGCCATGACCAACTGTAAGGGTGTCAAGAACACCAGGGATGGGAATTTTCATGAGTATGCACTCAAGGCATGGAGTTTCTCACAGGTAGCATTTATTTTTATATGTGCAAACATAGTATATTTAGGAATTAAATCTTTTGTACTGGAGCTTAAGTAAAGATCCTATCATTTAATAACATAATTCATTAGACTTGTGAATTCAATATCAAACTCCCATCAAATCAAATTGGAATCTATCATTTTTGTTTTTATAGAGGAGTGGTAAGAATGAGGAAAGAAATACATGGGAATAATTTTTCTAAATTAAAAATTATTTTGACAGTCTGTATATGGAGGGGAAAAAAACCTCATCTAACAGGTAATGTCTCCATTGGATTTTCCCCTTAGAGAAAGTGTGAAATAATTAAAGACCTTAGGGGGTGATTATCCAGTAAAGATCCAACCATCTCATTTTCTACTCCCATCTTGAATCTCTCTGAAGAGGCTTGAAACCAGTGATGTGCTGGTAAATTTGTGTTTTGTGTCATGATTTTGCTAAGTCCTGGTCCTATTTGTTTGTTGGTTTGTTTTAATAGTCCTTTTATTTTTCATTGGCAAATAATAATTGTATAGACCTATGGGGTAAATGATGTTTTGGTACATATATTTAACAAGTAATAGTTTGTGAGGGGGGGGATACCATAATTCAGAGCATTTGCCAATTTCTTTGATATAAATGCTTCCTGTCCATGGCCAATGACAAATTACCAAGGTAAATGCAGTATTAGGAAAAGATGTGCAAAATCAGGGGTCACAAGCCACCGCTACCTAGAATCCTGGGACTGCCTGATCCCAGAGACCCCTCCTTCACGGTAGCTTTTGCCAGAGCAGGGCTTCAGGTCTTCTTTGTTTCTAGTCCAGATTTCTCTGTATTAGTCGTGATTAGCTTGGTTATGCTGCATAACAAATTATCCCTGAGACCTCTATGACTTAACAGAGGTTTATGTCTCATCCACAATGAATGTCTGGCATAGGTCCATGGGGGCATGATGCTCTGCTTATGAAAGTTTCTCAAGCCTCCAGACTGATGAGATCTTTTACCATCTGGAAAGTCTTTGGTGGCAGTGAAGGAGAGCCTGGAGATTTGCACATGGGCTTTTTAACCTCTCAGCTCACATCTCATTGATCAGAACCAGCCTCATGGCCCAACCTAAGTGCAATGGATTTGGCAAATGTGAGAGAGCAGATGGAATCTTTGGTGAGTACCACTGTCTTTATTAAAACCATGATGATTTCAGCAGACACGGTGCCTCCTGACAGTTCAGGGTGCAGCACACAAAGGGGATCCAGTAGACTTAGTGGAAATAAGTGGCCTGACTCAGGCTGCCTCAGGAAAATCAGAAGTTCAGCAAGTCTCTTCAAACAATAATTTTGTGTTAATAAATATTAATCTTCTGAATCAATTGTTCTTCTTTGACTAGAAAGGAGTTATAGTCCAACAAAAATCCCAGGAAGACGTTGCTCTGGTCTTCCTGCCACATTTGTGAGGTGCTGCAGTAGTTATGAGTTGGCTTGTTTACATAATAAACTAGCAATTTGAGGTTTGTCTGCCAGAGTCTAAAGCCCAGAGCTCCTTTCCAGGAAGATACAGCATTCCAGGGAGAAGGCAGCTCCTCAGAGGCCAAGGCTCTATGAGACAGAGAAAGTGTATGACTAGAGAGTATGAGTTTCCAGGGTTGCTTGCCTCCAACCACAGCAGTTCATTTCAGTTCAACAAAAGTGCATTATGCACAGAGCGATGGCCAGGTGTGCAGGCTCTCCAGGGCCTTTTCAGGTGGGATCATCAGGTTCTTCAAACTCTCCCACTCCTTCCAGTATCTCTGGGCTTATTAAACCACAAACATTTTAACCACCTCTCATCTGAAAAGAAACATCTGAGTCTAGGACTAGAAAAATGTACCAAGATGGGTATCAGAAGAATATGCTTCCAATCCTAATGTGGCCCTTAATTAACTAGGGACACATGGAGAAGTCTCTCAATGTCTAGCATCTCCATTTCCTCGTATACAAATTGATGAAGTAGGACTTCAACTACAGTGTTCACATTTGCTGATGCTGGACACTGGGGAATTTGATTTGATGATGTCAGAAATGAAATTGAGCCATTTGAGTATAAAAACAGACCAAATCTTTATTGGCACCTCCACTTGGGAGGGAGTCAAGCTCTTATGAGAAAGTATCAGACTGACTCCCTGAAACAAAAGAAAGGAGCTAGTTTTATTGGCTGCTTGCAGGGGTGGGCTGGGGTTTAAGGGATGCTAATTGGCTGGGATGCACTTAGACCTTTGCAGGCACTTTAAGCATCTTTGCTCTGTGATATGGATGAGTTAAGTGAAAGCCCCTGGCCTTAATGATGCTCCTGGTACTGTTTGAGGGTGAATACTCAGGCCCATTTGGTATCTGACAAACTGTGAGTTAAGGTGGGACCTCTTAATGACTATCAGGCTATGAGCCAAGGCCCAGGACTGCATTGGCCCCAAGTTCCTACTATCTCATAGCCTTCAGGAACTGATTTGCATAACGGCCAGAGAAGCAAGTGGGCAGGGTTCCAGGACTCTATCCTGACTTCTCACCAGAGCTGATACCTTTTCATGTGTTAGGTTTTAGAGGATATTTTTGTTTTTCAAAGTTTTGCCATTGTTTCATAAAACTTTTTCTAAAGAAACTATTCCTAATACTCTTTTGTTTTTAAAGTTTGAAAACCACTGGACTAATATGGTTACCTGTGAGAGCTACAGAAAATAATGTGGACTAATAACACATCTGTCCTTAGAGGTAAGGCCACCTCTGGCTCAGATGGCTCTGTTGAGATATGTCCCTTCATCACACAGATGGCTAGCCAGGCTTCCAGCGCTTCCCTACTGTCCAGGTTTCTGTAATTGCAAACCCTGAGTGAAGCCTATCCATCTACACCCTGCTAGCATATCACAAAGAAGCACAGAGCAAATAAGCAACATGCAGAGCAATGGGGAGTAGGACTTTCCTGAAATTCTAAGGCTGCTGCCTGCATGGAGAGCATGCAGCTTGGAATGTTTCCACAGAATATTAAATCATTCAAGAATTTTCACTCATCTTCGTCACAACATGACTTCTCTCTAATGAATTCTTTATATTGGCAGCTCTTCTGTTTTTCTCCCTTCCTCCCCTGGTTCCTCTCTTCCATCTCCACCCTCCTCCCCTTGCATTAGCAGCCCTCTCTCTCCCTCCAGTCTGTGTGGGAACATGTGGTAATACTTTTCCTTGATTTAGGCCTTGAATTTGTTCTACACCTGTGTAGGCTTCAAGCGAGGGCTCAGCAGACGTCAGGGGGAGGTCCTGCTCCAGCAGTTCTCTGAGCACCCACTTGCTCCAGCTCCCTCACAGGCAAGCCAGCACCTCTCCTTCTTCCTCCCCAGGCATGCACAGGACCTCCAGATGTGCCTTCCAGTATGCTGCTCAGTTCCAGGGATATATTCTTCAGTGTTTGATAGCCCACTCCAGGGTGTTCTTCTTGAAGCAGAAGGTTGACATAGAAAACCTGCAGCTCAAAAGAAAACAACGAAAGGGAGACTGGAAGACTGAGTGGAAGAAGAAAAAGTAAAAGAAAGAAATATTTAATACTGGGGACCTTATCTATGACAAACACTGTACTGATTAAATCTTGTGAGGTCCATCCCAAATTATAAGTGAAAAAACTAAGACTCAAAGAAGTCAAGTGATGTACTCGAGGTCACAGAGCCAAGAAGTGGCAGATTTGAGATTTAATGACAGACCTTATTTCAAGTTCTATCTAGTTTACCAAGGACTCATTCTTTAATTTGACCCATGCATCATATCATAATTATAAGCCCAGATACCGTCTCTCAGTGCTGTAAACATTCTCTCATTGCTACAAAAGTCCGGAAAGGCAGGCTTTCCTAGAGTCAAAGATTTTAGGAAAACGGAGCTCATGTGGTTTTTTGCTCCAGGTCACATAACCAAACTCAGAAATGATCATGAAACTTTGAGCCCAAATCAATGACTTTCAAGGATCAAGGGTTGCCCATAGCTTTCTGTGTTTTCAGACTACAGGTGAATCCTCATTGCCATAGTTTGGTTCTGAACTGTTCCCCAAAGGCCCATGTGCTAAAGCTTGTCCCACATGGTGGTATTGGGAGGTAGTGAAAACTTTTAGAGATAGGGATTTAAGAGGAGGTCACTGGGGATGTGTCCTCGAAGGAGAAGAAGATAGTGGACCTTGGACTCCTCCATTCCCTTTCTTTTTCTTTTCAGCCATGAGATGAGCAGCTTTGTTCTACTGTTCGTCCCCTGCCATGCTGTGCTGCCTCACTACAGGCCCAAAAGCAATGTGGCCAATGGACCACGGACTAAGATCTCAGAAGCTATGAACCAAAATAAACTTTCTTTCTTCGTAAGTTGATTATCTCAGATATTTCGTTACAGGAACAGAAAGCTGACTCACACACTCATCTTAGCACATCAGGCCCTTTGTGATTAGGTTCCTCCCAACTTCTATTCCTCCATTTTTACCGCATTCTTATACCATATAAAGTTCCTCACTGTTCCTCGAACTACTATGTGTTGTTCCTCTTCCCATCTTCATCTTCCACTAACTTCTACAATTCTCAGCTTGTGGCTCCTTTTCTAGGAAGCTGGCCCCCATGTGCCTCACCACCAACCACCTCATCACAATATCAAATTTCATTACTGTTATTCTTGCTCTTGTAAGACCTTGTGATTATCTATACCCAGACACTGCCCTTCATAATATGATTGTCTACTGAGCACAGTCTCTACCCCAAAGAATGTATTTTGTATGGCTTCGTATTCCTGAGGTTTACCATAATATCAACACCAAAGCAGAGCTCAAAATGTGTGTTGAGTGAATGAAAGAATTAGCAAAGAAGATGAAGAGAAAAGAAGGAACAAAAAGAAAAAAGAACAGAAGGGAGGGGAGGAAAGGAAGGGAAGAGGAAGAAGTGGGAGGAAATTAAGAAGAGTAATAAGAGTAGATGTTAAGAACTGAACCCAGCTGTGTCTGATTATGAACTAGACAAGACTTCTACTCTCCATGCCCGATCCATGATGCTCCTCCACTCCCTCAAAGTTGTGGCTCACCTTTTATTCTCCTTTCTCTTATTGCTCTGGCCCTAAGTCCCTCAGTCCCTGAACATCTCTCAAGGTGACCCATTTGTCTTTGCTCATATTACCAAGTATTTCCCTTCTTGGATTTTTTTATAGTTCTCCATTGGACTTCTGTCCTCTTTGCATTTGTCCATTGGAGTCCTTATAAGTCAATAGAGTTAAGCTATTACTTAAGACAAAAACTAAAACAAAAATTAATAGAATCTGGTATTACTAAAGGGCAATAGCTTAACAATGCCCTCTCCACATAAATATTTAAAGTTCAACAGGATTTTAAACCCAGAAAAGTTACCTAATAGAATTTTTGCATGTCCAATTAATTTATTTGTGGGATACTTTTTTACATATTCTATATAAATGTCCTTGCAAGAAAGCAAAACCAATATTCTGTGTTTTAATATATTAATAGCCTCTGGACTTTTATTACTTTCATTGTATGTCTTCATATTACAAAAGTATCATATATTGTCAGTTTATAAGTATAAATATACATGAGTATCAGTATATTTATATTTATAAGTATAAATATAAATGAAGAAAATTTAAATAGCCCATAATCAGACCATTCAGAGATAATCCTTTATTTTAGTATTAGCACTTTTATGAATGAATATGTAATTATCATACATATCTAATATAGGAACTAATATGTCTAATACATGAACATAGTGAGTCAACTGCTCTAAGTACTTTATGTGGACTAATCCTCAGAACAGTCTCATGAGATTGGCACAGTATTTTTCTCCACTTAACATATGAAGACAAAAAGAGAGGTTGATTCACACAAGGCTACACACATATTAAGTGGTAGAACTGGGATTTGAACCAGACAGCCCAGCTCCTGAGTGTGTACTTTTAGTCCATCAGATACGCTGCCTTACGCACTCACATAAACTTGAGGTCAAGATGCACAAACTATGATAGGAACTTGAGTTTTTGTAATTAGTATATCTTGAACAGTTTTCATGTAATATTATTTTAGAACACCATTTTGATGAGTGCATAACATTTCATTATTGATAAGCCATTAATTAATCAATTTCCTATTGTTAGAGGTTTTTCAAACTTTTCCAAACATACTCTAATGAATGACAACATACATAGTTTTTTGTTTCCAACAGAATTGAAATCACTGGTCCAAAACGTGAGTAATTTACACCTAACATACCTGCCATTCACACACTCCAGTGTAGCTCAAAAATAGGAAACAGATAAATGAACTGTCACAGAAGTTGAATAAGAGAGATGCTGATTTGCTTGCCCTCAGGAGATTTAATGCCAAGTTCTTCCCTATTCTTGGAACTACTCACAATAAATGGAGGGGGAAAAAATTCTAAGCCAGGCATGTGGTGTTGTCAAAAATTGTCCAGATACTTCTCCTTGAACCAGTGCCACCACCTGCTGTTAGGGAACATACCTCCCTCAGCCTTTCTCCTCTGTCAACACCACACCAGAGTGAGTTGTCATTTGCAGTTCAGCAGTTGGTGTCACCAACCTAGGGCCCCTTCCCATTTGGAATTCCTACCACAGGAATGACAGCCGGGAAGAGGAGGTGCGGAAAGTTCCGGGAGGACAGGTGTGAGGGGGGACCCCCTGCAAGCTAACCTGCTCCTTTAATCTGTACAGCATATCAGAAGAGAGGAAAATAAAGCAGACAGTTAAGCAGTCCCTCCTTAGAAGGTGGTAAACTTCACTTAGGATTGGAGACATGCAAAATGACCCACATGAGAAAAAATAGACATAACCAGTGAAATGTGCCTTACATGTTTGTTAAGATGGTGGAAATATCTGGGAAACCCTTCATGAACTAGTTAAAATGAAGAAAAACTTTAGAAACAACCCATTATAAAGAACCTTTTAAAAGAACAGAGCAAGTACAGTTGGGGTGGCTGGTCTTCTGTGAGTTTTCTATCAAACTATTTTGCCTTGAACTTCATAGTCTCTTTATCAGTTTACCATGCATGGAATAATTCTCCAAAACATTCATTCAAACATGTCTTATTATTGAACCTCTAAAACTTTGTAAGACTCTATTGATACACATTATCACTTCTTATCCTCCCAACAACCCTTCAGGGAAGTTATTAGTATTACTTAATTATTATTTGTAAGTTGTTTGAGGCTAACAAGAGCCAATTAGCTTACATAGGTCACACATCTAGACCTGGAATTTGAACACTGGCCTCTTGACTCCAAATTCTCTGGCCCCTACCATGGGTCCTCCAGACTGCCAAGGAAGGCAGAGCCCTTAGAGTACATGAAGGTCCACTGTGGGAAGACACTATCTTTTCTGTGCTGGGGACGAAGCCCCCAGCAATGAACTGACAGCTCAGTAAGCCCAGAGTTCTACCATGCTTAACACTGACCTAGCACATGGTAATGAGGAAAGGCTACAACACTTGGAGGATCCTGTCCTTCCACATGGACCCAATTAAGACACAGAAGCAATTACAGGAAGGTGAAGCTGTCAGTATTGGCTAGAAGAGCTAAAGAAACTTTCTCAAAGGAGGCAAGGCCGGATCTAAGAAATACTTAGAGAGAAGGGATCATCTCAGTGGTGGAGGAGTGTGAGTCAAAACGTGGAAATAATGACAAGCCATGAGGTTGCAGAGAGAAGGAAGAGGTGGGAAGGACTGTTCTGAGACTGGTTTAGCTGGAAAGTAGTGTGCGTGTGTTAGAGACGGAAGAAGAAAGGGGTGTGGAGAGACTAGAACCAGATTCTAGAGGGAGGCAAACAAAATCTCTCTGTTGAAAAGATTGGCAGAGTGCCTTCTGTGTGCTGCTACGGGATTAAATGAACATGAACAAATCATGGCATCTTCTCTACAGAAGTAAGGAGCCCCCAGTCTTGGGAACTTGGGAACACAGGAGGCAATAGGAAATTCTAAAAGATTCTTGACTGGGGGAGTGAACAAAATAAAAAGATTATCCCCAGAATGGGATAATCTTATAATCAGCAAATAGAGCAGAAATAAGTAGGCAAGAGGAATATTAAGACTCAACTTCAGGGACAGGGTGGTTATTGGGATACCATACAGCAGGCAGCAGTAGAATACTTTTTAAAAAAATATCTGTAAGAGTTCTAGTATCAGTGACAGGAACTAGATTTTATGTATATAGAGAGAAAAGGGGCAAAGCAAAAGACAAGCAGAAGCTTGAGGGTGAGAAAGGATCCCTACATGAGAGGAATATGTTGTTTCATAGATTCTGGAAAACATTAGAACCCAGAAATGGAGAAATGAGAGATAAACCCAAAGACCAGGAACAGAGCACAGGAGCAAGTCTCAGGATCAATGAACCAGGCCAAAGCCAGATGATGGGAAGCTGGGTGCAAAGTGAGACAAGCTCCAGGAGCAGGACTGCTCCCCGGCCTGGGTAGGGACTGGGAGTCTCTGTGGAGCTTAGGCCAGACCCCGCAGTCAAATGCATCCTGATGCATACCCCTGTGATCGGACTTCTCACTGGCTACCCAGGCTTGTATTCCACCTGTCTTTGTTTTAACACATTCTTGATTCCAGATGCACTGGCCTCCTCACTGCATCCCCACACCAACTGACCAACACACACACCACCACCACCACCACCACCACCACCACCACCACCAGTTCCTGTTTGTTTCTCTCTCTTCAATCAGATCATTTCTAGTTCTTTTCCGAAACTAACAGAATTTGAAGGTTTCTTTTTCTCAATCAGGAGGACGGTTTCACCCTATTCTCTCATTATTTGCTTCTTTATTCAGAGCATGCAGGACATTTTATAAGCCTGAATATCACCTACTTATTTTAGTTGCTGCCACTAATTTTGATTCTAAGGGAAATTCATTCGAAATTTCAATTTGGAATTGTAAAATATCCCATCTGTCCTGGGATGAAGCAAGGAGAGGACTCCTGTTTTCTAATTTCAGACAGCACTGGCACAAGAAAATAAGATAAAGATTCTAGTGATGGGTGAGAGGGCAGAAAAGGAGAGTTCTATCTATATGGGAGATGAAGAAACGGCGTGGATGACTGGAGTAAAATAATAGGGAAAATGGCATGGCTCTTTTACACGTATGAGTTAGTGTTTATCAGCAGCATAAACATGTTACAAAATTCTAATGAAATCTTTTCACAAGGGCAATTAGAAGAACACAAATGAAAGCTAAACCCACTATTTTTTTGTTGATATTTATTTATGCTAAACACTGATAATGTTGATTTTTACCAAAATCTTACATTGTTTTTGCTACCATGGGCACATGGTATTTTTTTTCATGAGTACATGATATGTAGGAATAATTGCTGAAGCAAGAACTAGAAATGTGGCATTTTTTATAGTGACTGTACCCCCTCCGGAAGCTCGCAAAAAGAGTCTCCTTGTTGTAACTGCCAATCATGATCAGAATCTTGTTTTGTGGGGACTTTTTGTTGTTTTGTTTTGTTTTGGTACCAGGGATTGAAGCCAGGGGTGCGTAACCACAGAGACACCTCCCCAGCCCTTTTAATTTTTTTTATTTTGAGACAGGGTCTCACCAAGTTGTTGAGGCCAGCTTGCGATCCTCCTGTCTCAGCCTCCTGAACCACTGGGACCACGGGTCTGTGCCATCATGCCCTGCAGAATCATATTTTTAATTATAATCATGTTATCGACATCCGATGCATAAAGAGGAGAGAGACTTAATTTCAGAGCCACAGCATTCTCAACTGGAGATTTTAGCCGGACTAAGGATTCCAAATTTGTGCAAAGCATTTACAGCACCCATACTCATCCCAGCTTAAATTCCAATCAGCAGGTTTAAGTTGTATACAGTACATGTCATCTTTTCAGATAAATGCCTATGTTAAGGTTCCATTGACAATTAAAATGGTACATAAAGAAAAACATCCATTCATGTAAAACTAGGAATATTCTGAATTTTACCTTGGCAGGACTGGAAATTTTCTACCTCTTCTCCTTCCCTGGCCTTCTAAGGCCAGACTTGTTAAGTACATTTTAATTATTCTTATAGTTGTGGTTTCCAAGCAGATAATTTTCAGAACAGATCCTTTCATCTCAGCATTTCCGTGGGTACTGGAAATGCAACTCATTGAGAAAAGTTAAGTATTTCTTTTAAGGAAGTTTGACAGGAAGTCAAATATAGAAATCTTCCCTTACTTCACACTCTGACTGGATATAAATACAGGAGGATAAAGCAATTATAAAGGAAGTGTTGAATCAGGACAAAGTTGGCTACTACGAAAATCCAAATAATCCTCTCCATTTGGTTGCCACAACTAGTCTTTCTGTCCTGAAAATCTAAGCTCCGGTATTTTAATCTAGTTTTTCATAACTTTTCCACTCTCTCTCTCACTTCAGAATCTCAAGAAAAAACACAGTCATAATTCTGCCAGTAGCCCACTCCACTGCTTTCTACCCACCAGATCCCTCCTTAATATTTCTTAGGGCATTGCTCATTTCTCAAGGGCAATGTAGGGCACCATGCATCAGCAGAAAGGAGTAAATCTAGGGTGTGGTTCCATTAAATGTGCATTTTATATCTCTGCTGTTACCACAGTAATGACTTGGTACAGTTTCTTGCCTATTAATGTGTGACCTTTGACTGGAGAACTTCCTATGCTCCACATATGGGCTCAGCATCCCTGTCTCATGTGGTAATGTCTTTGATTTCAATGATATTTATTCCATGCTGGAATTATTTATTCAGTCTCAGTCTTAGAAGATTCTTCTGTTGCATTTTGTCTTGTTTAAGTTTTCCAAGTCTTTTGGGACATTAAGTTTAAGACATTATCTTGGCTGTTCCTGGGACTATTACCATAGTCATAATTTATAGGGATTTTACCACCCTACATGGGTTCTCTCCTTTATATTCAAATGTTTATATCATTAAACAGAATTAACTCATTTTCAGTATATACAAGCAAAGAATAAAAATCAATTTAAGGGAAAAAATCCATGCAAACTGATTCACATTAAATATACATAGTTTTCTAGGAGATATAAATACACATGTGGCTGCAAATGTTGTCATGGAATTAAAGGCTTTCACCAACTGGTCATAGGAATTTTAAAATGTGGGGATAATTAATTTAAGAGGAAGGAGGTTACATGCTGTGCCATAGTTTTATTGTTTCATTGTTAAAGCTTCTTTGTCTAAGCAAGACACAATTTGAAAATAGAGGTTTTAGTCCATTTGGTGTTACTGTAAGAAAATATCTAATACTGTATTAAGAAAAGGAGAAAGAAATTTATCGGGCTCCTGTTTCTGGGGTCTGGAAGGACGAAACAGCATCAATGGCCTTGCCAGGATCCCCTGGCTATAGCCCAACATGGCAGAGAAGGAAGCAAGTACCAACAAGGAAGCAAGAGAGTGAGGAGGAGCCAGGCTCACTCTTACTGTAACAACCAGGTCTCATGGAACTAACTCACTCCTCTGAGACCCACCCCACACCCTGAGACCAACTTGAATCCATTCATGCAGGTGGAGTCCCTATTGCCTAATACCTCCCACCAGGACCCACCCCACTTAAAGGTTCTACCATTTCACATCACCACACAGGGACTAAGCTTCTAACCATGAAACTTGGGAGAACAAACCCACATCCAGACAATGGCAACAGGTTATAAAACTTCTGTTTCTGGCAGTACAATATCCTAAATACAATGAATGACCTTCTCACAAAATACCTTAAGATTCTGACTAAAATTATATTTTAAAATACACTATTGAGCTGATAAGAATAAAAAGCAAATCCTGATAGGCAAAAAAAAAAAAAAAAAAAAAAGTAAAAGCAGGAAACGGGAAAGATAAAGGAGCACCTAAGAGACCATGAGCTTGATTTAGACAACAAAGAGCAAATTAGAGGAAGCAGAGGCAAGACCATGCCCTCCCCAATTGGCAATCTACAGCAGATGCACCCATGGCTGATACCTAAAGGACGATGCCCTTAGCCGAAGAGGGAAGTCCAGTGTGCACATGCACACATTCCACTCCACTCCACAGAGGACGGCAACAAAGAATCCTACTTGTCCAAGCTTTGGAAGACAGTGAAAAATAAATGTTTCCTAAGAAGTCAAGCCCCACATCCCACAGGTTTATAGTTTGTGATCCATAAAACTTCAAGGTTTAGTACACATATTTATGAGAAAAAGACATTTTCAATCCAGGCCTTAACTATTCATTAATATAAACTTATAGAAAATACCACTACTATTAATAACAAAATGCACAGGGAACAGTGGTCCTTGAATGAGAGTAGAAGCAACAAGTTACATTCAGAGATGCCTAATGCTTCAAATGGTAATCATCAGGTGAGAATATAAAGTATGTTCACTATGATCTGTTTTAGTCAGCTTTTTCACCGCTGTGACTAAAGGACCCAACCAGAACAACTATAGGGGAGGAAAAGTGTATCTGAGGGCTCACAGTTCTAGGGGTCTCAATCCACAGACAGTAGGCTCCATTCCTCAAGGGCTCGAGGTGAGACTGAACAGCATGGCAAGAGTGTGGCAGAGGGAATTGGCTCACATGAAGATCAAGAAACAGAGAGAGAGATCTCCACTTGCCAGATACAAATATATACCCCAAGCCATGCCCCCCAATTCCCACCTCCTTCAACCACACCCTACCATTTCAGTTACCACTTAGTCAATCCCTAGCAGGATTAAATCACTGATTGGGTTAAGAGCCCACAACCCAATCATTTCTTCTCTGAACCTTCTTGCATTGTCTGATCCCTGAGTTTTTCAACACCTTACATCCAAACCATAACATGGTCCAAGAAATATGAAAGAATATTAAATAGATCAAAGATTAAGATACTGTTTTTTTAAATGACCAGGTAGATTTGGAAAGAACTGAATAAGATACATATACAAGTGTTGAAATTTTTAAAATAAAATAATGTTAAGCAGCACATTAGATATGGATGAAGAAAGAATCAGTGAAGTAGATGATTATGCTAAATGAATTATAAAAAATCAGTACTTACAAAAAGACATGGAAAATCTGAAAGAGAAATAATAAATAAGAGAATGGAATAGGAAGACCACACATACATCTTGGAGTTCCAAATTAAAACAACAGGGAAAAATGGATAAGATGAAATATTTGAAGATATAACTTCAGAGAAACTTCACAGGGTTTATTAAAGATATTAATTGAAAACATAAATATAAGCTCAATCTTTTGCATATTCATAGGACATTGTTTTTCATCCATTGAGAACATCTATTCATTTTAAGTACCCATACAAAATTTACAAAATTTAGCACAAAATTGGCCATAAGCACATATGAATAAATCTCAAAAATAAACATTCTTCAAAACAAACTAATCACAATACCATTAAATATAAATGTATATAAGGTGATAGTTTGGAAGTGTTATGGATTGGCCACGAGTTGTCCCCCCAAAACTCCTGCAGGAATAATCCAAGGTTAAATGATGAGATAATGAGAACTGTATCCTAATCCATCCATCCTAGTTTGAGTGACTGACTGGTGATTGCAGGCATGTGCAGCATGGCTGGAGGAGGTGGGTCACTGGGGTATGCCCTAGAAGGATGTATCTTTCCTGTGGGGTCCCTTTCTCCCTCCCATCTTTCTGTTTCCTGACTGCATGAATGCCCTGTGCTCCTCCACCAGGTTTCGGCCAGGATATTTTGCTTCACTTGGACCCAGAGCAATGACTTTGATCCACCATGGACTGAACCTCTGAAACCATGAGCCAAAATTAACTCATCCTCCTCTAACTTGTTCTTGTCAGGTATTTCGGTCACAGCAAGGCAAAAGCTGATTAAAACAAGGAGAAATCCCACACATTTGAAAACAAAATCACAATGATAGTAACTCATGGGTCAAAAAGGTAATTATAATGATAATTATAAATTATAAAGCACTGTCAATAATAAAAGCTGATCACAAAAGCATATTTAGTTAATGTTTATGATAGGAAGCTAATGTAGTGACTAGAGGTAAATATGAGGAATTCAATGTTACCAAATAAAGGCTAAATTTAATGTACTAAGCATTCAACTTTATAAATTTTGAATAAATATAATAGAAGAGGACAAAAATAAGAACCAAGAATAACTAAATAGAAAACAAACATACAATAGAGAGGATCAAACAAGCCTAAAACCTGTTATGAGAAAATGACAAATCTCTGGAAAGATTTCTCAAAAACATAGAAAGAAGGCAAAAATAACTTTCAGAATAAAGGACACATAATTAAAGACCTTAATAATAAAAGTGATAGTCAAAGAATATTATAACAATTCCACATTGTTCATTTTAAAACAGGAGAAATGGAAAACATCTTAGAAAGGCATAACTGATAAAAACTAACTCAAGAAGAGTTAGAAAACCTGAAGAGTGTTGGAATTGTTTAGAAAATTGGATAAGTAGTTAAATGTATTTTAACAATAACTAAGAAAAAAGCACCAGATTTTATAGATATCTATCCCAAACAATCTAGGAATTGATAGTTTCAGGCTGATGCAAACTCCTTCAGGACACAGAAAAAGGAAATACTGCCCCACCCACTCTATAAGCTGGTATGATTTTGTCATCAAAACCAAACTACTACATTATGAAAAGTAAAATTATAAGTGAATTTCCTTATGAACAGAGGTAACCTTATATTCCTTCAAAGGGTAAGAAGTACTGACTTTAATTTAATTTAAAGGAATTAAAATATTTGCTAGATGTAATAATATATAAAAATATCAAGGGATTTTCTTTTCAGTAAGCAGCAAAGAAAAGCATTAAAATCAGAGGTCCTGTAGAGTTTTGCATCAGTAGAGATCATCCATCTTTGTGAGACTCATGGACTTCGTTCCAGATAGCAAGCAGGCAAATACCCGACATGGGTCCTCCTCCTCTGTGACAAACCCCATAGGGATTCACACCTGCCAGGTGCAATTCTAAGATGTCCAACGTGGACAAAGGACCTTGATAATATTCTATCATTCTTTAAAGGATTCTGTGGTCAAATAAGGAGATGAGGGCGTGCTTTCAAATGTGACACACGACTGGGAGTGGAAATATGCTTATCCTGCTGGACTGTTTTCCTGAATGGTGAAAACCCCAGAGGAGAAAGAGTTGACAGAAGAGAAATGAGAGTCGAAGGGGAAATGGATGGTCAACAGCAGGTAGCGCAGACTTGGATGTGGGGAATGGAGTATGGTGGGCAAAAACAGACATGTGAAAACAGTGTTGTGAGTGGTGTCATTTTTTGGTGATATCAAAGAGCTACAGTAAAAATTTAAGGTACAAACTGAATTCTAAGCAACATGAGAAGAGGGATAGTTTCCACCAGCACATTCTCTACACCTCAGTCCTAAGCACAAGGCCTATGATATAAGAGACACTCCACAAAATTTGTTGAATCAATAGTTAATAAAATATGAAAAGGCTAAACATTAAAAGACTGTGTCAGTGGGGTGTGTGGTGGCTCCCACCTGTAATACCAGTAACTCAGGAGGCTGAGACAGGAGGATTGCAAGTTCAAAGGCTGCCTCACCAATTTATGGAGGCCCTAAGCAATTTAGTGAGACTCTGTCTCAAAACAAAAATAAAAAGGGTTAGGGATGTGGCTCTGTGATTAAGTACCCCTAAATTCAATCCCTGGTACAAACAACAAAAAAAGGCTGTATCAGTATATATACAGGTGAATAAAGAAATAACTATGTGGCTATGTGGTTACATGGCTTATTTTTTAAATCTCTTCACTGAGAGGACTGAGAAACAAAAGATTCTAGCAGAAATGTGCATGCTCACTTCCCAGATCTGAGTTTCTAATGCCATTTTTCAATAAAAGGAATCAGGGCACCTTGGAAAAATGTCTGCTTTCAGAGCCACGGCAAGGAATATACACCTTGCAGTGCCAGAAAATAAAGTGGAAAAAACACACACAGAAAAACAAAGCAATGATGGGATGCATAAAGGGGGAAACAGGAGCCAACAGAAAGAGCGCCCAGCGGTCAAAGCTGGAACAACTGATCTAACAGTAAAAATAAATAAATACTGGATCAGAGTTGAGATAGAAACCAAAGGATAAAATATTACCCATGAGTCCTTGCTGATCTAAAAAAAAAAAAAATTGAATAAAATAAATGGAGACAACAGAAAATTTCCCATGCTGAATTCCAAATGATTTCTGTAGAGACTGCCCCCTAGAGGAGGCTGGAGCATAACTCCCATAACTGGAGTGTGAGCTGAACAGTAGTGACCTCCTTCCAAAAGATACACAGCGTGGACCCTTAGGGGTTGGGAGGTTCTTTGTAGAGAAGAAATTTGATAAGCACCACCACCTCAGCCAGGAGATCAAAGTTATTAACATCATCAATGACAAGTCATGTTGGTGGCAGTTATCCTTGATAAGATGCGATGAGAATGACACCTTATATCTTTGGTCTTTCTCCTTCCATAACCCCAGTCTAAGCACGAGAAGAAAAAAAAATCAGACAAACTGATACTGAGGGACATTACACAGGATAAATTGCCATCTCAGAATTGTCAAGGTTATCAAAACCAAGGAAGGTTTGATAAATTGTCAATCTAGAGGATCCCAAGTAGACATCTAAATGTAATGTGTTTCAGATGGGTTCCTGGAACAGAAAAGGGACATGAGGTATAAACTCTTAGTTAATAACAACGTATCAATATTGGTCCGTTCGTTTTGACATGCACCTTCTAATTTAAGATGTTTAACTGGGTGTGGGATACTTGGGACTCTCTGTGTCATCGCTGCCACATTTCCTCGAATCTAAAAGCAATATAAAATGAGGTTTATTTTTTAAATATAAGCTACTATTTATCAAGTGCCATGAGTTATTCTAAGCAGTTGTATCTACTAACTAATATTCACAACAACCCTCTGAGGCAAACATGATTATCCCCATCTCATAAGGAAACTAAATTGGGGTTACTTAATTGGCTCCAGGTCAATACACAGCCAGCAAGGGGTGGAGCAGGGAAATAAATCTAGTGGAAAGAGTGTCATCCCCTTAGGAGAGGATGACCTGTGAAACTCTGTCTCAGCTCTGTGATCTGATTCCCTGTGTTTTAACAGGGCTATGCGGTGTTGAGAAAGGAGTATGGGGCAAGTTAAACAGCCAGTGTTATGAAGAGTTTTGAAAACTATGATAACCAAAAGCTTATTACAGTTTCAAACTTCTACCAGAGTGAAGGAAGAGGGAGAAAAGATTATAGGTATAAATATGAGTAACTTAAGCTTTATAAAAACAATTTCAATAAAACGAGGAATTTACTTAGTGGAATAAATTGGCAAAGGTTATTACCCAAAAGCATAGTAGGGGAAAATAGCCATGCTCTAAAGGATTAAGACAGCTGGCTCAGGTGAAGCACGTACTGTTATGCAAAAATAATCATAAAAATTTTAAAATGTGGATGCTTGGCAAATTTTGGGATCTGACTGTGAACAAAAATAGAAGCCTAATATTATAGCCAACCTAACAGCATAGAACTATGGTCCATAAGGAGGACACTGCCACTCACAAAAGAAAAAAGAAAAAAAAAAACCATGACAATTGAAGCATAGCAGACAAAGAATGAAGCTTTGTTTTGTTTAATATAGTAGAGTTGAAATATAAGGAAGAGTCAATGGAGCTGTTATTTGGGTAGGCAAAGTTAGAAACAGTGGCCCCCACAAAGGAAATGGAGGAAGGCCTGAATAGATTCATTCAGAAATAGAGTGAGACATAGAAAGCAGCATAAAAATCACCTTTAGAAGCAACATGGGTTCTGTTGATTGACTTGGCACATTGGCTAAGATAACTTTACTTCCGAATGAGTCTTCTCTTATAATCTTCCTTTGCTTCCTAATGTCTGATTCCAAGGGTTTTCTTTTTCCTCATATTCTTTCCCTATATTTATTTTCATCAACCAAAAGGTCCACCTTTGTTGTAGGTTTTCTGAGAATGTTGTATGCGGAAGAGGACAGAAATGCAGTAGAGGGCCTTTTCCTTAGTATTGCCTAATCCTCCCTTCCAATTTTTAAACTGGTTTCCCCACAAATCAGATTTCAATAAGATGGTTTCCTACCTAATATATTCTTTTTTTTTTTTTTTAGTGGTGCTGGGGATTGAACCCAGGGCTTTATGCATGCAAGGCAAGCACTCTACCAACTGAGCTATATCCCCAACCCCCTAATATATTCTGACAAGAAATAATCTTTGGGTTTCAATGAAATTTCTCTTAAACTTCTTAAGAACTTGAAAGATGCTGGGCGCAGTGGTGCACACCTGTAATCCCAGCACTTGAGAGGCTGAGGCAGGAGGATCGTGAGTTCAAAGCCAGCCTCAGCAACTTAGCGAGGCCCTAAGCAACTCAGTGAGACTCTGTCTCTAAATAAAATACAAAATAGGGCTGGGGATGTGACTCAGTGGGTTCAATCCCAGTACCCCCCCCCAAAAAAAAGAAGAAGAACTTGAAAGACACCAGTATTTTGAATATTTCTTTATACTTCCCACAGAAGCTTCCCATAGCTTCCCACAGAAGCCAATGCCCATTGATATCTAAAATAAAAACAAAAGATTTGAAATAAGAAAAGGTATATAATAAAAACTTGGATAATAAATATAATTTTTCAAGGAAATTCCTTCATATCAAATAATTTGAATGTAATTTTTTTAAAAAGATCTACTCTTAAAGATTAATTCACTCCAAGAACAGTAAGATACCTACCTACATAGGACTTGCATTTAAGTGAACACAGTTGCCACTTTTCAAAGATTTTAAGTACAGTAGCTACCACTGACTTCCTCTACCCTAACTCCAGCAAGGATTTTTTAAGGTTCTCTCACCTCATATCTCAATAACATTCAGGATTCCTAGCCACTCCCTCATTCTAGAAAGGCTCTCATCCTGTCTTGCGGCTTCAGTGACATGACTCTTTTGGCCACATAATCACTCACAGGTCCATCTTCTTCAGAGCCACACTCTCTTCAACACTCAACCCCAGGTCTTGCTCCCCTGCTTGCTCAGTGATCTCCAGGCCAACTCATCCATACTCAGCATTGCTACATACAGTGTATGCTCGTGATTCACTCATGTCTACTCTGCTCTGAGTGCCAGGCCCACATCCAATTGCCCACTTGAGATGAATGGATGCCTCAAGGATGTACACGCTGAACCAAAGCCTCACCTGCCCACCTCCAGAACCTTCTTCAAGTACTCCCATCTCTAAAATGACAGCACCAATGAACCATGAAAAACTTTATTTAATCAAGTAGACTTATTTTCTTATTGGGAAATGAATATGATATAAAATACTATATTTGGAGGGTAGAAGGAATTTAAGAAAGAACATTTGAAAGTTATTGGATAGACAAATGACCTATGAGTTTGTCATAGAGGATGTGATCTTACAATCTTCCTTTGCTTCCTAATGTCTGACTCCAAGTGTTTTCTATTTGTTCATATTCTTTCCTTATATCCATAAGAGAATATGGCACAATTCTGTTCCACTGAACAATCCTCCTTCTCAGAAAGTGGAACACTGCAGTATCCTGTGCATAACTTTGACTTGGGTCCTTTCAAACCACAATGTTTCATAAAAACTGGAAAAAAAATAGCTAAAGCAAAATTAATTCATGGAAACAGGATTGACATACATGACAAGATAGAAAAGGCAATTATACACTGTTGCATTTAATATTTGTAAATCATTGTCAGAGACAGATTTCTCCAGAAGTCACTTGGACACCCTGCATTTTTTAAAATGTTGAGAGTCAGCCTGGGTAAGAGGAAGAGAGAAGTTGAAAAGCCATCACATACAGTGCTATCAGTTCCTCAAAGCCCTATGATCAATCACCTTTCCTTCCCAAAGGATTGCTCCATAGTCCAGCACAATGTGAACTAGTGTAGTCTGTTAAACTGAAATAGCTCACCTGAACCACAGATTTTGGACCTTAAACACAAGAAGAAAGCTTTATTTAATATAGCAAAACTTTATAAGTTACAGACATCTGATAAAACATTAAGAAATCAAACATTTAGCTAAGCACTTAGAGAAATGACTTACCATGAGTTATGGATTTTGAAATGGTCCCCAAAGGATTAAGGGCAAATCCCTTTACTGAATATATTTAAAATTAGATTCAAAGAAAAACTTGAGTGAGAGAACACTAGAGTGAAAAATCCCACACTAACAAATATAAAACAGATGCATTTTAACTTTGCCTATTTTTAATACGTACAATGGTTATGTTTCTGATTCATTATAAAATAGATATGGTATTCTAAACACTCCTGCCACAAATAACAAAAATTAAATCAACAACACTGAACTATGGTGCTAGAGACTTATACAAAAAGACATTCAAGGCTAAAACTGCAAACTCCAAATTCTGCGTCTATCACAGACAGAGTTCTTGGGGAAGTTCTTTAGAAAATGATCTATTCCCAAGCTCCCCACAACTCACTAGGGATTGTGAACTTCAAGCGCTGCAGCTGATTTTAATTGCCATGATGATGCATAGGCAGAGATGTGATATCTGGAGTAACTGGCTTCTAAACAATGAGGGGCTTTAAAGATTAAAGTCAACACTTTAAATTGCACTCAAAACTGAATAGGAAGCTAATGCTGACCATTGAATGTAGGTGTAATATTCTCCATATGTTTTGGACCTTGTAACTGAGAGAGATCTACCCCTCTGCCCCTGCATCACGCACAATATAGACCCAAAGGCACAGCATTGTAGTCTGGTGCAATACTACTAGAACTATTGTAGTTAGGAACACAAATTTCATAATCCGAACAAGACATACCTATAGTGAAAACTGTTCTTAGAAATAGGATGCCAACTGGGAAGATCAGGAGATACGTGTGAGGTCTTCTTAAGCAAAGGCAAGCTGGTTGCTGCAGCTAAATGGATTTTGAATACTTTGAATGCTAGTCCAGATGTGAATTGATCCATAGCTCCTGATGTTACCTGTTAACAGTGGAAATACAGGGTGCATCAATAGGTGGCTAGACCCTTTCATCTATGAAAAGGAATATAGTTGACTTCCACCTGAGTAAGTTAACGGAGCACTATAACATAAAAATGTAAAACTTGAATAATTTACTCAGTATTCATAGTCCCCTAAAGAAACAGTGCATCCCTAAAGTAGACAGTCCTTGAGTTAACCATATTAAATGCAAAATCTTACTGGAAATACTAAATCAAGCAAATCAGGAGTAACCCTGCCAATGTAAAAGAAAATTCTCCAAATAGTATAGTTTTGTTTTAGTCACTGACATATGGGAAAATTTATGTAGTAAAGTATATGCTTATAAAGTTTCAACTTATATTTAGTGGGGGAAACAATTTATTATACCAAAAAAGCATGAATATATGACAGATGGTAATGCTTTTTTTCCCCTGCTCTTGGCAAGGTCTCTTTTAGGCTGAGTGGCTTTTGCTTCTAAAAACTATGAACATTGTCATTCACACCTATTTTCTGAAATTAAACAGACCAATTCTATGATGAAATCCCCTATAAATTTGGTTACTGTATAATGTCTTCCCACTTTTAAATCATAAATTATCTAGAGTACCACTTTCCCTAGAATAATGAAAAGACCAAAACTGGACAAAATGGTATTCTGTAATAAAAGCTTTATTTTAAATTCCTTAAATCAATTTTGGAAAACCTTCTAAATTTAAATTTATTCTGGTAGGACTTTATAAAGGAAACCATAAAAGATTATACTAGAAGTACATTCTTCCATCTTGAATTCTTTATTTTGGACTTTTGGAATGTTCAATTCCTTTAAATCTTTGGCAAAATTAAATTTTATATATATATATTACATATATATGCACATTGTATATGTATATATGCACACATTGCATATGTGTATATGCAATGAATTTTGTCAGTTCATCTACTGAGAAATTGGCAAAAATTTTCCTAAGTGTATGTGACGTAAGAAGGCTAGTTGAATTGCTTTGATATGCAAACCAGTTGTTTAAAGGGAGATATCTATTTACTGGATAAAGAAGTGGAGGCATGTGCTGTTTACATAAGCAGGTGGAAGACAAGGCAAAGGTTAGGATTGAGATTGGATAGGTAATATTCAATGTAATTTCCCAAGGTGCCGGGATGGGGGACAGGGTAGGGAAGACTTCTGTGCCAAGCAATCATTTAGAGATATAAGACTTTCAGTTGTCATCCCAATATCTGGGCATGAAATATGCAAGGGAGAGGTTTTTAAAGGCCACACCTGCATACTGTGATACATAATTTTATGTATGCCCCATTGGCCAGAACTCAGTCACATGTTCACATGTAATAGTAAAGAAGGCTGAAAAAATGCTTTCTAATTCTTACAGTGTGTGTGCGTGGGGGGTGGGGGGAGTTATGTTTTTTGAAAAGCAGGACAGGTTTGCCACAAGACATATCACAAACATTTTATTGCTGCCCAAGTCAGGGTTAGATAGCTGTCACATGTAAGAAACAGCCAGTGACATTTTCTCTGCAATTTTAAAATAACATTTAATTTCACTTTTGTGTCCTTATTCCATTTTTTTCTCCTTTGTTTCTCTTTCTTATCTGCAAGCTATTTTATTAATCATCTGCTAGTGATTTGGCTTGACTGATTGCATAGAGTGAGTTTTATTTTGAAGTGTGCATTCACATTCAAGAAGAAAGAAAATTAGTAATGTAGCATGGCATACATAAACGTCTACATTTTTTATAAAACACACTTTAAATGCCAACGAATTTTTACTGCCTTTCTAATAAAAACACAGGTCTTTTTCCCCCAAGCAGTTTAAAACCATGTCAAGAATTATCAAAGTTTAGAACGATAAACTCAATAATTCTTAGGGTTTTGGAACAAGATTCACCTTTATTTTAATCCATAATTCAAAAGTAATCACCTTATAGTGCTAAGACAAGTTTGTGCAGAACAAAATACTAGAGAAAACACTATGACTATGAACCAGTGACAGCCCCAATGTTTGTCATGGACACCCTCAGAGAAATCCTTTTCTAGAAGGTGATCCTGGTGTCATCATGCCTCAGTCATTTTATTCTCTTGGTAGGAAGAGAGGGTTTCTGGTGTGAGCTGTGGCTAGGCTGCATGGATTTATTCCCTCTTAAAAGATAAACTATACATCTTGCAACAAGAAAGGAAAACTTGTATTTTCTGGTAGAATTTTTTATTGTGAAAGGCTATTTTTGGAAATTGTGCTTTTCTTCAGAATCAATATGAAAAAATTTTAGTAGGAGGAAAATACCTCCCTGAATTGGTTCAAATTATGAACAATAATTTAAAAGAAGAATATCATTAAGACTGCCCATCAAATGATGTATGATAGTAGTGACTGGATATCAATATTGTGTTATCGAGCCTTCCATCACTATGATAAAATACATCAGATAATCAGGTTATAAGGAGGAAAGGTATTTTTTTGGCTCATGGTGTCATGGTGTCAGCCCACGGTCACTTGGCCCCATTCTGTTTGAGACTGAGGTGAGGCAGTACTTGACAGTTGGGAGAACATAGCACAGCAAATCTGCTTACTTCATGGCAGCCAGAGAGCAAAACAAGAAATCATAAGGGCCAGGTCCCAATATGCCCTGTAAGCATTTGTCCCCAGGAACCTAACTGCTTTCCACTAGGCCTCACCTCTTAAAATGTTCCATCATGTCCCAATAGAACTGTTAACTCGGGGCAGGGGTGGGGGCAGGGCGTCCATACCTTCAACACATGGGCTTTGCAGGCATTCAAGACCAAACTGTAGCAGCAATCCACCCTCCCCTCCCCAGCCCTCACAATTTCTTCCTCAAAGAAAGCGATTTGGGTCAGAACATCTTTCCCTGTAGAAGGTCACTCACCTGGCAGGTTTTATTGAATAAAGTCAAGCACAGGTAATAAGCATCATTCCTGGCCCACTGCAATAGTAGAAGCATCTTACCTCTAGGCATAGGGTGGGACCTGAGGGGACAGCTAAGCACTGGTCAGCACTGCATTTTTATATGGACTAAAGAGACAGTAAAACAATTTTGGTTGAGATCTTCCTGTGGGTTCTCAAATTTGTCCCATTGGAAAAAAAAATTTAAGTACATTCAGTCTCAAAAATGGGGCATCACTCATCTCACTTGGTCTAACACAGTAGTAGTAGAGAGGTTAAGCACCTGGATTTGGGACTCAGAAAATCCTGGGTTTGTTTATTTATTTATTTATTTATTTATTTATTTATTTTTCATGTTTTAAAATATTTTTTTCATTTTGATTTTCATTTACATTAAACTGACACAGAAAAAATCATAAAAATTGTACATACGAACAGGACAGCATGCAACATTTTGACAAATGTATATATTGCCATAATGTTTAAATCAAGTTAAGCATATCTATGTCCTCAAACATTTGCCATTTCTTTATGGAGAAAATTTTCAAAATTCTTTCTTCTAGCTTTTTGGAATGTACAGAAAATTATTGTAATCTATCAGCCAACATGCAAAAAGCACAACAGAACTTCTTGCTCCTATATTATTGTGACTTTGTACCAATTGATCAATGTCTCCCCATTCTTCCACACCACTCTCTCCAGTCTCTGGTAACCACCATTCTATTCTCAATTTTTATGAGATTGGCTTTTTAGATTCTACATAACAGTGAGATCATGTGATACTTAGATGTCTTTTCCTGACTGATTTCACTTAATTGTCTCCAGTTCTATCCATGCTGTCTCATATGAAAGAATTTCATTATTTTCATGTCTGAATTGTATTCCATTAGGTATATATGGTACAGTTTCTTTATCCATTCATCAGTTGATGGACACTTAGGTTGTTTCCATCTCTCACCTATTATGAATAGAACTGCAAGGAATGTGGGAGTTCAGATATCTTTCATCATACTGAATTCAAGAAAATCCTGATTCTAATCCTGGCACCATCAACCATCCTCTCTGGGACTTGGGATAGGGATGTTGTGAAAAGGGAAAAAAATATTGCAAATATGAAAGCTGTCAGAATCAAAATGGAATCCCTTGTGCCAACTCTAAGAAAAAAAGCGAATAAAGCCAGAGAAAGTAAAGAAGAATTCTTTCACATGATCACCAGATAGTAACTATCAGAAAAGACAGCCATAGCCACCAGCTTGCACAGAGGCCACTGAAACCTTACAATAATATATCTCATTATGATGTTGTGCTAATTTCTATTACACTGTTCCACATTCCCAAATAAACACAATTTCATAATTCTTTGGGGAATTTCTCTCACAGTTTTATTTAGGGGTGACACACATAACCAGTGCTCAAGAATCATTAATCGTAGTTTTTTTGTTTGTTTTTTCCAGTGGTGCTGGGGATTGAACCCAGGGCCTTGTGCTTGCAAGACAAGCACTCTACCCACTGAGCTATATCCCCAACCTATCATCCCTTGTTAATACTATCATTATCACTTGGGGGACTCTGCCTACACAGGAAACTTCAGATATCCATGAAGCTGGATGCAAGAAAAAGAAAAGTTTCTATTTCGAATGGAAGTTTCAAGGAACTAGAGCTGTTTAGGGGGAGAAACTGATATAGGAAAGTATTAATCCATCTACAACTAGATGAACAAAGGAAGAACGACTGGATTTATTTAGTGAGGCCCTGGGAGGCAGAACTAAGGTCTGAGCAGAGGGTGGCAAGCAGGGGAACATACATTTGGCTTCATACAAAGAAGCAGTTGGGGCAGATGAGAGTGGTTGAAGAATGGCGCGGGCTGCCTCCTGAGGGGGTCATTACCTCCTTTTGGGTAGCGCAGGCCTAGAAAATGTATTGGTGGAGGAGTCCTGATAGGAATTTTAGGAATTATGAATTTCCAGACAATGCCTCGGACCAGAGAGGGCGCCCAGAAGAAGCAGAAGGTCGAAGCCAGGAAAGATTAAGTAGCTTGACCAGCCCAAATCCAGCCTCGTCAGGTCCTCGCTGCGCAAAATCCTCAGATTCACCCTGGCGTCCTGGGAGTCCCGCGCTCAAACTGCAGCGCGCGCGGAAACTCGGTTGCCATGGCGACGGAAGCGGTTGACCCAAGGATCCCAACAGGTTTGGGGGAGGGAAGACAAATTTGTTCAGGAACGGGGCGTGGCCTCGGTTACTAAGGCAACGGGACGCTTAGGCAGGGCCTGAGCCCAGTTTCGAGTCCAATGCTCCTCCCGGCCTTTGCATGGCACCCAAGAAAGACAAAGGCGGGACTGCGAACACCGGTTCTAAGCTATGGGAACCTTCGCTCATAGCTGCACAATTCAACCAGGTGAGCCTTGAGCCCTAATTTAAGTTCTCTCTGTCCCGAGGAAAGCCGGAAGCCCCATCAGACCGCTCGCAGGCATCAGGTTCGCCCTCCCTTCCAGATGCCACCGCTGCCCTCGCAGAGAAAACTCCGTCGTACTTGGACCTGTTTCCCGGGTCGTTTTCGCTCACTAAATGATAAACAAGTGAATGCCCAGAGAAGGAAGGGAACTCCCGCCAGGTCAGTCAGTGCGGTTTCTAAGGGTGGTGACAGGTGCCTGCGGGGTGGAGAGGAGGCAGCGCTGTGACACCTCAGGACCCTTTTCAATGTCATAGTCCAGAAGGCACTCCACAATTGTGCTGGAGTTGCACTCACCAACTATTTGTTTCCTCTCATTAGGAGTCTTGTCAAATCATCTCTGGTCTGGCCCATAGTAGGACCTTAATAAATGCTGAATGAAAACAGACATGCAGTGCAGAGCACAGCAATATATGTAAAGTAAACCTTCTACAGATAGGAAAGGCTGACTTTCTTATGCAATGCCCTGATGTCACTATATCAAAATCTTAATATATTTTGAAAGTGTAGGAGACCAAAGCAACAAGGCTCTTCATCCACAGGTTGCCACAAGGCATTGGGCATATACAACCCACGTACCACATGACTTTGAATTGCATGGAATCCCAGAACTGAATGGATCCCCACCACTGTCACCCCTACCCACCCTCAGCCTGTGGGGACCCCAAGCTCTTGTCACTTGCAGCTGGAAATCCACTTAAACAGCTATGTTGTTTCTAAGTCCCAGTAAACATCTGGAAAGAGAAACATTTCTGGAAATTCCAGCCTACCATTGTGAACTACTTTTTAAAATGGAAAAAAAAAATGTTTTCCATATAAACCACCATGTGTTTATATGGTGCACTAGAGAGTTTGTACTTTAAGGGAAAAAATGGATCAAAAGTCTCGTGTTGCCCTCATGAGAAAGTTCTACCTGCTTATCCTTAGAATTGTTTTTCTCTATGAATAGTAATTCTGTCTGCTATGGAAAGTAGTCCTGATGAAGAATTTCATGAAAATAGTTATGATGCTATGATGCAGATGTGACATCATGGAATTTGGGGTCATTCATATGACTTTAGGAATAACAGATGTCAACTCAGTCATCCCCAGTTACATTCTCAAATTCTCAAAGATGTTTTTGAAAGCACTTTGTAAAAGCACCCTCTCTTTTGCTTTTATAAGTCATAACTAGCCAAAATAATTTTTCTCCATTTTCTTTGAGATTATGTAGGCCAAGTTGGGCTTGGAGTGAACATTTCTGCTTGAATTATAAACTGCTGAACAACGGAGTTTGATGGAGGTGCTGACACTGCATTAGCTTTAGTGTTGCAAATATGAAGCTATAATTTTCCTAGTTGAATGGAAAACCTAAAGGCACTATTTTTTCTTATGGCTTGAAAACCTGAAATAATATTCAGTTTTCTTGATCCTACTCAAACAATATAATTTCAATAAATCTTGTGTACTAATAGAAAGATTTTGAACTCAGAGTAAGATGTAGTTTTAACTACAAAGAGTGAATTCAGTTTTCTTCATTGGTTGGATTACATGTTTTCTAATTCCAAGAGGAGAACAATTGCCCTTTACCTCCTTCCGTAATTTTTTGTCCGCTTGGTTTTGTATCTGAATCAGAAGGAAAATACCCAGATAAACCAACAGTCCAATGCTCAGTATAGACTCTGAATTGGGGTTAAAGATGAAAGTGGATACTTTGAATTCTTTATTCATACTGCTTATCAAAGTGCTCTGCACATAGTGTGTGCTCAAAATGTTACTGTTTTAGAAAGAAAAAAAATTCTGTTCAAGAGTTGTTATTCCTAAACAGGTATGTGTGGCTGTGTGTGCTAGGTGTGTGCTGTGAATTTGTGTGTGTGCCTCCAGTCTTTCATAAGCCAGTTTTTTGTTTGTTTGGTTGGTAGGTTTTTGGTTTTTTGGTTTTTTTTTTTAATCATCTCATTGATGAATTCAACATGCTTAGCTGCACTAACTAGATTTAAAGAGAATAAACAAGTTCACAATGTTGTTATAGTGAATTCACCTTGTATCACTATTTGGACTTCCCTTTAAGGCTAGAATAACTATCAAATTTTTAGTACATTTTAGTTGTTTCTTTTTTTAAGATATGTTGTAGATAGACACAATACCTTTATTTATTTACTTTTATGTGATGCTGAGGACCAAAGTCAGTGCCTCACACCTGCTAGGCACTCTACCACTGAGCCACAACCCCAGCCCCCATTCTAGTTGTTTCTAAAATATAAAATGATAGCAAATAATACAAGGCAGTCTACTAGTGAACATTCAATGATTAGAGAGAGACTAGAGGTTAGGAAGATGAACATGAACTTGGATAAAATCTTCAACGAGGCTCAAGATGACAGATTTAACAGATTTTAACAGACAGAATGAAGGGGGACAATTATTTTAAGTAAAGAGATAAATGTGTGCCTTAAATACATTTTGCTGATATCACTCTGGTCTAAGATATTTTTCAATTTTGATTTATTTCTTTCAAACTTACACATGGTAGGTGATTATGGGCAAAGAAGCTTTGTTCATGACCAATTTAAGAAAAAATTTCTGGAATTTTTTGAACAACATATCTTTTTAGAAGCTTACAGATGGTGTAGATGCTGTCTTTGAATAATGTCACTTGGCTTCAAAGTGACTGGGGCTGTGTGTTTCAATTGGAATTTTGTGCTACAGTCAAAACTTCTATGTCAACACAAGGAAAAAAAAAAAAAACCTTGGTATCAGTATAGAGAATATCCACAGACAAGATACAAATCTTTCTTCTTTTCCTTTCAGCGATCATTTGTTTTTGTCACCAAATGTGTTTTCAGAATACCAGGATTCCCTAGAAGTTTTCTTGAATTGGTTTAGGTATCTCATCAGTAGAGTTTATTTGGGGCTTTTGTTAATTTTAATCATTTAATTCTTTCATATTTTCAGATTATCTGAGGGTAGTATCTCTTTTCATTTGTTCCTAATTTAAGTATATATAGCAAAACTGCAACCTCGCTTGTGAGACTGACTATTGATGTGACCAGTATTCCATTCCTTTACTGTGACTCTCCACAGAAAACATTAAAAGCACAGAAAAAAAAATTTTGGCAACCCATACATGATACACACCTGAACCCAGTCAGACTCACTGCCCAATATTCATTGATTTCACTTTGTAGTGATGATTTCAGGTCCCTGGTATCCAACTTACATCACTAGATACCTTTATTGTCATCTGTCCAATGTTTATCAATGTTTTATTCTTGAAGAAGCCTTCAATAGAAACAGCTAACAGCTACATTTTTTTTTTTTTTTGTGCCAGGGATTGAACTCAGGGGCACTCAACCACTGAGCCACATCCCCAACCCTATTTTGTATTTTATTTAGAGACAAGGTCTCACTGAGTTGCTTAGTGCCTTGCTGTTGCTGAGGCTGGCTTTGAACTTGTGATCCTCCTGCCTCAGCCTCCTAAGCCGCTGGGATTACAGTGCACCGCCAACACCTGTTTCTACATCTGTTTCTACAGCTTCATCCTCAGTGTACATTTTCCCCTTTCTAAATAAGTAATAATATTTGCATATGTAAACTTTTAGATACTGAAAAACACAAAGTGCTATGATGCATAATAGCACTGTGCTCACTAGTATTCATTCAGAGATGATTCCCAGGGTGTCTAGACTCACCTAGCCCTTTTATGAAACTGCGAATTTATGAGTTTCAAGATCTAGTGCAAAGACATATAATGATTTGGCACATAAGGATTTAGAACATAGATATTCTCACTAGTCCATACTTTCTCCTTAATAGAACTATAAGGGGTTATAATCATAGCATCTTATGCAGACTTTTCCATATAAAATGAAATTTTACATATTTAGTATCTTGTGTCAACTCCCCAACAGTGCAATAAGGTAGTATTATTAGAGTAGAATGAGTTAAGAAATGTCTGTTGAAAGTTATTTGATTAATATTTAAACTTGAGATCACAATAGTGCTTAATACCAATAAATAAATATAAAAAGAATACTTATTTTACCTGAAACATCAAACATTAGTCTTAATAAATCCCTTATCCTCTGACTTTCACATTCAGAGGGAAGAAAGACTATAACACTTGTAATCCAACTCAGACTTCTAATATCATCTAAGCATAACAAACAAATATTTGATTTTATAACTGATATCCTATCTGTGAGATAGATAAATTCTTGATTGGAAAAAGTTATTTTCCTCTTTGCAAAGAGAAAAATGTAGAAAAACTGTTCCTTCTGCTACCATGAAGTATACCACAGTCTCTAGTTGTACCAGCAAAAGCTTGGCTCATCAAAGTCTCAGGCTACCTGTCTCTCAACATTCCCACTTCCATCCATGGCACTGTAACACTTCTTCCCCATCGTTCTTCCTCTAAGCCCTCTTGATTTTTCCTTAACATATTCTCACTCTGACCCTTCCTCCCTGATCTCATGCCCCTTACTTCTGCTCACATTAAAATTACCTATTTCTGTTTGTCAAACCACTTCCATCTTTATTTCTTTTATAATACCAAATGCTTGAATATCTCTTTATTCAGTCAGTGCTTTACAAATTTGTTTTGAGTTGCTATTTCTCTGTCATGAGCATTGAAGAGGCACGTGCTTGGCAATGAAATCAAAAATAGCAATGAGATCACATCAAACTATAAAGTTTCTGCAGAGTAAAGAAAACAACTAACAGAGTAAAGAAACAACCCACAGAAAGGGAGAAAATATTTGCAAATCATACAATGAATAGGTGAATAATATCCCAAATAAATGAACCTCTCAGACTACTCAATAACAAGAAAACAAATAGCTCTATTAAAAATTGGACAAAGGACCTGAAAAACATTCCTCAAAATAATACCTACAAATGCTCAGTAGGTATATTTCAAAAAGCATGGAATTTCTAATTATCAGAGGAATTTTGAATCATCAAATTCAAACCACAATGAGATATCACTTACCCCTGTTAGACCAAAAAGGATAAAAAATAACTCATGTTAGGGAGAGTATGTAGATGAGAATATCTGTATGGCGTTGGTGGCATTGTAAATTAATACAAGTATTAGGGAAAAGAGTATGAAGGCTATGAAGATCCCTAAAAAGAAAAAAAAAGCCAAAATTAGAATGTACCACAGAATAGAGGACACAGAGACAAACCCAAATAAGTACAGGTATCTCATACTTGACAAAGGAGGCAAAAACATGCAATGGAGAAAAGACAGCCTCTTCAACAAATGGTGCTGGGAAAACTGGAAATCCATATGCAGCAAAATGAAACTAAACCCATATCTCTCACCCTGTACAAAACTCAACTCAAAGTGGATCAAGGACCTAGAAATCAGACAAGAGACTCTGCACCTAATAGAAGAGAAAATAGGTCCAAATCTTCATCATGTTGGCCTAGGACCAGATTTCCTTAACATGACTCCCAAAGCGCAAGAAATAAAAGCACGAATAAATGATTGGGATAGAGTCAAACTAAAAAGCTTCTTCTCAGCAAAGGAAACAATCAGCAATGTGAAGAGAGAGCCTTCAGAGTGGAGAAAATCTTTGCCACACACACTTTGGACAGAGCACTAATCTCCAGAATCTACCAAGTACTCAAAAATCTTTACACCACGAACACCAATAACCCAATCAATAAATGGGCCAACGAAATGAACAGACACTTTACAGAGGAAGATCTACAAGCAATCAACAGATTTATGAAAAAATGTTCAACATCCCTCGTTATAAGAGAAATGCAAATCAAAACCACCTTAAGATTTCATCTTACCCCAATTAGAATGTCTTTTATCAAGAACACAGGCAACAACAGGTGTTGGCGAGGATGTGGGGAAAAGGGTACACTCATACATTGCTGGTGGGAGTGCAAGTTGGTGCAGCCACTCTGGAAAGCAGTGTGGAGATTCCTTAGAAAACTTGGAATGGATCCACCATTTGACCCTGCTATCCCACTCCTTGGCCTATACCCAAAGGACTTAAAATCAGATTGCCTCAGTGATGCAGCCACATCAATGTTCCTAGCTGCTCAATTCACAATAGCTAGATTATGGAATCAACCTAGATGCGCTTCAGTAGATGAATGGATAAAGAAACTGTGGTATATATACACAATGGAATATTACTCAGCCATAAAGAAGAATAAAATTATGGCATTTGTAGGTAAATGGATGATGTTGGCCAATCCCAAAAATCCAAAGGCTGAATGGTCTCTCTGATAAATGAATGATGATGCATAATGCGGGAGGGAAGGGTGGCAAGAATGGAGGAAGGATAGATAGCATAGAGGGAAGGGAGGGGTGGGGGTAAGAATAATAACAGAATGTGTGACAGATACCATTGCCCTGTGTACATGCATGAACGCACAGATGGTGTGACTCTACTTTGTGTACAACCAGTGAAACAATAGCTGTACTCCATTTGTGTTCAATGAATCAATAAGTAAATAAAAAAAATGTACCATATGATTCAACTATTCAATTCTGAATATATGTTCAAAGGATCTGAAATCAGTATGTCAAAGAGATGTCTGCGCTTCAGTGTTTACTGTATAG
Source organism: Glaucomys volans (assembly GCA_020662805.1). Lineage (NCBI taxonomy): Eukaryota > Metazoa > Chordata > Mammalia > Rodentia > Sciuridae > Glaucomys > Glaucomys volans. The sequence continues at coordinate 516,269 of JAJEJO010000211.1, forward strand.
TAATATGCCACAGTGAATCCCACCATCTCGTACATCCACAAGAAATTCATTTAAAAAGAAATAAAAACTATGGGTAAATGACAGAAAGATCCATACAGGAGGGGAGCAGGAAGGGGAAGGAGAGGTACTAGGGTCTGAATTAGAACAAAATATATTCCATGCTTTTATAACTATGTCAAAATGGATTCTACTGTCATGTATAACTAAAAAGAACCAACAAATAGTAAATTTCCACTTCCATTTTTTAAACTTTTCTTCTTTCAACACTCCTCATACCATGTTAATTCCCAGATCAAAAACTACCAGTGACTGTCTATAACCTCTTTCAACAAAGTTTAATCAGTCTGTACTCTTTATCCCCTTCCCTAACCCATCTCCAGCTCCATCTAGTCATCAAATTGAGGCAAACTAGGTTTTGAGGGGAAAATGCTACCAACAAGGCAGCCCCCTCACTGCTGCATGGACACATAAAAAAGGCAGTTAACTGCTGGAGAAAGCCTATCCTGAGGCATTACCTCCTGATTCTCAGCTGCAGAATGTGTGACCTAGAACGATTTCTTGCCCTCTCTGAGCCAGGCTCGCCTTTTATTGGATGGAAATAGTAATATCTACCTCAAAGGCTTGCTGTGAATAAAAAATAATACTTACTTCATTTCCTGAATATCTTTTTTTAAATTTTAGTTCATTGTACACAAATGGAGTACAACTATCATTTTTCTGGTTGTACACAAAATAGAATCATGCAATTTGCATATTCATACATATACAAAGGGTAATGATGTTTGTCTCATTCTATTATCTTTCCTTCCCTGTCCCCTCCCTACCCCTCATTATATCTTGATAGCACATGGCATCTAACATGCCTTTAGTAAATAGGTTCCCTTCCTCCCTCCTGCTTTCACTCATATTGGTCCACTTCCTGGACATGGGCTTCACCTTTTTGCTCCTTGTCTTGGCTATGTGTTGAGACCCTTATAAACCATGTCTTACAGTAAGCTTTTCTTTTTTTTTTTTTTTACCAAAAATAAAGTATTCTTATTTTTCATAGATGTACATAAAATACACAGACATGAAATTATATGAAATCTGAAATCTGCTTCAAAATAATTAAGCAGTTGAGCGAAATCAATAAGATATTGATAAACAAAATAGACCATGTATTATTAATTATTGAAGCCAGAAATGAGTATGATGGCATTCCTTAGAGTACTATCTCTGTTTTTCTGTATACCTGAGAATTTTTATAATACAATGCATGAGATTTTTTTTTTATTTACTTATTGATTCATTGAACACAGATGGAGTACAGCTATTGTTTCACTGGTTGTACACAAATACAGTAAGCTTTTCTAACAACTCTAACCCAAATTTAACCTCTCACCTTGGCTCTAGGTTCTATTACATAATTTAGTTCTTAGTTACAGATTGCTTTGAATTATTTGCTATTATTTCATGTTTTATAGAACACAAGCAGAACACAGATGCTAAAAATCACATCTTAGACTCCTTATATGTTCTCCACAACATCTAATATGATTTCAGGTACATGGTTTGCATGTATTAGATTAATTCACTGACTTACCTTGAAATATGAAGAATCCTGTATCATGGAAACTAGAACAGTTATTAGGATGAGAACATAGTTTCTAAGGAGAAGAGGAGCAGACAGAAAGCATTTACATGAAAAGGCATCACAGCAGATATACAACATTGTGAGTGTGCCCTGAAAAGAAGTACACAGTGATTCCATTTCACTTCACAGAAGCATTTCAACTGCCAATCAGGAGGCATTCAAGTTAAAGTTTTTCATCATTCAGTTTGCAGTTTCTCCTTTCATTGAGGAATAATATTTTTCTCTTATTAAAGGTAGCTTAGTGACAATTGCTGAGTTGTGCACACTTGGAAAATAGTAATAAAGGCTCCTAGATTCCAGAGCGGAGCTTATAATTCTTGCAAAGGTTTGGAAAGTGGATATGGGTTCAAGATAGGTATTGCTGAAATATTAATATCCCAGACCTCTTAAATAAAGTTATAAAATATATAGATACCAGGATGATAATAAACCGAGTCTAACTAGGTTTTGAAGGGAAAATGTTCATTCAAATTGAAGTGCTTGAATCCATTTTAAGTGTAGTTTATCAAAGAGGGAAATGCATTTTATTGGATAGAACCCTTGAGCAATTTTTGAGAGGCAGTGAAGGGTTTCTCAGCTTTTTTGATCTTAAACAGTAAGCTATTTCTCATGTAAATGTGTATTTAAGACTTACTGGAAATACTCATAATATGAGCTGAAGACTGATGTCTGGCAGCAAGCTTATTTCTGAAATTGGGTTGGTTTTTATTACTATATTTTCTGAAATATGCTTTCATTGATATTTACAAAACAAATTGCCAGTTCACACAAAGGTTGTTTTAATAAAAGCCAATGCAAACAACTGAGTTGCTAGGAAGAATGTTAAGAGGGAAATGGACTTTTCATAACCTCACATTATAATTTCTCTTTTTGGACAAAAATGTATTATTTGAATGAGTTTGGAACTGAAGGGAATGAGTATGTCAAAATATCCACCTAGATGTTATATGTGATCATTTTTATTGCAAGTGAAAAATATTAAATATAAGTAAAATGTAAGTGTTGCCAATATGAGTTTGGCAGCATCCTAGGAAAATGTTAGTTAAGAAATGGTGAATGTTGACCATGGTTCAGCTCTGGCCATAGAAACCATCATTGGCTCCCAGTTCCCACAGGATAAAATCCAAGGTGTTCTGCCCAGCTTCCACAGCCCTGCTTCATGCAGCCTTTCTCCGCCCATGCATCTTTTATCTCCCTCTATTCCAGGTGAATGGTCTCTTTAGTATCCCCAGGTACATACAGACTATACCCATATAATTTTTTGACGAGTTCCCTGAGTTCATTCAACACTTCTCATTAAAATTATCTCCTATATGTTCCAGAAAGCAGCTCAAGCCACACACCACTGTGGTCCTCACTGATTTTCCTCCTCTCACTGAGTGTTACCTTCATTGTTTCCCACTTTTAGATGTTATCCAACAATTTCAGCATCCTCTCCTGTACCTGCACCCCCTTATGGCACTGCAAATGCCTGGAGAGTGCCAAAGTTAATTATTTCAAGTTTCCTCCTTCCTGGCTACAGTACCAAATAGTGATAAGCCTGTAGTGGGCCTCACAAATACCTACTGGATTAAATCCATTGGTTATGTTACTGTCTAAGCCTCCTGGCCTGTTTTCACTTTTGATACCTGGTATCAGTCTCAACCCATTAGTCATGGTAACAAGTTGAAGATTGAACTCTAAACCTTAGTTACTGTATCCATAAAACAGGGATGGTGGTCATACCTCTCCCTTGGATATTAAAAATATTATTGAGAGGTATTAAAGGCATCCAGAACATATTATCTGAAACTTCATACATCCAAATCTAAACTGGATATCCCCTGTGATCTAGATTTTTATCAAGTCTTCACCTTACTGAACAGTATTACCCTTCACCAGTACAGTCACTAGGGCCCAAAATCTTGCATGCATTGTCTTTTCCTTCCTATCCACAGCCCATAATCATTTCTTCATTAAGTCCTGTTGGCTCTACCTTGGAAATGTATTTAAAATCTACCCTCTTGGTACCACTTCTACTGCTACACCCTAATCCAGACCACAATCCTTTCTTGCCTGAGCTACAAAATAGCACAGGAGTTGCAGAACTTTGTTTCTTACTCTCGTTCCTGTTGTCTTGGATTCTAGTATCCACATAGCAGCAACAGTGGTTCTTTTAATATTAAGACAGAGTTTAATTGAAATGCTCCACCATGGCCTAAAAGATTCCATGTTCCAGGCCTCTGCCAATGCCTCTGACCTCACCTGGTATCTCCTATGAATCACCCTCTCAGCCCTCTGCAGCCATACTGGCCTCTTGTTGCTGATGGTCAAATCCATCAGAAATGATGTTGTCACCTTAGAGTTTTTCCTCTTGCAGAGCCCTCTGCCTGGAAAACAACCTTCCTCAGACAGTCACGTGATTCACTTCCATCCTTCTTTTCGTGTTCTGTTCAAATGTCAACTTCACTCTTTGAACTGTGGTACACACTCTACCCACATTCCCTGACTTGGTTCCTCACCTCTACTTTACAGGTACCTCATTATTCTCTGTCTCCCATGTGAATCCAAGCTCCATGAGAGCCAGGATTTATCTTGTTCACTAATACACTGCAGGCACCTAAAAGTGTCTCTGGCATGTGGAGGAACTCAGAAACATTAGCCAAATAAGGGAACAATAGATGTTCAATAGGAGAAGCTCATAGTATTAGCAGTAGAAATAGAAATAGTAGTATATGTATAAAAGTGATGTGAAAATCAAAATGTATGAAAGTGTGTGGAACCACTATTTCATCCAATATAAATATCTATAATTATTATTATTCATGTGGCTGCTACACATACACTTTAAACTCAACACACTCAAAACTGAGTTAGTCTCCCTCACAAAACCTCCTCCTTTATGCTGTCTTGGATAAGGGTACTGTCCTGGTCATTGAAGTTAGAAATCATCCTTGAAGCTCCCCTTCTAATATAAAATTATTAGCAATTCCTATTGCTTCTTCTGTTTCTGCACCTTCCTTTCCACCTTTCATTATTTCTAACTAGCATCATAACAATAGCTTTCTAGCCCGGCACAGTGGTGCACACCTGTAATCCCAGTGGCTTAGGAGGCTGAGGCAGGAGAATGGCAAATTCAAAGCCAGGCTCAGCAATTTAGCAAAGCCCCGAGTAACTTAACAAGACCGTGTCCCAAAGTAAAAATTTAAAAAAGGCTGGGGATGTGACTCTGTGGTTAAGCACAACTGGGTTCAAGTCCCAGTGCCAAAAAAAAGAAACAAACAAACAAAAAAAACCTTTCTAACCTCTCCCCTTGCCTGCCTTCATCCAGCAGGAAATATTTAAAATAATTAATAACTGTCACAGTTGTGCCAATTAACATAAATTAAAATTTTTAAATTACCTTGTATTCTCTGTGTATCTTATTAAAATGCTTGCCATCTGATATAAGTTCTAGTATATAACATTCATTGAATTTTTCTAATGATTTCAAAATCATGTGTTGATCTTTCAGAAACATTGGTACAGTCTTTTGGTTAGAATGGCTTTCTCTTTCTAAAAGATGTCTTTATCTGAGTATGATATGACATGGTATCATCTCTAGGCTCTTCCCATCATTTTTGTTTTAAATGGATAGTCATTATGTATAGTAATTTGTACTAATCGCTGTGTACAGAGTAGTAATTTGTAATACTCTGTACACAGCGATTTCTCCTGGTACCATCAGTATTGTTCACCATACTGAAAATTCTTCCAGCTTTTGCTAAACTTTTAGTAATTATGTTAAAAATTGTCTAACCCTCATAATACTGACATTTTATAAATGTTATTTCATTTATTATCTTTATTATCAATTAAATCACAAAACTGCCATATTTAATTAACTGAAATTTTATAAGTTAATTTTATAATTTTTCTTAAAACATAATTTTGTAATTTATTAATTTTATAATATACAACTTATACTTAATTCTACAAGTTTGTGATCACCCAAGATTCACTTTGTTTTAAAACATAATGTGATTAAAATTGGGGACTGAATAAATTGAAAGACCTCAATTCACCATATATTTTAATTTTTGTCATCAAATAATGAATCCATTTATTAGACAATCAAATACTGTTTCTCTTAGAATTAATACTGTGCTTTGAATTGTACCTTTTATTTCTCTGTTTTTATATATTCTCTGCTTCTCTTTCACAGCTTGCTTGATTAATTTTATATGGGCAACAAATTTATTTTTCTTTCTTGTAAAACTAAGCAAACTATCGACATTTCTGTTCGATTTTATAAGGAGCAAATCCCTGAAAGGATTTCAATTTGTGAATGTTTAGCAACACTCACTTTACAATTTGTTAAAAGGAGTACCCGGGGCTCACCATGATTTCTACTCAGTGTTTATAGTCACAGTTTTACAGAATGCCCATTGGGGTCCTAAATATTTTCTAATATTCAATGTCCACCTCTTTTTAGGTGTATTATAATTATCTCTGGTGTTTATTTGACATATGGTATTTAAAAAGTTATCAAAAATATTTATATTGGGTTTCTGTATTTACATCTTTCATTTTGCCACCTAGATATGTCGACTTACAGTGAGTTAAAACAAAAACAAAATATCTGGAACTTTTTCTAAAATTGATAGCTTAAGCTCCATGCTTTCTCCATGTCTCCACATTGGCACTGTTGTCATGTAAATATTTTGCGTGGATTTAATTTTTCTTAGCCTCAGTGATATAGGTTGAAATATCATAGATGCTCGTCTGTCTGAACTCTACCAGATGAAAAAAAATCATTTTGTTATCTTCAGCATCTTGAATTTTGCATATTAGGCATTAATAAAACACATTTATGGGAAATACTTAAAGTTTCATCAGTGGTGACTAAAATTTCAGTGCTTTGATTCCATTTTTCAAAAAGTTGCTTTCTCATTTAAGAAGATAAATAAATATTTGCCAAAATCAAGGCTATATAAATCTATATTGCCCTGATACATCTATATGGATATCACTTCTTAACGTTTTCCTGAATATTTCATGTCTGATAGTGCTTACTTATGTTTAATTGCATGACAGAGCATGTTGAAAGCTGTGGTAATATATTCAAAATGTTTTCACTTTATTGACACACTTTAATGAGTTATTTCAAGTACTTTAATGAATAAAATTGATTTTTGATATTCTTTAAGTTTTCCTTTGTTAATGATTGCAAAATTTATTTATTAGAAATATGCCACTTGGATTTTTTAAAAAAGTGTTTTGCCTATTCAACTTTTAACAACATAAATTTTGGGCCCATTTCTATTCAACATTGACATCACTAGCAACAATAAATAAATTAATTAATTAAATTTTGTTGATTAAGTTAATTTTATTGAGTTTTATGTCATTTTTATTAGAAATACAAATTATTTATGTTGTAATATATTTTGCACAATATCAAAACATGCCTTGGATTCTTATTTTTTATTTTTGATCCCCTGAAGATTCTGAATATTTACATGTTTATGAAACTTAAGAAATACTATATTGAGATTTTGAAGTTTCTTTACTGTTGGTTTTTCATTTTTAATATTTTAATTTATACTTATGTATACTAAGAAGTTCACACACAAGAATTGGATTTCCCTATAATTAAAATAAAAGTAAAAAATAAACGAGGCAGAAGCAATTCATTGATGATGATGATTAACTGGTGACCCTTAGATGCTAAGAGTCCACAGAACAAGATGTGGCACAGCCAAGACTCGCTGTGGCCTCCTTGATGTTATACCAGGAGGCCAACTGTTGATCATAGCAACATTCTATAATAATCAGTTTGTACTAATGAGATTATGTTAGATTTCACATTCTTTATTTTACCACTTACCACAATTACTTTTATGTCATGACCAACCAGTATGCATTTCAGTTTGAAACCATCTTGGTACAACCTATGTGTACTCAGAGACTAACTGTACAACATTCTCTTCTCTCCATGTACCCTCTACAGGGCCACCTGGGTTGTCTTTCTATAAAACTAATGTGATTGTGTCACTACCTGTTCAGTCTCAAGTCTAACTGTTATTTAGTTTATACTTCACAATCCTCCCAGTGCCATCCCTACCTCCTCATCCCTCCCCTATCTAGACAGTCAATCTCACTGCATCACAGCACAACTCAAAACTGCTAGCAATGTTGTGCTTTGAGACACAGAGGATATCGTGCTTGGCACACCCTTACTTCCCTGACACCATTGTTGGTCTTCTTACCATTCTTAAAGTTACAGACCAAATGTCTTTGACTTTCCTTTTCCCATCCTCAATTTGTCATGTTGCCATGGTATTTACAGAGACCTCAGTGATGGTAATTACCATATTTATTACAGTTATCAATGGGCCTGCCCCCTCACTTGAGTATAAACTTTCCATGGACAAGAGTTGAATAATATGCTCTTTGGGTACCCTGTCTGGAACGTAGAGCCTGGAATGTGTTCAGTCAACTTTAATTGGAGGAATGACAAAACAAATGTAATAGTGCTCCAAGTTCTTTGTACCCAAATCACCCCCTTTCAACAATGTTCTTTCTACTCTCCATCATTTCTTATTTTGGGGTAAAACAAACCATAATAATATTAAATGTCCAGTCTAATAAATGTTGGTATATGTATGCATACCTATAATCTACCACCCAGATGAATATAGGGGACACATCACACAGAACCTAAATAAGATGCAGAACCTACCATAGGCTTCCTGCATCTTTTCCATTCAACACCTACCCTCCTGAGAATTAACACTATTCTGACTTCTAGCATCAATTATTATTGTTCTTAAACTTCATGTAAATGAACTAATACAAAATGTGCTCATTTTGCTCAACATAATTCCTATGAAATTCATACATGTTGCATGTATAAGTAGTGTGCTCCTTTTGTGTCCCTATAGCATTCCATTGTATAAATATAACATGATTTTTATGTATGTTCCAAAGATTGATACTTGGATCATCCTCAGTTTAAGATATTACACACAATGCTGCTATAAAATTCTTATAAAAGTGTTTTGGATATATGCTTGGGCAGATACTAAAGAAATGCTAGGTCATAAAACAACCATAGGACATAGTATAATCTTCATAGCTACTGCCTTAGAATTTTCCAAAGAGCTGCATCAACTTGTTCTTATTAGTAATGTATGTGCATGAGTCATTTGTTAGTTTTTTTAAATTCAGTTTCTTTTTATTGCACTATTTCCCCCTCTTTATCCTAAATTTGTTTTAGTTGATCTTCAATTAAAGTTCCTCTTTCCCCATGACAAATTTAATTGCTATTCTGTGAATCTTTCCAGCCATTTAATCCCTTCTTAGGCTTATGCCTAAAATGGAGCACAACTTTCCCAGTGCAAATACACTCTGGTTTTTATAGCTAGATAATGTTTTCTGTTTTGCTCCAACTGTTTTCTAGCTACGATGAGCAAAGACGCTTCATAGAATTGCATCACACTGAGCTCATGGTCATGGGAAGCATTACGTATAGATACATTTCCTATAATTGATAATAAAAGCCCCTAAACTTAGGACTAGGGTTTGGAATATGTTTTTCTCAATGTGTTCACTTATCCTCCCACACTCATCTGACAGATCTACTTTCTGAAAAGATTTATGACATCCCTGTGACTTGCTAACCTGTCCCCTTGGGCCTCAGGCCATCATCATCACATTGCTAACCCAGGCAAGTCAGGATGCAGGAGAAGAAAGCGCTTTGGCTTGTGAGTCAAGGATGTCTTTTGCTGTCACTTTCCTCAAGTCTTCTTGGCATATATATATTTTTTCATCTGCAAAATGAAATAATTGGGCAAAATGGCAACAAAAAAATTTCCCATCCCTGTCCCCTGTACTTTTAAATTCTGCTATAGAGTTCATTTTCATATCTTGTTTAGAAGCAGCTAAGAAGTCCCATCCAAAGATGGTCCCAGAGCTCCTCATTCTTATCCCTTCTCCATACAGAAAAGGGCTTTTTAATCTTCCCTTTGTCTTTATGTAGATCTCTACCTGTGATAAACCTTTCCTTTACTTCCCAGGTGACTCAATGTTTTTGGCACATAATCTTGTGAAATGCTTTCTAAATGCTTATATTTCCTGACTTTTCCTTGTCATCAACACTCTCAATGATTTTTCTTTGTGTTTTTCTTACTCATTTTCTGTTAAATGTGATTATAATGTGTAGCCTTGGGAGGCACAGACAATATAATGATTTCTCAGGCAGCCTATATTGAATGGAAATGGGAAGGAAACTTCCCAAATTCTTGGCTAAACTGGTTGAGGTTAGTAATATTGACTTCAACCTCCTCTGTCTTCACATTGAATATTTAGGATGCTGAGCAAGGATAAAGATAATTTCATTATTTATATGTGTTATTGTCCTTGTAAAGACAAAGCATAAAAATGTTCTTTAACTTGTCATGCATGTCTTATGAATTTGCCACCAACTTGAGAAAATGTGTATGCAATAAAATGGTTTATTCAGCCATTTTTCAATACTTTCAATGGCAACAATTATGGATGGATGTGTTACATTATTCCTTGTGATGATGATATTTTTGCCCAGAAGGGTATATTCTTTAAATTTAAATACATGCTTTGAGGAAAGTCTTAGTCCCTTTTGTGCTTAATATTTGAGAACAATCATATCTAGAGACCAAATATTTTGGCCTTGTGAAGCAGAATTTTTGGTGACATGAAGTCCAAATGGGAACTGGACCTCTTGTTGATCCCTCATTGGTACCATCTACAGAGTAATCGAGAAAACCAGCTCACCTTCTATGGTACATACCATTGCAGAGTTGCTTTCATCTTGTAGGGATGGTTCCACTGAATATTTGTGCTTCACTTGTTTGGGGAAATCTTTTCCTTTGCTTGAACTATGTTTTGGCGACATCACCAATCCCTCTCTTATTTTTCAGAGGGTTGCATCTCAGCCAAAACAAGGATGTTAAAAGTTTCCTCTATATTTTGAATTTTAGTTACCAGGAAAGGTCTTTAAAATCTCCTCAATTAATATGCTCAAGTGAAAGTTTTCACCCAAATGAACAAGCAACTAGAAAGCAATTGTGTTTGACATAGTGAGCAATTGTATTTGACATAATGTTTTAAATTAATTCAGTAGGAAAGACTGTTCATTTGGCTGGGACTGGAAAAAAGTGGGAGTTTGACATGGTTTCATCAAGTAATTAAATTCAATTGAAAAGCATTATTTCCTTCCATGTTAAGCTAATGTCCCATCCACTTCTTGGAGTACACAGAAAAAAAAGGGATGAGTCAATGGGGAAAAAAAAAAAAAACAACCACCATTCCTGCCATCTAGAACCTTACAATCAAGAATACAGATCGATACCAGTGGTTCTAAAAGTATGATATTTGGACCAGAAGCATCCAGCATCACTTGGAAACTTTTAAGAAATGCAAATTCTCAGGCCTTATCCTAGACTTATTGAATCAGAAACTGAGGGTGAAACTCAGTGATTTGTGCTTTAACAAGCATGCACTCTAAAATTTTAGGCATACATTGACATAGATACTACAGTGTAAATGCCATATTACTCTTGAGTACTGACCATGAATTTCACTGGCAGCCAGTGGACACTATTGGGCTGGGATGTTCTGGGAAAGTCACAGATAAAGCAGGAAGTCCACCTGGAAGGAGGAAGGCAGGCTGAATGAAAGGACCAGGCTAAGCAAAGCAAGAAGGGTGAGAAAATAGATGACATGTTTGAGATACCACAATCCACAATTAACTAAACATTAGATGCTTTATACACCATCATGGTTAATCATTGCAAGCACCTTCAAAATGGGATTCACATTTATATGAGAAAAATAGAGGCTTAAGAATTTAAAGAAAGCAATTTTCCTGATAGCTATGAGAGGTTAGAAAACTAATAGAAATATTGTGTTAAAATGTTAGGAGGAGAACATATAAAGTTTTAAATTTCAGTCTCTGGAGTTTGGAATCGATCTTATCCTATTAGAATCTAAGAGGCAGAAAATTTAAATGCTTTCTGTGGAGAGAAAAAGAATGGAATGATAAAATAAAGTCTTAGAAAAATTAATAGGTTGGAGGCAGAGAAGTCAGAAGCATGTATAAGTCCCTGAAGAAATTATTTTCAATAGTCCTAAGTCAAGAGAGTTATAAGTTGAAGTAGGAGAATAGTCATGAGATTAAAAAGGAAGAGACAGATTCAAAAAACTCTGAGAAAACAACTGTGATTTTATACCTTAGAGGAGAAGGAGGGGATTTGAAGTTGTGATAACTGATGTAGTTAGTAGCCATCATTTAACTGTCATTGATAAAGGAGGTTTTATTTGTTTCATTATGTTTTTAGGGTATGGAGAGAAACAAAGTTTCTAAACTAAACGAGTTTAGTTTTGGCGATGCTGAGTTTTAGATGATGGTAGAATATCAGAGTAGAAAGTAAAAAATGTGTGTTTTATCTCACAGACTGAGGTTGGAAACACAGATGTGAGAACTGTCAGAGGAGAGAGCTGGTAGACCTCAGGGGAATACCAAAGTATCCAGTAAGGAGTGTGTGCCAAGAGAAGGTTGAGAACAGAATTTTTTGAGATACCTAAAAGGTCCTTGTTTGTGGAACAGAAGAAGAGAAAGTGCCTAATGGCCAGCAGAGGAGCAGTCAGAGAAGTAAAAGAATGAGAACAGGATGGTGTCATGGAAGTCAGCTCAGGGAGAAGTTCATAAAGTGGGTGTTCGAGTCTCCTACCTGTGGACGCCTAGAGAGAACAGGGAAGATGGTTGGATCTGATAATGAGAATAACATCAGATCTCAAAGGACACAATTTCATAGGGTGTTTGGGGTTGCTGGTGGTGAAGGAAAGAGTAGAATCAAGACTATGGGCTTTAAGGACCTTGTGATTTATCTAGATTGAGAGCTTCAGGTATAGGCCCTCTATATGGTGGGGTTTGACTATGAAGAAAAGATCCAAAGCAAAATGCTTAGTAGGGAGACGAGAACTAGGTGAAGATGGCTCAGTAGATATGTGTAAAATAGGAGAGAGGAAGGGACTGAAATATGCAGAGGGAGAAATGGAAGAACAGAAGGAATAAAGTAAGTTATAGAGGAAAGGTCATTTGCCATAGTACAACACAGGAGGGTTCAGAATATCATCCTAAGAAATAGAAGCAAGTTCTTAAGACTGAGGAAGAATGCATTGAGATGAGAATGTGAAAAGGGTAGGAAACCTTGGCACCAAAGCCTTGCTGTGCTCTGGAGGCAGTGGAAGCATGGCCACTGTGTAGACAGAAGGTGGACAAGCAGGGATGTGGTCAAAGAGCTTCCCCCACTAACTCTTCAGGCAGTGATTGCCCATGAGGCTTCTGACATGCAAAGAGCGAAGGGGTCTAGGACATTGTTTATCACCCTGCATTATAATTGTTTGCACATCTGTCTCCCCTACAAGATTGTGGGTCTTTTGAGAGCACAGACTTTTTTCCAGTACTTTTTTTTAAATGCAAAAAAGCCACAAAGAATAATATAACAAGCATGTGTGTACCCTCACAAAAAAAAATTCTTTCATAGTTTTTTAAATAAACACTAAAAATAAGAAGAGGAATACTTGGTTCTCATCACCCTTTTCTGTTCTATTGTTTTCTCTTCCTTCCCAGAAGCAAGAACTAACAGGAATTTAATACATGTCCTTTTGGCCTATGTATTTATCTATGTGCATGAATACTATGTGATTTCACTAATAATTAATATTTTATACAGGGGTGTCTGTCAAACGTGTTGCCCTAGACATGGCGGCTATGAAGATGACTGAGAACATAAATGGTTCCATATCATATCAACCAACTCTGAAATTTTTTTATTTAACATAATGTTTTGAGGTCTATTCAAGTTGAGATATACATGTTTAGTTTGTTTGGCTTCATTGCTGTTAGGTTATTCACCCTTCATTTCAAGGACAGCAGATGCAACATAGCTCCCACATAGTATTAATTATTAGTAAAAACATGAGTTAACAAGATAGAAACAATGAACACTATGTACATTGCTTTCTAGATATAAAATGCTTTTACCTATAACATATTTTCAGTCTTCTTTGTCCTGCCCCAGGCTGATGCTATGTAAAGGTGGTGATCATGCCTTTTCATTGTCTGTGACTCCTCAGTGTTAGTTAAATGAATGAATGACTCTGTGCCTTAAGTATTATTATTTTACCAAGGTCCAGGTTGTGAGTATTTAAAAGTAGTTTCCAAGACCATGTGGTTGGAATCAGAACTAGCAATCAAGTTTTCTGATACTAAATCCAGTGCTTTTTTCATTTCACCATTGAAAGAGCTATTGTAAGAACTCTATTAGGAAATCAATAGGAGAGGAATAATTATTATGAGTTACTACCCCTATGTATCCAATAAATAGACTCCATGTACCTGTGTAATTGGAGAAAATTAGGAACCATAACCAGATTTGGGGCTTGAAATTTATCATAATCATCAACTGGCTCTATTTTGTCACATGGTCCTTAAATGAGGCTTGGGTTGTACAGGCGATATGAGTTATGAGGGTTGCAGGATTACATGAGGGGGGAATGAGCAGGAAGCAGTTTCACTCCATAGAACTGCTCTTGCCAAGGTCACGGGAGAGCTTCTAACTGCCTCTGACTACCTGCACCTCTCTTCCTTTGGCTTCAGCCACACCTTTCCTCCCAGCTCTCCTCCTCCTCTCCTCCTTATCTGCCTCCTAGGAAGTCTTCCTTGAATAGGTGACAGTTGAGTGGCACTCTGAAGAAAGTCAAAGAATTCTAGGCAGAAATTTCCCAGGAACTGCTTCAGATGCCTACCCCATCATCCCACACCAAATACCTTTCCAACACACCATCCCACCTAGACTGATTCATCTTAATGAGTACCGTTCACCCTTCATCTGTCTATTTAGGGTCTCACCCCATTTTTCTCATTCAGAGACAGGTCTGCCTCTTGTTTTCTTTGAACAGCTCCTGGGTCCTGAGCAGTTGATAAAATAAGGATCACTGCACAGCATGGCCCCAGGAGAGCATCACATGCTAACTCCCTTGGTAAAAGCCGACCAGGACAGTGGAGGAGGAGAAGCAAAGCATGGTTTGCTTACTTTCAAACTCCTGTTACATTTGGTTTGTTATTTTAAACACATTTAAGCAGACTAATAAATACCTGTTGAGCTGAACCACTACTATTTTTGTTGAATTAAGGCAAGAGACAGATTCCCTGACACTCTTTCTGTCCAAGATACAGTCTCATGGTTTTCCAGCACACCCCCAAGGAAATGTTGGAGAGATGGCTTCATTCCCCACTACCATGATCTAAACTCATCTTTCTAGAAGATCTGGCACTGTCCCTGAATCATCTTTGTATGCTCCCCCCCCTTTCTTTCCCCACACCATAATTTGGAGATATTTTTAAATATAAAAATGGGAACATGTAGTCGGGTGTGGTGGTGCGTGCCTGTAATCCCAGCAGTTGGGGAGGCTGAGACAGGAGAACCTCCAGTTCAAAGTCAGCCTCAGCAAAAGTGAGGTGCTAAGCAACTCAGTGAGACCCTGTCTCTAAATAAAATACAAAATAGGGCTGGAGGGGATGTGGCACAGTGGTCATATGCCTTTGAGTTCAATCCCTGGTACCCCCCCTCCCTCCAAAAAACAATCCGAACATGTAGTCAGGCAAAGGATCTTTGTCTGTTTCCAGGTTTTAGAGAATCCTGGTTGTTTTATTTCCTTTGGGTAGACTTAGTGGCAAGGCAAAACAAACTCATGGAATACACCACAATGTTCAGAGGATAAATCACATTTACCTTAGATGAAGAAAGGTGGGAAAACAAAAGGATATGGTAGGGTAAGTAATAAGCTAATACTGAATCTTGGAAATCCATCTTAATTTTTAATGTGAAAGATAGTGACTCACACTGAAGGAACTTGAAGAAAGTCAAAGAAGGTTTCAAGTCTGAGAAAGAAGTTGATGAAAGGTTATAGCTTTTATTATACGATGATGAAAAGAGATCTCCTTTCTTTGGGGAGAGTCCCTGATTCCAATTTTACATTTGTGGAGCAATTAGCAGGACTCCTCTTGGCTTTTCTTGGTCTCCTCTCTTAGAAGAATGTCTCTGATATGTAATATTTGTTTGAAAACCCAAAGAAGCTTGTTTCCTTTTGAGGTTTGCCTTACTTTTTATGTTCTGAAGTTCATTTTGGACCTCAGATTTTGCTCCAAGCAATAAAACTGGTTGGATCATACTAACATAATGGAGCTGTAATTTTAGCCAACTGTTGGGGGTGGGGAGATAGTTAAGGTGTGTAGTGGTTTCTGTGGTTTCTCTGTGGAGTAGAATTCCCTGCAAAGCTTTTCCATGTGGTGTTTTAATAGCTGTCTTAAAACTCTCTGATGCATGGAGCAAAACTGAATTAGGCTCATGTGCTAGATTGGTGGGATGGGCCAAGGACTCTCTGAAAAATGAAAGAAAAACAACCAAACAGCCTAAGCCAGAGGCTATACTGTCCAAAGAAGATCCAAGGGACATATCCAAATTCAAAATTACAGAAGCAATCACCTCCTTTAACTTACTTTTGCAGAAATTTATATGGGAAACTCCAATACTTACTTTGCACATATAACATTTTACTTTTGTGTGGTACTTGACAATTGACAAAATGATCCTACATATATTTGCTCAGTAAGGCCCACAAAAATCTTCTGAAAATTGTATTATTAGATCCTTTTTTTTTTTTTAAACGAGAAAACAGAGTCACAAAGATAAGTACAAGATCATTTGGTTAAGACATTATAGAGGCAGAATTTGACACCACTTCAGAGATCTACATCTTCACACCAGATCATCAATAATTTTAATTTGTGATCACTTTAATATTTATGAAGACAAATAAAACCAGCCAGAGAGTGTGTGCATAATAGTAAAGCTGTTTCTAGACTACTGGTTTCTCATCATGGAATATCAGACACATACAGTGTTGTCTAAACATCAAAGGAGTGAGATCTTCCTCCAATTCAAATGCTCCATGATTCAGGGACATGATTCCTTCCAAAGTATTGAGAGTAGCTGATAAAATGCCACATACTCAGTCGGCCTTCCCATATTAAGCATGTGTAAAAATTCTCTTTAGTGTGTGGTTTTGGCTGCTAAGTTCAAGAAACATTTATTGAATACTGCTATATTCCAGACAAATGAGTGAAGTAGGAAGTTGTCTAGATGGTCTGATTCTAGGAGAACTTTTTCCACCAACCCAGTCCATGGCCAGAAATGCCATCATTAACCCAACATCCCTTGAACTGGTCCAGGAGTTGCTAGGATTCTTTTTTGAAAATGCAGATAGCCTGAAGAGAAAAAAATATTTTAAAATGCCCCTAGACACTAAAGCCTGGGGATTATATTTGCTTACATAATTAGCAAATCAACTATCAAGACCTTGTGTGGAATAGATGGTGCTGCAGGTAAATTTTATTCTACCCAGAAGAAGGGGATGGTGGATTCCAGATAGGTTTGTAAGGAGCTCTGGAGAACCAGAATAGAGGCACAGGTGAGGGAGCCTGTCCTACTTGCAGACAGGGGTGTCTTCACCCCTTCAGATCCTTTTCCTGTGTCCTTATTTTAAGAACTAGCCCTGTGTGGCATCTGTGTTTTCAATCTAGATTCACAGAATTAATCAGATTAATATTTATAATTCAAATAGCAAACAGTAGATCCATTTTTTCACATTATGCCCATAAGCAGATCCACATCTCTGCTGAAAATTAGTCTGTGGTTGTTCTCCTCCCCGAGTCCTTGTATGGTTGGCCCAGAGCTTACATCTCCTGAACCAGTGTAGAAATTGCACCTCAGTGCCTTCTCATCTGACTCTGATTGCTATTTTGTTTTGTTATTACAGTTGGTGTGGTGGTGGTTATGATCAATTATCATGGATAGGTTAATGTCTCCGACAGACTTGCATGGGACACAAAATAACTGAAAGTTGTGTCCTGCGGCACTCTCACATGCTTCCCCAGAGCTCAAGTGAAATGCATACCTTGGAAATTTAAATATTGTGTTCATGATTTTGGTCCTCTCTTCCAAGGACATAAAATATTTTAGGAACATGTCAGCTAACAACTTTATTATCATCAAATAAAATTATTTTACAAACTGAGATTCAAGTTAGTATATGCTTTTTCATGGCACAATTTTTGATATTCTGTTTGGTTTTTTTTCTTAATAAGTTCTCCACACTTGAAGCCACATGTATGGAATAACCACGTTTGTTCTAATGACCAATAAGAGCAGAACCTGTCCCCCCACACTGCTGCATGATGTCAGCTCTGATTACTGCTAGATGCTGAACACAGAAGGACTTCCTGTAAAGTTTTTCATCCAATCTTCAAAACAATCCCAAGAGATATGAATTGTCATTATTTTCATTTATGCATGAGGTACAGAGGACCCTCAACTGGTCCACTGAGATTCAAATCCAGGCAATCTGCCCTCTGAGCCCAGGCTCCTAATCACCATGCCACAATGTCCTCTGCTTCTCTGAAGGGCCCCAAAAGTGTGCAAGAACCTTGTCACCCACAGGTAGAGGCTGCCTGGGGACCTTCCATAGCACTTGGCCTCTTTGTGCAGATGCCTGAGTGGGAATGTAGAGGAATGATCTAGACGAAAGGAGAGCTCTGGAGCGGATTGCCCCTGTTCCTCTCAGAGTAACCCTTCCATACTCATTCTGTCACCTGTTTTTCATGGAACCCATCTGGAAGGATAATGCTTAAGCCTGAGTTATCACTGAAGCAGCATCAGCAGACCTTAACCAACAATTCACACAGCCCTGATGCAGAGTGTGTGTTGGGTGGGATGTGTGTGCAGTAGGTGGAGAGATCCTCTTCTGTCCTCCTCAGTATTTTCTCACAGACAGCCCTGGCTTTTCAATCAAAAGCATTTCCAAGTCAATCTTAAACCTGCAGCTCTCCCTGGGCTGGTGCTGGTAAAGGTTTAAGAACCTGTTTTCCAGGTAAATGCTCTGATTTGTAGCATTTGCCATCCCTCCAGTTTAACTACTTCATGTGTGGCGGGCCACAGAACAGAGCTAGGAAGAGCTGGGGGCAGTTGATGTGGGAAGACTGGGGAGGCGTGGGCAGTAGGCAGTATCAGGACTGCAGCTCTTTCCCAGATTCTGCGCCTAGACAACTCATGTTATATGCTGCTTCCTTCTTTGCCCCTTCTCTCACCCACCACACCCTGATATTCTTTCACTGTGAATTTAGCTCATAAGAATTTCCAAGGCACCTTGAAAGAGAAAGGAATCACAGAGCTTGCCGCCTGTTGGTAGTAGGGAAGGGAACTGAACAGAAGGGAAGAGGAGCAGGCCCTCAAGGATCATTTTGTTGGGACATGGGAGAGAGCAGGAAGAGGGAAAGAGAAGGGAGGAGTGGTTCTGCAGTTGAGGTTGGTAATGAGTCTTAGGCTTTCCCCCTCCTGTCTGGAGGAGCTGCTCCCTCCCCTCTCATCTGGCTGCTTGTCTGAGTCACTACTGGGGAAATTTGTCGAAGAGGGGAATGGCTCCAGTGCCCAAACTCTTGTTATTAACCCTGGTGTGAATCAGGTTAGATCAGATAGAGTGTATTCTCCTCCTAAGGAACTTCAGGGCTATGACCTATATACCTCACAGCTTCCTGACATGCTCCATTCCAGTGCTTTAGGATTCTGAAGGTCAAAATCTTCCGTGTCCAAGTGCACTCTGTGGCTTTAAAATACCACTCAACAGAACTTTATGCCTAGAGCCCTACTCTACTTCCTGTTCACAACCGTGCACCATGAGGTGCAAAAGTACATGAAACATAATTTTTGACCTAAAGAGCTTGCAATCTATTTGAAAAACGTAATAGCCACATGGACCAATTCCTAAATAAGGATTACTTATTTAAACAGTATGATGATGATACATCAAACTAATTCTCATGATAAATTCTGAGGAGTACATCATTAGAGAAGAGGCTATAGTATTATTTGCAGTTGTTTTTTTAATTTTAGGTCATTATACACAAATGGAGTACAACTATCATTTTTCTGGTTGTACACAAAGTAGAATCATACAGTTTGCATATTTATACATAAACATAGGGTATAGATGTTTGTCTCATTCTAGATAATAGAGTAAGTATTTGTTTAGTGGAGAGTTAGGTGAGTGAGATCCTGATTGTTTAGACCAGTCTTGTCTATTACATGACAAGTGCCCATTATTCAGCCTACATATTCAACTCAACTTACAGTTAGAATCCGCTTTTAGCAAACACAATTGTAGCAGTCAGTTCTATGTAATAAAAATATTTCTTCTGCTGGCCAAAAGCCCACACTAACACTCCTTTGCTGATGGAGATCCAAGATTCCTTTTGAAGGAAAAACCCAGTATGAGAAAGACATTCACAAATCCCCATCCATTTGGCAATAAATCTACTTAACAAAAAGGTTATCCTTGCAGTGGAATATTGACATAAAGGACAGGTTTGCATATCTGTACAGTGTTAAATAGCTTTTAATAAAACCTAACTTTTAAAATGTTGCCCTGATTTTACTCAAGGATTTTACACATCTTCTCCTAATACAGGTGTTCATCAGACTCTAATAAGCCCTGGTTGGAGGCCTGTGGGAATCTCTCTCTGTCATCGAGGCCTCCTGTGCTAGCAAAGGCAGCAGAAGGGAGCTTGCTCTTCCTGGCATTGTCTTTCCCTATATCAGCAGATTATTTGTACTAACAGAAGGAAGCAATCACATTCCCATTGTCTAAAAGCTACATTTCACTTGTTTTTGAAAGGGTTTCTATAATTATATTAGAATCTGGAATGCCTAATTAAAATTTGGAGACTTTGCATTATATGAAAGAAAAATGGTTCAAAATCTCCCCAGTGTCTCTAGGACAGGAGACTTGTGTGAGCCAATCAGGTTCTCTCCATTTACTGAATACTTTCTTGCCTAAGGAGACTACTATGTAAGTGTTTGGGTTAAGACGCCCTCCTGCCAGGCTTCAAATTAGGTGAGACTGGTAAAGTAAATAAAAGGTAATGGATTGTGTCCATACATGACTTCATTCCATCCTTTGAATGACTTTATCAATAACGACTAGGGGCAAGACTCAGCAATAATCATGTGGAATATATGCCTCCAGGTAATAGAGAACTGACTTTATTTCCTAAGGTGTTTGAAGTGTGCCAGACTAAAACCCTCTTCCTTCACCACGGAATACACTCAGTGCAATTTTTCTTAAGTGATTAATGTTTTCTTTCTGTCAGTGCATGCACATTACCCACAAACTTCTTCAACTTGTCTTACACAAATTCACCTCTAGGTAGGAGCACTGTTGGACACACATGTGTTTAACAGGGTTGCACACGTAATACGTTCATTTCTCCTCCCAGTGGTCAGCACTTATTTTCTCTATACTAAATCATCTTCCTTCCCTGTGAACTTAAATTTAAGGGCTCTGTTTAATTGCATATTGGGATGCTGTGGGCGGAGGGGTGCTTTTAATAGTATTTTACCAAATCTAATTTGTGTCTGTTTTTTTTTTTCTTTTTCCAAAACAATTTCCTATTTCTACAACTGTTGCCAGTTGGTAGGAATTTGGAACCCACGGTCACCTAGGATACCAAAAGAAAGATTCAGAAATCATATTTGCGGAGCATAATTATTTAGCTGTTCTTCCCAATTTGACCTGGGAAATGACTTGTTCTTCACTCTTGCACAACAGTGCATTTCCTAGCATCTGGCTGCCCCCTGCTGTGGCATGCAGCCTGTGCATCTTTGTCTCCAGGCATTCTTGATTTGATTATTGCTGTCTGAGTGGTCCAATTCATGCTTACCTGGGTTCTGGCGATGTAATTAGAAATTAAACTGCAACTCTGACAAGCTCTTCCATGAGTCCTACTTTGTTTATTAGATTCAATTTCTGGAGCGGATGCTTTGTGGGCAAGAGAGATGGGAAAGTGTGCCCCAACTGGACTCTTTAGAACCCTTTAAATAGAGAGATGTGGCCTGGATCCCTAGGGGGTCTCATAGAGAGTTCTGAATAATTCTGGACCTATTTTAGTTGAGGCAAACTGTTTCAAGGTGACCTTGGGGATCCTACAAGTTTCATTATGGCACCATGAACTGGCGGAACAATCTCATGTTAAGATGCATATTGGGACAAAGAAACAAGATCACTGGGCTTTAAGAGGGAGAATCTTGGGAAATTTCTTTAACTTCTGAACTTTTATAAAACTATCATTTTTAAAGTGATGATATGATGATTTAATAATTAAATGCTTAATCATTTTAAAGGCTCTCTACACACTAACATGTAATATAAATCTTCATCTGTCAGTAACATGGGTTAGACAGTAATATGGTGAAGTAGTCTGTGAGATCCAAGTTAAGGATTATGGAGAGCCATTCTGAGCCCAACGGTTTGCTCCCAAAACTTCACCGTAATGATCACAAAGCTCTGTTTTTCTGTCTATAAAGCATTAGTGCACCCATTCTGGGGGTACCTTAGAGATTCAATGAGATAACCTAGGCTTGGCACATGGCAGAGTCACAGTAATTGTTAGTTCCTTTCTTGTCTTCTCTGCTTTTTTCAAAATTTATTTATTTTTTTGTCTGTAATGGTCACCACCTGCCTTTGATGCCAGATAGTTAGTAATGTACTACAATGTCCTCTTTCTGAATTGTCTCCAAAAGAGCCTAGAGGCAGCCTCTTCTTGTCACCATTCACATTCAAATATTGGCAAGGAAACTTGCTGTGGGGCCTGGGATGGGGGCATAGAGGTAGTCATTAAAATCTTCAGTGTTGGAAAGTGTAACTGCCAAGCACATTATAAAGCATTGCCTTCCCAGGACTCATGTGTATTTTTCTGTGAGAAAGACAGAGGTTTTTCTCCTTCAGTGATGACTAGAGAAGCAGATTTGGGGAGGGAGCAGACAAGAGGTAAGAAAATCATGCAATGTAGGAAAGGGCATTTGTGATGATAGATTTTTTGTTTTTTCAAAATAATGTGTTATAAATAGCCTACTTACTTTCTAGAATCAGAAAATTTTAAAAACAGCTGCTTGGTCATCCTATGGCAAATTAACAGACAAAAAGAATGTTCTGAACTCAATAAACTCAGAGTCAAAACACCTCCCTGCACACACACATGCATACATAGCCTTGCTTTGTAAGTAAAATATACATTTTATGCTTCTACATGTGGTTGTGTTTTGGTGATAGCATTGAAAACTGGGTGGGTCTCATTAGGTAATAAGTTTCCATGGAAAAAATAAGAAGCATTTAAGGACAACACTATTTGGTGGTAAGAAAGAATTTGCACAAGGTCTTTCCTCCCACCTATACCCTAGTTCTGTCATCAACCTGATTATGAACTAGACAGAAACCAGAGGGAACCACACAAAATTAGGCATTTCACTAAATTTGTGTGACCCCTTCAGATCTTCTTAAACATTGTTTTGGCCTCTACCAAGAGTAGGTTTTACTTGGTTTAAATCAGATCTCTAGAGAGGAATTAGAGGAAAACTTAGACCCCACCCTCTCCAAACCTTTCATTTTTTTTTTAATGGGGAAGCTAAGGCCCAGAGGGCCCACATGGCTAGAGCACCCTGCCTATTGTTATCTCTTTTCAGAAGTCTTTGCCATATACACATGTTCCATCTCCCCTTAAGATTGCTGGTGTTTAAAAGCATGACAGGCCTCTTTTTTTCAGCACCACACAGTGGGTAATTCATTGAACTCTTAATCTCTCAGGGAATTGCTTCCCAACAGAAATTAAAATTATAACAAGCAGAAAGAAAGAAATTACTGAATGAGATCATTGTCTTTTATAATTTTTTTCCTTTAAATTATTTGACACAAAATTTCACATCCAAGTATAATATTTTAGCCTTTTACCTAGAGTTGGAAAGAACCCCTTTGTGAATTAGCAATAATATTCTTGGGTTACATTAGGAGGAAAAGATGTGCTCCACTGCTCATTTGGCAACTCATTAACTATTATCCAACATTTCACCATTGTTTTTTGAGCTCCTTCCATATTCCTCACACTGTTTAGAATCTTAAGATGTACCAGGTTACAAAACAGATTCCTGCTTCTGTGACTACATCTTAATATTTATCTGTGACAAAGGAATGAACTATTGCTTTCCAAAACCACATTATTCTTGGTCATTATGATAGTGAAAATGTCATTTTAAAAAACGATCTTTAAATATTAAAAAAAAATAAAAATAAAAAGTTTCTTCAGAAAACTGGTTTCGAATCAAGTTATTTGAAATTTGGCCCAATACTGCCCCCTTGTGACTACTTAAGTCGAAGACCCACATTTACCTTAATGTTAACCCTGTCTTTTATGGTAAGATTTATAGAAAAAAATACTCTGTTTCACAGCAAAAGCCTTTAACACAAAGTCACTCAGTCAGGAACATTTAGCATCTAATTCCATCTGATTTTGTAACAGAGCGACTGGAAGGCGTCCATCGCCTTTGTGGTTGGGAACCAGATGGAGGATGATCTTCTCATTGGAGCCCTCACCCTGGCTGTGCAAGCCCCTCAGCGCAGACTCTTCAGCATAGCGTCGTGGCATGACATCCTCCAGCAGGTACCCTCTCTTCCCTTCCTACCCCAGCACCCCTCAAGGCCTTTTTACTTGAAATAATGAGCTAAAATCATAAAATTAATGAAACGATCATACGCTTGCACTGTTTTGTAAATTTTGGTGGATCGCTTTAAATAAACATATAGTTAGAATGAATTCGAAGTGTTTGATCGGGAAATAGTAATTTTCATTCATTAAGGTCAGTTACTCGACATTCACTCATTTGGCAAAGATTTCTGAGGCCATTTTGGGCACCATGTCTGTGAGTGATTGTTTATTAAAGGTTAAATAACAACAAAAGACTAGACTAAATAAGGTTCCTAGAAAATAAATGACTTACTGGCAAATGAAAGTGACAGAGAATGTAGCTGTCAGAGGTCAGAGGTGGATGACAACAGAGATCTGTCCAGTGGCGCTTGCCCATACAATTACTAACGGCTTACCTGGGTGGCTGCAAACGTCCCAGGTAATCAAGAGACTCTGCTTCTCAGTAGGTTCCCCAACTGCTTATCACCCTGAGGTTTGAAAATTGTTGCATGTATCTAAGTATACTTTAAGTCTTTCTTTTTCTTTTTAAGTAAATTTAATTCTCTTGCAGATCCATGAAATAAATGAACTTGTTGGAACCATACCATCTAAAAAGGCAAAAAAACCTGTAGCCAATAATCTTCCATTATTTTATGAGGTAGGTGAAAGTGTTTTTCAAAGAGAGTTTTCAAAATTTTTAGAAAATGAAAATTAAATTAATGATATGCTAGCAACCCTTTTTTCATTTATTTTGTTTTTTGAAAGTCAACTCCTGTTCCTAATTGAAGATGTCCATTCCTGATAGTCACACAGACAAAACAACCTGCCTCCTTTTAAGCAAAATCCTTCATTAGGAATAAAATTGTCCTAGATTGTTTATGCCATCACTGCATCAAATTAAAAAATATAAATTAGAAATTGTTGTATACAAAAGTGTTGGGTCACAGTTTTTTAGGATGATTGCTGAGTAGGTAATGGTATCAAAGGGAGTCATTATTAGTACAATCCTAAGTGTTGGTTTCACAAAAGAAACAAGTTTCCTGAATAAGACAGAGCCACAGCTGGAACATTTCCCATCAGCATGTGCACATTTTACAGCCCACTTTAATCAGTGTGATAATTTTCAGATTGAAAATCCATCCATTTCTAGCAGCTACTCAATACAAAAGTCCGGCTTGTGCACAGGGCTCAGAAATCATGTTCAGTACGAGATTTTCTCTCGCCCTGCCTTGTTGACATCTATCTTGCAGTTTACAAGAAACTATAAAAATCCAGTGATTAATTGGAATATCACAATTTGTCAGGCACTGTTTTATGGTTCTGTGGACCTAAAACAAAGACAGTTTTGGATCTTTCTGAGTCCAATTTGTTTGCACTTTATTTTGTTGATGACTAATAAAGTTTTTATGTATCTCAGCTCTGGGACGATCCTATAATAAGCTCTTTGGTATTGCTTGAGTTCTGTGTGAGTTTATCCAAGTGTCGTTGTATTTATTCACAATTGACAGTACTGTGAATTTTATGGCATTAACTCTTGCTAAATTGCTCTCATTCCCTTGGGAAACACTCTCTGCTGTAGGAGTCAAATAGCATGCCTTCTATCTTTTGTTATGATGTTCCAAATCTGTGTACTTCAGTGGAAACCTTGTGTGATACCTGGGTTTAAAATATTGGGATTTTTCTTCTGAAGTGGCCATAGACATTCATATCCAATTCAAGGGCCTGGGACCAATTAGCCCCCCAAAGAATTCTTTCTTCTTCAAAGATGCTCGAAAAATCAGAGATGATAACAGGCCAGTTTTGATGTTTAATGTGGACGGGCATTTTGACTTGGATGTGGGATAGCACAATGCTACAAATCCAGAGTTAAGTTAGAGAGTCATTCCTCCCCAATATGTGCTGGGATTCTTGGTTGCATATTCTTCACTCAGGGGAGGTCCCTCTCACATCTGGCTCTCCCACACTCTTCCACTGGAACATTTGGGCAATAAGCTTCCCACACCGGCTCACATGCCCTTTTCTGAATGGTTCCAGAAGAAAAAGGAAGGGAGGGTGGAGCACCACAGAGATTGGACCTTGGGTGTACCAGACATTCATTAACATCAATTGCTGTAGAAAAAGTGATAAAGCACATAAAATAAACGCAAGCTCCTGCTCAGCACCATTCAGGGACAGACTTTGCAGATAGGGAAGAGGGCACATTCCCAGTCTCAGTCCCTCCACACTGAGAATCTTTCCAGGAACTCTTATCTAGTACCTCACCCCAGGTGACCTGAAAAGCCCCTGGTGATGCCCATAAAACCAGAGTTGTCATGAGTGGTGGCCATGCAAGAGCCTCAGAAGCCAGATTCTTTTGGAACTTCTGCGCTTTCAAGTCATGTGGACAGCCTGCTCATGAGCCTATTTCTGCTTAAAGTCTTGCATTTCTGTGTCCAACTGGGATACCTGCCACAGGTAAACTCCTCGGAAACCCATTTAGGACGTCTTGCTCCTAAAGGAAACTCCTCAATCGGGGGAGAATACTCTAACACAGTTACTTGATATATGGGAAATTCATGGAATCCTGTTTCCTTTTAGACCTCCATTTTTGTGGGGAGGGATTCAAAATATCACAAAGGCAATGCACTTAAATGTTTATATTTACTTCTGCTTGTAGGACACTCTCATTAAATCAGAGCCTAGTTGTTCTTACTTTAAACACAATTAATCAGTTTGGCTTCCAGGCTTCCTAGCCTGTGGTTGATTAGGAGCTGCCAATTAAAGTGAGATTTCACTGCAGTTTGGTTTATCCATGAGTAGTGAAATAATGTCAGAACCATATTACAGATTTCCAATGAGGACTCGAAATGTCTGGGCTAGCAAAGACCACATTCCTGAGTGATTGGCTCAAGGTTTCATTTGGATGGTTTGGTGTTGTGTACACACAGCCTCATTTGAAATTGTGTAATTTCCCCTGAAACCTTAGAATTTCATCTAGCCATGATATTGTATATATGAGGAGTCTTTATTTATAAACTGTCGTTCTTTGAAAACCTGCTCAGATTTGTGCTAATGGAATCCCACAGAGACATCCCTACAGCTCATTTATTCATTCACCTTCTCTTTTTGAAGACCATGTTTTTCTCTAGCAGGAACTATTCCAAGGACTCAGGTAGGAGTGGAAAGAGAATATTCTCCTTGTGCATATTCTCAAAAGTGCCAGCGATTATTGTTATTATTCAGTCATTTGGACAAGGATGATCCCACGTGCTGGCATTTAAGCACTATTTCCAATGCGCAGTCCCCACCAAGGATGTGAACACATGTAAAAATGGATGTACAGATACTGCCTGAATTATACATTGGCCAGTTTTACCAATTAGCAAGCACATTCTTTCCCAAGCACTATCTATCCAATGGAGAGAGAGGAAAGAACATGAACATCACAAAGGCTCTCACCTTGAGAAGCTATATGTACATAATTCTGGCACATGATAGGTATTCAATAAATAGTTTTTGAATGAAATGCTGAAAATAGTGAAGTCTGTGAGGGACAGGTGAAGTGTTATGAGAATTTAAAGAAAGAGTGGGAGACCTAGAGAAGAAGACTGGAATCCAGAGAAGTTTTTTGGAGAAGATGGTACTGGGGGGAAAAGACTGACCCAAGACTCCAACTTGTTGGCTCCAGGAACTGACTTCCTTAACAAAACTCCTGAAGTACAAGTTAAATTAAAAAAACAATAAATGAGATGGTCTCAGACCAAAGAACTTCTTCACAGCAAAGGAAACAAGAGCTGCAAAGACAGAGCCTACAGAATGAGAGAATCTTTGCCACCTACACGTCAGATAGGGTATTAATATTCAGGACATACAAAGAACTCAAAAAACTTATCCAAAAAATAAATAACCTAATCAATAAGTGGGCAAGGGAGCAGAACAGACACTTCACAGAAGAAATACAAATGGTCAACATCTCTAGCAATTAGAGAAATGCAAATTAAAACTACACTGGGATTTCATTCAGAATGGCAATTATTAAAGAATACAAATAACAATAAATGTTGGCATGGATGTGGGGGGAAAGGTACATTGGTACAACCACTCTGGAAAGCAGCATGGAGATTCCTCAAAAAAGTAGGAATGGGGACTGGGGATATAGCTCAGTTGGTAAAAAGTGCTTGCCTTGAATGCACAAGGCCCTAGGTTCAATCCCCAGCACCAAAAAAAAAAAAAAAAAACAACAACAAAACCTAAGAATGGAATCACCATATGACCCAGTTATCCCACTTCTAGGTTTATACCCAAAGGACTTAAAATAAGCATACTACAGTGATGCAGCCACATCAATATTTACAGCATCTCAACTCACAATAGCTAAACTATGGAACCAACCTAGGTGCCCTTCAACAGATGAATGGATAAAGAAAATGTGGTACGTATACACAATTGAATATTACTCAGCCATAAGGAAGAATCAAATTATGGCATTTTCTGGAAAATGGGCAGAACAGGAGAATATCAAGCTAAGTGAGATAAGCCTATCCCAAAAAGGCAAAGACTGAATGTTTTCTCTGATATGTGGATGCTAATTCACAGTAAGGGGAGGGCAGCTAGGAAAGAATAGAAGTACTTTAGATTAGATAAAGGGAAATGAAGGGAAGAGAGGAGGAATGGAAATAGGAAAGAAAGTAGAATGAATCAGACATTACTATCCTATGTACATATATGATAACATGGCCTATGTAATTCTACATCATGTACAACCAGAAGAATGAGAAGTTATATTCTGTATATGTATAATATGTCAAAATACATTTCACTATCATGTATAACTAATAAGAGCAAATAAAAAATAAAATGGGGAAAAAAGAATGACTTTTATAACACTTGCTGGTAAATTGATGGATCTGGAGACTATCATGCTAAGAGAAATAAACAATCCCAAAAAAACAACGGTCAAATGTTTTCTCTGATGTGTAAAAGCTTACCCACACAAAGGGGGAGGGTGGAGAATAGAAGTTCAGTGAATAAGATAAAGGGGAATGAGGGGAAGTGGAGGGATAGGAATAGGAAAGACAATAGGAAGAATCTGACATAGCTTTCCCATGCACATATATGAATACAACTCAGAGAATGTCACCATTGTGTATATTCACGAGACAGGAGTCATAATTAGAATAAGATAAGTTCCATGCTTGTATGATCATATCGAAATGGACTCTACTGTCATGTGTAACTATAAAGAACCAATTAAAAAAAGACAGAGTCCTGATAATTCCGATCTTTTAAAAATATTATCTCAATTAATCCACATCACAATTCTGAAAGGAAATATGAATGTCTGCATTTTACACATAGGAGAATGAAGGCATAGAGAAGGTAGGAAATTTGCTGGATAGAAAATTTAAATTAGAAATTGAAAGTACTTGGATTTAACCATGGTTAAACACATAGTCTCAAGTTTTTCCACTTTACCATAAACCAACTTCTCTTTCATCTGTCTCAAAACTCTTTGCCTTGACATCCACATATAGGAGGGGGCATGCTAAGAAAAGGGAGCAGACCAACAAAGCCAAGGGAAAGGGAGAAGACTGGACGAGTATGTAGAGAACTTGTAGTGCCATGGTACAATACTGCACTAAATTGGAAAGATAAATCCTGCACATGTTTTAATCATAACTTTAAAACACTAAAGCTGGAAATCTATAAGAAACACTGGTAAAAGTGCTTAAATTCATGGCTGACCTTATCATCACTTGCTAAATATGCACAAATATTTTTCTGTGTATATACTTCATGGCCCACATGGAGAAAATGACCTGCTCATTTGCAGATATACTGAGTCTAGATCATAATTAAAAAGGAAAATTTTAACAGTCATTCAAAACCAATTGAAATGTCTTGATGAGAGAGGTCTATGTGTACCATAAATCCAAAGTTCCTCCCACATGTGACTGAATCTGATACACAGTACATGAACACTATAAGAGAGGTGTGCAAATTTCAGATTGACGTTGTGAGTTTGATAAATTAGAAAGAAAAGTTCACCAGTGGGGCAGTTGTTTGTTTCTTAACAAATCTGAAGTAAGAGCCACCAGTTGTAAATGTTTGGAGTTCCACTTCACGTTTCCCTTCATTTCATGATGGTGATCACCATTCCTCCCTACCTGGATAAGAGCTTCCATCCACACGTAGGCTGAGGTTTATGTGCCTGTCCATGACTTACTTAGAAAAGACAAATTAAGTCCCTGAATAAACAAAAAGTTGAAAACAAAAACTATTGAAAACAAAATCGTCCATAAAGAATATGGAGTTTTATGCCTTAGATCATGGCTAACTTTTTTCAAAACAGCCAATTTTCAAGTTCCTATGTGATAAAGGCTTGGACAATCATAAAGATTATGTGACTTGGGACAGATTTGCAAATGCAAATGATTATTCATCTTCCTATTTATTTATATCAGTATAAAATAGGAACTTATGTCTCAACAAATATGTCCACTGGGAGATCATTAAATATGGAAAGATTTTTCTGTTATTACGTTTAAAAATAATAGATCAAATACTGCTTTAAAAGATGCAGAATATAAATGTGATGTCTTCCAATCTTATTCATTTCATCACATTTTTAAGACACTCTGCTAGTGCACTGGATTAGTATGCCCAGATGTTTCAGTTCCATTCTTTGGTTCCTGTTTCCTGGATGTGTAGATATATTTTTTCAAGTCTTTCCCAGCATATATTTATAATAATTCATAAGTAAGAACACAGATTTAATTGTAATCTAGTTTGATGCTCTTTTCCAGATTCCTAATGTGAAACTCATTTCTTATATGGTGCCTCAAATTAACAGTCTATTCAATAAAATCATA
The DNA here is from genome assembly GCA_020662805.1 of Glaucomys volans. NCBI lineage: Eukaryota > Metazoa > Chordata > Mammalia > Rodentia > Sciuridae > Glaucomys > Glaucomys volans. Next base: position 547,386 of record JAJEJO010000211.1, read on the forward strand.
AGCCCTTATTTTGGGGGGTGGCCCTTGTCAAAATGAAAAATGGGAAACTCATGCTTCAGAGATAGGAACAAATAATATGTGAAAACATTTAAGAGGTTTGAAGTTATTAAAATGGCAGATCTACTGGGAATAGAAAGAGCAGTATGTCATGGAAGAAACGAAGGAGCAGGGAGGCAGGAAGCATTCCCTGGCCTTTTCAATCCTGCGTTTTAAAACAAAACAAAAAAATTCTGGAAGAATTGGAAGGTAGCCAACCTAATGCCGTTATTTCATAGAGCTTAGGGACACACCAGGAAATTACAGGCCAGTTAGTTTAACTTCACTTGTAGGGAAAGTATTAAAAACTGCTGCAGGAGATCAAGTAAAAGGATGCTTAGAAAAGCACAGCTTGATTAAGGCAAGCCTGGCCAACGTGGTTTTCGGAAAGGGAAGGTCATGTCTTAGGAACTTGTTGAAATTCTTTGAAGCTATTATGGCCAGTACAGTCTTCAAAGCACACAGCCAAGTCCAGAACCTGCGTATCTTTTCCGTTGCACATCAGTCCTTCAGGGATGCCTGCAGAATGTGGCCCGCATCAGGGCTTCAGCACTCCAGGTTTGGAAACCACTATCAAAATAGCAGAAAATAACCTCTGATGGAACATTTTTAAAGCTGGAACCAATTAATACAATCTGATATTTATAAATGTAAAATAATGAGACTTGGAACAAAATTTGGGAATATTGGGCTATAACAAAGAAGTATTACTTTGGGACTATAAAAACAATCTATGAGTTATTTTGCCAGAATCTGGACTGTGGAGGTCTTTCTCACCCAAAGAAGGGAAGATGAGGAGAAATAGCAGTGCTCGAAACTGTTACAGAGTAAAAGGTTATGAAGAGTTGCAACTTAATTAATTCTGTCAAGTTGGGGAAAGAGCAGTCGAGTGTGTTAACAACCTGAGCCTCCATATTCTGGAGGAGGCCAGAGCAGCCCAGCAGAGAAAGCCAAGTCCAGGCTAGTCAGAGAGGGCAGAAGGTCAGCACTGCATTGCTTTAGGAATGGGTTCCCAGGGTGCAAATATGTTTGCTTCTCAGATGGGTAACCTGGAGCTCTATTTTCAAAGAAAAGCACAGCACAAGCAAAGGCTTTGGGGAGGGGGAGTCCCAACTATGCCCTAGGGCACAAGTTGCTGACCTAGCCCACTGTGGCAAATAGCCTGCTGCCCAGGAGCAGGGAGGTATGGTATCCTATGCTAAGGAGCCTGGGATTAAGCAGTGACCCATGAGGACTGGGTCGTTGGCTGGGAGGTTTGGGCAGTGGGTAAGGCAGGAATCTAGTCAAGAATTCCAGACATGGGTTCAGTGGTGGACCAGCCACAAGAATAAAGCAAGATTCATCCCCTGAGGACTGATCACCACACCACAGCTTCTCCTCCAGGTCTTTGCCTAATGTTCTACTCTCTGCACCCACCACAACCAGAGGGACTCTGGGGAAAGAGTTAGGAGGACTTCATCATTTTTCTTGTAGTTAAGATTGTGAATAATCCACGTTCATATATAGTGATTGTGGACCCCTTCTCCTGGAAGGAGAATTACATGGCATTCTGTCAGGAGACAGACACACCTTTCAGGCCACTCAGGAACTAGGACTCTGCCCTGTCCCCTGGAAGGAGGCCTATGTGGCGAGCACCTTTCAGTCCACTCGGGGACTGGGGCCTCATACCCCTTTTCCTGTGCTCTGTGAACAGGATGTTCTTCTGTGGTCAGTAAAATAGCTCTTTTGTGGCTTGTGAGCCTGTCACCTCCTGGGTTCACAGAATTGCTTGTTACTTTCTGTAACCGACCAATAATCTGTCAAATAGGCTAGTAACTGCTTATGCAAGGCTTGACCTTTAAGATACATGGCTAGCTTAAATGCAAGCATACAAAAGACAGTGTTATACGCAATAAAGACAGAAGCAGCTTCCTTGTGACAAGTGCTCCATTTCTCCTGAATAAAGCTCTTCTCAGATCTTGGAGTGTAGACTGAGTTCTTTCCATGATTGCTGTGTTCGAGGCCTCCATCCAGGGTTGGAGTTGGTGTACCAGGCCTTCCTCCGGCATTGCAGTCCATGCAACAGTGATGATGATAGTTGCCATTTATTGAACAAAAGTCTTATGTGCTGGATGTTTTATGTACATCAGCTCCCCTAACAGCCTACTAGGAGATAACTTATAAATGATGGAACTCGAACTCAGACAGGTTAAGTAACTTGTGGACTCAGAGCATCTATTCCTTCTACTTGCATCACGCACAAGTTTGAAGATTAATAGTTTAAATGCTGGGAGTGGTTGTCATGGTTTAACATGTCTTAAATACAAGCTACTGTTAATTAAGCAGAATTAAGCTCTAAATCTCTTCTTAATTCTAGGATATGTTTATTACTTTTCTCTCTGTAAGGTCAAGATAAATTGCGGCTCTACCTTATAAAGCAGTAGCAATGATTAAATGAGATAGTAAATATAAAATTCTTAGTACCTGGCATGGAGTAAGTGCCCATTAAAGTTAGCTAATATTTGCACTTTGTAGAAAATTTGTCAGTCACAGTAACTACTGGAGTTCTGTACTTTAGGGAGAATGAAAACACTAGAAACAAATTTTAAAATTTTTATTATGGGGAAAAAGCATAACATAAAATTTCCCATCTTAACCATGTCCAAGTGTACAATTTAGTAATGTTAAATATATTCACTTTGTTGCAAAAGCAGTCTCCACAATGTTGTCATTGTGCAAAATAGAAATTCTATATTCAGTAAATCCTAACTCCCCATATCCTCTACCTGCAGGCCCTGGGGACCCCCACTTCATTCCACTTTCTTTTTCTATGAATTGATAATTCTAGATACTTCATGAAAGTGGAGTAATACAGAATCATCTTATTACTGATCATATTATTTCACTTAGCATTGTGTCATCAAGGTTCATCTATGTTGTAGCATGTGTCATAATTCCCTTCCTTTTAAGGCTGAAGAATATTCCATTGCATCTACATTTTGTTTATCCATTCATCCACTTGTGAAAATTCAGATTTCTACCTCTTTGTTATGAATAGGTGTGCAAATTATGAGCAGGTTTTCGCCAAGTAGAGTACAATGAGTGAAAGATAAGCTAGCATCAATTAACTTGGTAAGGGGAAAAGAAAAGTGAAGGAGTGGTCAAAGGGTATTGCACTGTTTTATTACACTAGTCTTCATGGATTCAATGGAGAATAATACACACTCTTCTGTGTTATGTCACAGAGGGGTAATTATGACTGAACACCTTAAGGAATAGGCAGCATTTTTTAAGCCTTGATAATTTCATAATCGCTTTCTCCTTCTTTTTTTTTTTTTATTGCTGGGGAGCAAACCCAGGGCCTTGAACATGTTGGACAGGCTTTCTACCTACCAATAAGCTGCATCTTCAGCCCTCTCATTAAATCTTTACATGAATATTATCTCCATCATGTAAATGGAGAAATGGAAACCCAGGAAATGTAAATGATTTGTTCACTGTCATCAGTGAAGTCTGTGTCAATTCTCCTAATAGCCCAGGGCTTGCTCTATACCTAGTAGAGGCAGGTCTCATTCATTAAAAAGTTCTTACTCATTCAATTTATTGCCCACAAGATAATTTTAGGTGTTTGGGATAAAAATTTTATTTCATTAAATATATATTTATTTCAACATGCATCAAAAATAAAATTAGACTGACTTGTAACTTTCTTAATTCTGTAGCTTGGAATAGGGATGTTATTTTTTTAGATTTGCTTTAGAGTCAACTGAGACAAAAATATTAGGTTCGTAGTATAGGTGGTATACAGCTCTAGTTAAATGATCAAATGACAAAGGCTAAAGTTTTAAAATGTTTAATGTTCATGCATCCCACAAATATCTGATGATCTCTTAAATACCAAAGACATGGTTGGATTTATTCCTGTTTCATATGAACGAAATGTATAATTCTAAGACCTCCCAGAGTTTCCATTTGAATAGGGGAAGCAGGCATCAATAGAAATTAAACAAGCAAAACAATGTGCCCAGTTATGAATTAGGGTAATTGCTTTAAATCAAAGAGAATTACAGAAGAAAATATTGTAGACTAATGGGTATTTATAGATTGTCATAGTCCATTTAGTGTTTCTCTAACAAAATACCTGAGGCTGGATATATTTTTAAAAGTAAAGAGGTTTATTTGACTCTCAATTCTGGTGCCTAAAAGGTCCAAACAGCATGACTCTAGCATTATCCTGGTGAGGACCTCCTGGCTGCACCACAACATGGGAAAGAAGCAGAAAGAGACCCAGCCACCAGCAGAAGGAGCATGTGTGACCAAGAAAATAAGAAAGATTCAGAGGAGCTACTCCATTCTCTTCTAACAACCAACTTTTGAGGGACTTTCCTCAAGAACAAAGAAGTCCGTCTTCTGGGAAAAAGAAGGTTCCACTGCCTCTTGTCATTGCCACACTGGGACCAACTTTCAGTACACGAAGCTTTGGGGACAAGCCAAATCCAAACCATAGCAGAGAGGAACTGAAAGAAGCAAAGATCCAATGGAAAAGAGTGAGGGGAAAATATCCAGGCCCGCAGAACAGGCAGTGCACATCTCTGACGCAGGAGTGGAAAGATGGCTGCTTGATAGAGGGACGAGAAGGCTACCTACCATGCCTGTGTCATTAGGAGAAGAGACTGTGAGTGAGGGAGCCGAGAGAGGGGGTAGAGGCCAGATCCACAGGGAGGTCCTCCTTAGGAGGAAGGAATCTATATTTTTACTTCATAGGAAATAAGATGCCATCAAGGGTTTTAGAAGGGAGAGTGACATGACCCGGTGTCCGTTTTCCTCTGGGGGCTGAGTGAAGATAAATTGGGAAGGAGGCAGGCATGTATGTGGGGATGCCAGTTAGGAGGCCTCTGGGGTACTGAGGCGGAGAGGGTTAGAGCCTCAGATTCAGGAAATGTTCAGGAGGAAGAATAGGCAGAATGGTGCTAATTGAGATGCAAGAGGTGAGGGAGAAGGAACAAGGGGTGACTCCCACCATTCTGCCTTGAGGAACTGAATAAAACCACCTTCTGATCCAGAGAAAATTGAAGCAAGACTAAATGTGGAGGAAGTGTGGAAGTGTAGTTTGGAATACGTTAAATCTGATATATCTGAGAGGTATTGAACAGAAGACGTCACACGTATTTTTAGTATCTTTATAAGCCTAGTTCTGTTCTAGTATACACAGTAAGTATTGTGAAACTTTTTGTTGTCAAAAAGAATCAACATACTAATTAACTAATGAATATTACTGTTAATGACTACTGAGCAAATAATGGTTCATTATTTGCTCCACAATTCTAATTCAGTAGTACATTCCTAGGTACTAGCAGTTATGGTCCTATTTTCCTTTTATTAGTTACATATTTTATACAAGAGCTTTTAACTCTCAGTGATAACCCACTGGTTTGCAAAGACATTTACTTGATTTCAACTGTGTGTGCACATTTGTAGCTTCTGATGTAATTTTTCTTTTTTGGCTTTAAATATATGTTCAAAAAAAAAGTCTGAAAAAACTGTCCTGGAATCCTGCAACTATTTTGTATTATCTTCCTTTTGCATTTCCCTCTCCTAGTCTCTCAGCTAACCCTGGATACAGTTCGTTTATTGAGTTTCTATTATATGGCAGGAAGTGGGCACAAGATTGAATTAGATGAGGTCTCTGTCCTCAAGAACTCATAGTCCCTACTTTCGTAAACAATATATTTGTTTTCTGTTATTTCATGACATTTTAATACCTTGTAGGAAGTCTGAGGTAAAAGCCCCATATTTAAGCCCTGGTTATAATTGAGTCTGTTCTCCATTGAGCTTTGTGGCTGACCTCATTATTGTTCACAACTTTCAGCCAAAAGGGTAATGGTCCCCAGACAGGGTATATTGGAAAGGGAAGGGAGGGGCAGAACACTTACCAAAACGGTCAAAGATGCAGCAAAGATATAGAAGGCCTTGTTTCCTGAGAGGTAGAGAAACTTAGCTAGAATTGAAGTATGGTAACAATTTTCAAGCTTCTACATGTTTCTGGTGTGACCTCTATTCCTGAAATTCTAACTCTGTCCTCAATCTTTGGTTGCAAGGAAAGTAAGAATGTGAATATAAGCTGGGAGAACTGGATGGAAATTCATTTATATTCTTTGGGAGAAAAGAGATGGTGAATATTAGAGGTGCTTAATACTAACTCGAAGAAGTGAATTTCACATAGATATTAATACATGCACATCCATTCATTCTTCTGTTTCACAAATATGATCGACCTTAAAAGCATCCTCGAACTTTGCTAAGTAGCATGATAATGTAAGTGACCTAAAATACAATTTCTATATTGCTTTGAGAAATACATAAAAGTATAATCTGTATTAAGTAGTGTGAAACCTAGGAAACCAGTCCTGGAAAAATTCTTACCCAGAAAAACTGAAGTTTCTCAATAACCTCTTCCTTTAAAGATCGTATTGCAACATCATGCTTATTTGGATCACAGTGCTCAAACTGCTTGAATCTATAGAACTCTGAGGGTGAGCCAGGCCAACAGGGTGCACTGCAGAACACACTGTGCTTCTCCGAGCTCCCGAAGGATCAAGCTTTCTGTCGTCCTGATTTAGCCTTATCAGGAATTCATATGAAAAAGTCAACATCTACCTGGACATATGCTTTCACATCAGGAAATATTTAAGTAGATCATCCTATTTATCAAAAATTCCTAATCATTTTGGTTATTCCTAAGTCTTATTATTATCCTTTGATTTCTCCCTGGAACTGCAGTGAAGCAGAGCAGAGTGCAATAACACGTGACAGTCACAGGCCACCCTTTATGAGGAATTAGTCTTGTGTGCCTGCTCAGAGATTCATTTTAGGACACCACTGAGGGGCAAAGAAAGAAAAGGAGAGGTTCTATCTGGATTTAATGCAAGGGGCTAATATATTACTTTTTGTAACTAATAAAATTTCAAGGACTGACAGCAAATTTCTGATTTGCTTTTCTTCTAGTAAAATGTCTGCTTTGAATTATGTAGAAAGAATTCTTCTTCCTGCCAACTTGTTTCAATTTCCCATGCAAAATCATCCACAGAACATCATCAGGGGTTTCCTATAGAGGTTCATTTCAGGATTGGAGACAATCACTGGAGGATTACACACACACACACACACACACACATACACACTTTCCCCCTTTTTTGGAGCAAGCAAAGGAAAATGTGTTGGTGAGGTTCGTATGTGGTGCTTTCCCCTTCTGGAGGCAGAGACAAGTATTAGTCATCAAAAGGGGAGAGTCTTTCAGTCTCACCCTGGGCCAGCGTCCTGCTTTATGAACGCAGGCCCGCCCTGTGTGTAGGTGGAGCGGGGAATTGCCGTGTGATGTGATTTAAGAGGTGCTGGAAGTTCTGCCTGTCCAAAAATAGCCCCCACACCCGCCTGTTGAATTCAGGCACAATGTCCATAAAACGCTGGTTTAAATGAAATGAAACTGCATTTTCAGAGTGTTAGCCCATTATATCCGTTGCCCTTTCAGCATGCATTTATTTATCAGAGATAAAAGCTGAATCCTGTACATGTGTAGAGACACAGTGGGGTAGGGGTAGAGAGGCCAGAGGTTTGGGGCAAGGATGCAAGCCACTGGAAGCAATTTCTGCATAACTGTGAGCAAGTTTGTTAAGACCAAACTTGTTCCATTCAGTCAGTTTGTCAGTCTTTTCTGAATCAATATTTTTTGAAACGTGGTATTTTCTTCATTTTTTTTTTTACACACTACAAAATAGTTTTACATACAAGATGAGATTTTGATCCCAACAGCAACCTTGTGAAGCAGACCTAAATGTTGCTATTCTCATGAAGAAACATCCGAGAGATTTTACTGTGCCAAAGCTAAGGTGTCGGGGGGAGGGACACTGAGCTGGAGTTAACAGAGAACTGTGGCTCATTGGCTTGAGGAACTAAGGCAGATGTGTTCAGCTGTGGAGTGAAGGAGATCTGCCTTGACACAGAAATCCCAGAGTCACTTCATAATGCTCTAATCAAGCCCCATCCCTACTTGTGTCTTTTCTCAAAATACACCTAGGTCCTACATGCTTCTAAAGAACATCCTAAATTAATTTCTGACAGTTCACATTTTTCTTTTGGTTTAGTGTTGTATTTTGCAAGTGCATGCAAAATGGTCAGTATTCTAAATAAGGGATTCTTTGTGCATATCTTGCATATATATATTTTTTCCACAATCTACTGCCTGTAGCTAACAATGATAGAGATTGGTTACTTTTACTCCAAATCCATAGCTCTCTATCACTTCAAACTCTCCAAGACACAATTCCTGCAAAAAAAAAAAAGGTGAAAAAGAACTTCCACCTGCTTAAAATTGTTCATCTAAACAAAATAGCAAACTTCAGGGAGTTTTCTCTAGCAGTATTATTGATCAAAAATGTCTTAAAATTCCTAAAGGCACAATGCTAAATGCAGGTTTCTTTATGCACATATTTGTCCTCAGGAATGTGGTTAGATTTTACAAGTCATTCACATGATTTCCCATGCAAAAAAGAGAAAGAGAGAGAGAGAGGAAAAAAAAACCTTAAAAACTTCCTTTTTAGAATATTGACTACTTTGCAAAAACTTGCAAAATACAACTATAAACCAAATTGGATAGAGAAAAGAAAAATATGAAGTGGCAGAAATTACTTTCAGATATTCTCTAGAAGCATGTGGAAACTTAGGGGTATTTGAGAAATGATGACGGAAAGCAGGGTGGGGCCTGGTCAGGGCATTAAAAAGTGGCTGTGAACCCTGGGATTTCTGTGTCAAGGCAGATCTGCTTCGCTCCACAGCTGAACACATCAGCCTCCATTCCTCAAGCCAATGAGCCACAGTTTTCTTGTAATTCCAGCTCAGTCCCCCTTTAGCTTTGGCACAGTAAACACTTCCCATGACACCAGTCATTTGCTAAAATTAGTGAACTAGCAGCGCTTGCTTTCTCAGATGTTCAGCAAGCCTGGTTTGGGATGGGAGGCTTGGCTGGATGTCAGCTCCCACCTGCCCATCACAGGGTGCCCTTTAACAAGGCACAGCATTGCTGCAGATCTGATTTGTGTGCTAATTATTTTATTCAGCACATATTTTATTGGCCGTTTACCATGTGTCAATCACAAAGTTAATTCCAGCCTTCAACCTGCTCTCAGTCTAATGAAAAACAGAGAGATGGAAAGGAGCAATTATGTTACCAGAGGGTAACAAAGAAGTTTTGAAAGATGCAACAGTTGCACAGAGCAATGCCTAGATCTTTCTAAAGTTTTGAGGGAAAATTTTTGTTTCGTTTTGTTTTGTTTTTAATTAAAAAAAAAAAAAAAGCTTGAAAGTTGAATGGGAAATTTATGAAGGAAGGAAGGAAGAGAGGAATTCTAGGCAAAGAACTGGAGCCAGGCAAAATTAGGCAAACATAACAAGGCATGGAATGACCAAGAAATTCCCTAGGCACATAATCCCCCATGAATAAGGAGGGAAAGTGGAGGGAGAAACTAGGAAAAGGCTTGGTAGGTGGGTCAAGTCAAAGTCATGAAGGGTCCTGCTGTGCCCTGCTAAGGGTGTTCATTTTATCCTTTAGGCCTGGGGAGCACTGAGGGACCTGAACAGGGGAGGCATGTGATAAGTGGACTTAGAATGCAGGAAGAATTCTGTGGAGGTGGAAGGGGTGACATTGTTAAAAGCAGCTAAATGCTGCATAGCATATAAGTTGTAAATAGAATGCATTAACAGTTTTATTATAATAACAATGCATGTTAACTGTAGGAAACTTGGAGAATTTAGAGAAAGCCCAGTCTGGGTAGTAAGCAGGTACTTAAGAAGATTTGCATACCGCTTTTGACAAAATAGAAATTCTGTACTTTTTACCTCATATCCTTTCCACACTTTGCGATGCCAGCATTTTTCTAAATACATATTCGGTGTACATATAATAGAAAGCACATTTCTATTCAATGGTATATTTAACCACTCCCCCTTTTGCTAAATTTAGCTGTTTACCAATAGTTATGACCCTGATTGTTTCCTTATGAAAAATTTCATGAAATGGAATTACTGTTTCAAAGTGTATAAATCTTTTTAAAACTCTTGACATACGTTGTCAAAATTCATTGGAGGCATTCTGTGCCAATCCACATTCTTTCTAACAGTTCCAATTTAACCACACCCTCTTTGACTTTGTATTTTTAATCATAGTCAACCTGATAAGCAAAAATGGTAAGGTTGGACGTTTAATCATATTTTTATTGGCCATGGTCTGTGAGTATGGGATTGATTAAAGTGAAATGATTATGTAATTTTGTTTTCAGACTCATTGCAATATGGGAGGGACTCTCTACTGTCCGAATTCAGGATGGGAAATGTTTGCCTCAAGTAATTTCAGAACATCCTTCAGGTGCCGTGAGGGATGATAGCAGCAGGACCAGCCATCACCCAGGGCTGAAGGGTGCAAGTGCAGAACTGCTAACTGAGGCTCCACTGCAGGAGGGGCTTCAGGGGACATGTAAACAGGGTCTGGGGCAGTGGGACCAGGGACAGCAGTCTCAGACCTGGGAGTCAGGGAAGCACGGCTACAGGAAGATCTTCAGTGTGAGCCCCCCTCCCTTTTCTCTAGACTCCAGCACCACTGATAGGGATCAGGGGAGTCTTTAGAAGAGCCCAAGTACACACCTTCCATCTTCCAAACAAGCACCCAGGTTTTGCTGTTGTTTTTTGTTTTGTTTTTTACAAATGCTGTGTAAATGTTCTTTTTTGGTATACATGACAGTAGAGTATAGTCTCACATATTATACACACGTGGATTATAACTTATTCCAATTTGGATCCCATTCTTGTGGTTGCATATGATGTGGAGTTACACTGGTCGTGTATTCATATATGAGAATAGAATAGTTATGCCTAATTCATTCTGCTGTCTTTCCTATTCCCATTCTCCCTCTCTTCCCTTCATTCCTCAATGAACTTCTATTCCTCCCCCGCCGACCCCTTTATTGTGTGCTATCCACATATCAGAGAGAACATTGGGTCTTTGATTTGGGGGGATTGGCTTATTTCACTTAGCATGATATCCTTCAGTTCCATCCATTTACTGGCAAATGCCATAATTTTGTTCTTCTTTATAGTTGAGTAAGCACCCAGGTTCTTTTGAACCTGACAGCAGAGAAATGCAGCCTCTCAGGGTGCACATACTGCTCACAGGGCCAGTGAAAGGAATACTCTTTACAATGAGCTCTCCTATACTCTGTCCCCTCGCTCCCCACCTGAAAATGGTCCAACAGTTTTCCTGCTGATCAAGGTTGATGGCACTGCCTGCCTGCTTACCCAGAGGCACCTGTCATCTCTGTTTTATAAACTCTGGACCAAAATGCTAAAATTGCATGCCTCCAGTGCTAGGAACTAATTACAACCAAAGTAGGAGGGCAAGGTCCAGGCTGTAAGCCCTAAAGTACACATTCCAGGGTTTTAAGATTTGTCATGAGCTATAAGCACATCTGTTAAAGCCTAGGTTTTTTGTTTGTGTGTTTTTGTTTTGTGTTTTGACTGTGTATGAGCAGTCACTAAAGATAAGTAAATACTGAAGCTCACAAAAAGATCTTCATATATCCATTCTGTTGCTCACCTATTAAAACTCTGAGTCTTTAAATGATTTTCAAGATAAAACCAAAATTCTTTTAACGCAGTGTTCAAGCCCCCAATGGTCTCACTGTTGGTTGTCACCGTTCAGCATCAACATCACCCCCATCCCACACCCATACCTGCACCCCAACCACTTTCTAGTTTCCTAAATATGCCCTCTGGCCTCAGCCCTCTGTCCAGGACTCTGCCCTCTTCCTTCTCTTTCCTCTTCTCCCCTCATCTCACACCACCTAGCCTCAGTCAGAGCCACTTCCACTGGTCCTTCAACCTCACCTGCAGAGTGACTCCTACAGGAAAACACTGCTGACATGCCTGGTGTGCATGAGGTGCCCGTGGCCCCAGCACCCTCACTGGGCAGCACAGTCTGCTGCCATGCATGTCTGGGGCATCTTGCACTCCATTTCCCTTGCTCAATGGAGAGCTCACTGTGCACAGGGCCTACTTGTTTTGTCTCTGAATCTGGAGTATTTGGGATGCAATGGGTGCTCTGTAAAGGTCTGATTAATGAATGAAAAAGCAGGTCCTTAAAATATGAACCAAGTTAATTCATAACCAAGAATGGCTCCATCTTAACAGTTAGATGGTAAAAAGGGAACAAGACCAGGATTGCAACATCACCAGGATTTCACAAGGATAGTCCAACTATAGAACAAGTCTCTGTGTGAGGGAGAGCAGCTCAGTAGTGCTCCCTCCAGAGGGCCCTAGTTAACTCAGATTTGATCCAGACCAGCTAGAAAATCCAAGTGTGGCTGAATCACAGCAGGAGGGGATCCAAGGACTGGGAACATGGCTCAGTAGTGGAATGTCTGCCTGGTATGTACGAGGCCCTGGGTTCAATTCCCAGTACTGCAAAGACAACAGGAAAAAGTTCACAAGGAGATTCCAAGTCATAAAATTCAAAATTAAGCAGTATGAAACATGTCACATAATGGCCATCTGACTCAATTTATCCTGTGATTATTTACTAAGCACCTACTATCTTTTAAGTTTTGAATTCAGATCAATGAAAAGTGATAGATAAAAGTTAATGTCCTGGAGGGAATTACTTTTTTAATTATGGAAGGGAAATAATAAAAAAGATATTATGTTGGATGGTAACAAGGCTATGGAGAATATGGGAACAAGGGTAGAAAGTGGGAAGAGGGTCATTGATTTAAGTAGGGTGATCCACAAAGGCAAACCTGAGAAGATGATATTTGTATCACACTCTGAAGGTGGGAAAGAGGAAATAACACATGCAAAGGTCCTGTGGCATACTCATGAACACCCAGAAGGAAGTACGTCTGGAAAGCAGTGATAGGAAAGGAAAGCAACTCTCCAGGGAGATGTAGTCAGACCATGTAGGAACTGATCTGACTCCACAGAAAGGATTTGGACAGAAACCTTAACCAGGCAGCAGGAATGGAGGGTTCAAAATCTGAACCTAAGGAACTGAAAGCCTAAGGAATTGTCTAAACTGGTATTCATAGCTCACTGAGGTTCCAGTCTAGGAAAGGGGCTCACTGGGGAAAGTATTAGTCAATTCTAGAAGTTAAAAAAAAGAGAGGCAGACATCAATCATAGTGGTTAGAAGAGCAGATTTTAGAATCATGGTGCTGCATTTAAAGATTATTTAACACACGTCTCTGGGCACATGCCTTAATCCCTGACCCCAACGAAATAATGTATTTAGCAGAGTGCCTTGCAAAGAGCATGCACCAAATAATGCACATCATACTAGAATGTTTATTACCAACCTGGATCCTGAATCAGAAATGACCTTTAATAGGATTGGTTCAGAAACCAGTGTGAACATGAGGCTCTGGAAGGCCACCAGTAGACAGCTGGAAGAACTGGGGAGAGCAAGTAGGGGAACAGAGTCGGGTTAATGACCTCCCATCACTGTAGATCTGACAGCCTGGAGATGGCTTACCTTGAACTTACTGCCATAGAGTGACCCTTGTCCTGAGTGCCAGGGACTTCCCAGTTTTAGCACTGAAAGTACCAAGCCCTGGGAAATCTCTCAGTTGACCCTCCCAGTGTTGATATCTAAATGACCTCTGCCATGGTTCTTCCACTCCAGGGTATTGAGGAATTCCCAGAATGCTTATGAAAATGTCACACTCCTAGGCCCTCACCTCCAAGGATTGAACTGGGGGTTTGGGGGATAGATCCCAGGCAATCTGTATCTTTAAGAAGGCCCCAGAGATTCTGAGGTGGGTGGTCCACAGGGCACAAAGCAGAATCACTGTCCTATAAGAAATCGTAGCATCCATATGTTCATACAGGGTTTCTCCCCTGGGCAGCCAGGAGACATATCATGCATGTACCCTGTAGCTAATGAATGAGTCAAAGAAATCAAGGGAGGACAAGGAAACTCAAAGAACAAGTTCTCCTTATAGGCAGATAGAGTTTAGTTAGGCCGTGACCACAACCTATTAGGCTGCCTTCTGCAGTCAAGGTGGAGAACGCTGCTACTCTGGTCATTGTGGAGGAGCTGAGTACTTAGGAATACATCAAATAAGACTGACGCACTGCATATCTGCCTTACCTAGAAGGATTGGCAGAAATCCCACCCCCAAGGTGTCCTCGGCAATAGGCAGTTTGGTGACTCTAAAAGTAATCATTATGACAAGGTGAAATAGATGCCGATAACCGAGAATAAGCTAAGGGACTTGGGTGAAACTGACAACATGGATTAGATCCAATATTATTATGAGAGGCCACAAAAGAAACCAGGAAAAGGCAGTGCTTCTCAAACCTAGAATCACCTGAGGGCTTGTGTAACTCAGCAGAGTCCCACCCTCAGTTTGGGATTCAGCAGTTCTAGGCTGAAGCCCAAGAATTTGTACTTTTAACAAGTTCCCAGGTGATGCTGACATCACTGGTCTGGGAATCACACTTTGATAATCACCATTTAATTTTTTAAAATGTCTATTAATTTGAAGGCAATAAATCTCTCCACATCCATATCAACTTACTCACCTTGCTTCCCAGTCAACAACAACAAAAAATCAAAACTGGCTTATATAATAAGAAAATGCACGGGCTCCAACCCCGCTTGCCTGCAGTTCCCTTGACCCTCTCGTCTTCTGTGAGGTGGAGGAAAGGTGACTACAGCAATGCTATTCTTCAGGACTCTTCCCCAAGCTGTCAGGATCAAGGAAGCCAGATCCAGCAGCCCTGAAAACCAGTCTTCACACCCCCGTGACTGAACAAGGTCACATGCACACCCTGGACCAGTCAAGAACAAGAGAATTTAGTATTATTTTTTAGTACAAACCATTCTACCCATTTAGCTGTTTCTGCAGAATCATGTGTCTCTGGGTGGCAGAAGGACAAAATCCTGGAGAAAAATTAGATTCTTCTAGTCAGAAAGAGGGCAAAATGGAGGAGCAGCCAGCAACCTCCAGTGTGGGGAGTGGGCAGTCTCCAAACCAAATGGCAAAATGACACCTGTAGTATGCCATTGTTGTGGGCAGGAAGTTCAGGAACCAGCCATGCACAGACGTCTCAGTAGCAGCAAAGGTCAGCCAGTGGCTAGCAGAGTCTCAGTCACTGGTCCCAAACTGAAGGCAGCATTTTAACAAAATGATTTGGGTTTAATGAGAAGAAGGCTAGAAAGTGAAGGTGGCTGTCAGCCTGGGTAGTTTCTAAGATAAAGGATGAAAGACAGACGGAGCTATCAAAACTGAGAGTCCTGAAGAAAGGTCTCAAGAAAAAAAAAAAAAAGCCATTCAGTTATTTGGTTGGGTGTGGTACATGCAACACACCTGTAATCCCAGCGGCTCTGGAGCCTGAAGCAGGAGGATTGCAAGTTCAAAGCCAGACTCAGCAACTTAGTGAGGCCCTAAGCAACTTAGCCAGACCCTGCCTCAAAAAAGTTTTAAAAAAGGGGTTGAAGCTGAAGGACTAGATATAGGTAAACAAGTAAAAGTGGTAAGAGTATTTAAATATAAAAACATGGGCGACAAAGCTCTAATCCTTGCAGCTAAATCGGAGATTGGATGTGAAGACTGGGGAGGGATTGGACCACAAGACAGGAGTGCAGTACTTTCCAGCTACAAGGTCAAGAAGCCCATTGTGAGGCTACGGAATATGGTGATTAGAAACAGAACTCTGGAAAAAAATCACACCTCTACTAATTGTAATCTGTGTGCTCGTCAGGGCTTGGTTTCCTCACCTAAAAAAATGGAGTGATGAGAGTGTCCACCTCAGAGGGCAGGGGAGGGTTAAATGAGTTAGAATAAGTCAAGTGCTTTCAACAGCGTCTATCTTATACAAGGTGTGTGCTGTGTAATCATTTGTGTCAGTCCAAGAATCCATGTGTATTTGCAATCTACCCTGAGAGCTTTGTATTTGTAGCTGTGAACATTTGAAAACATTGACCTCAAGCCTGGCAATAAATAATTCCAAAGACCATTCTTGTATTTATTTAATGATTGAATATACGTTATGTCTACATGCGCACTATACTCTATGAGAGGATTTAGAAAGATGAATCAAAAAGGGGATGGTCACTTCAACTGAAAGACAGAAAATGACTTCAGAGAGGTGGAAATATTTGGGGAATTAAAGAAAAGATAACAATCTGTTTTAAAAAATGTCATAATAATATGATAGGTTCATGCATTGCTAATTCACACCAAAGAAAGTCCTTAACTTGGTACACCATTCTCCCACATTCATCACATCGGTTTCGTGTGCCTCTAAACATTTGGCAGGTATACAAAACCAAAAACACTCCTTAGTAAACTGGGCTTTTTAGAGTAAGCCTAACAAACGCCTCTGAACCAGCCTTGTGCCTTTTGACATGTACCACACATACTAGATGTTCTAAACACATCTCCCTGGGGAGATTCATTACACTTCAAATTATACACGTCTGTTAAAGCAGAGATCTGTTCTACCTTCCCTGTATTTGTTATTGCTGCTTCTGAAACTTCCTTACAGCCCCAAAGAGGTCTTAATCCCTGTCAAATGTTATTATGTTACCAACTTTTATGTAGTCTTGAAAGGGGTTGTTTATTTAGTTTCAGTGACTCCTTGTTACTGCCAAATATTATTTCATTTCAGCACAGATGTAAGGGGTCCAATGACTGGAATTATTTTACAGCCCTGACACTGTGGAGAGATGGATACCAGTTTAATTATGGACAGCTGAAAATGATCTAGAAGTCACCTGCTATGGATATTTATCATCATTACAAACTTCTCACCAAGCTGTGGTCCGAACACTTTCATAACGTTCCATTTGCGTTAGACAGTATGATCTATAGGAACCTGGATCTTCTGTCACTCTAAAATTTATGTATAGACAGTTTAATATTGCTTGATTATTTTCTTTTCCTCTTCGTAGAGTGAGAAAATATGTTTCAGTCATTCATGTTCTTTTTTTTTTTTCTGTTTCTCCCCATTGCCTTCTCTCTGCTGCCTTTATCCTCCCAGCTGTTTTTCCAATTATGCCTCATTGGAAATTATTCATTACTTAAAGAATGTGAATTGGATAGACTAGACACATAAAGGATCAAGTAATTCAATGACTAAAATATAGTTGGCACTTAATAAATGCTGAAGGAATGAAGGAGGGAAGAGAGCAGAGGGACCCAGAAAGGAGGTGATGGAATTGCAGAACAGTCTTCATAGAATTCCTTGTAGAATAAATTAAGAATAGCATGATTTCTATTCCTCACATCCTCTGCATTGTACACTGCATTGTTACAAAATGTATTTTTGCACTACCTTTTTTTGTCTCTACCCTTCTCCAAATGGATCTTGATTTGTCTCTGTTTGGTTAGACAAAGGGTGAATGAATGTATCAGCCAAGCTCCTACGATCTGATAATAAAGTTGCTGGCTCATCTGCAAAACTGATCCAGGCTTCAGTGCTGTAATTTTTAGGTTAGAGAGAAGAGCTACCTCCTACTCTACAGCTATTACTTATTGCTCAAAATAATTTCATCAGCACTGGTCCCTCTTATTCTATAATAAGGATAAAACCTCAAAACACAGCTAATCCATTGGTAGAAACTTCAGGAGAATGGCATTTTTCTCCTCTCCAAACCTGGACTGTAAGGTTTTCAAGAATTCCAATTCTGTCCCCCATGTCTGTGTAGTGTTAAGAGCTAATTTGAGTGAGGGGTTACCATGCATATCATTTACCAAGCTTAGTCTTCATATGGTCTCATTTAGTTCTGAATATATTTTTGTGAAATTATCAATATTCACATTCTCTTCCTGTAGATCTTTCTGCTCTCAGTAAGGGATAGTTTTACCACCCAGGAAACCTTTGGCAATGTCTGGAGATGCTCTTAATTGTGCCTGCTGAGTAGAAGCCATGAACGCACTGTCATCCAATGCTCCTAGAATTATAAACAAAAAAAACTACCCGACTCAAAATGTCAATAGTGCACCTGTTGAGAAGATCTGCTGTAGAGTAAATAAATAAATAAATAAACAAACCTGAAGCTTAAAATATTGAATGTTTTGTCCAAGGCTGCCCTGTGATGTTCTGGAAGATAGGAATGCAAATGCAGCCATACTCTTGCATCAAGTCACACACAAGCAGTTAATGACCTCGGCAACTGGCCCATCATCCCTTGTATCAAAGGAATTAAAATCCCCGATGAGAATCTTTGTACGTAAGGGCATCTCACATGAAGTATTACCTGTTCAATGATTTGCAGATCACCTTTCTCATCAAATATGTAGAATCAGGCCCACAGAGAGCAAACTTTCACTCTGAACACTGACAAATTTGTAGACAGACACACACACGGGGGCAATACTTAGTCTGATTTTTAAATATCATTAGCAGATATAACATAAGACAAAAGTAAAATGTATAAGCAAACCATCGTGCTACCTAAACAATGACCTTTGAAGATGGGACAGAGACAGTTGACAATGATGAATAAACTATGCATATTTAATCTGATGAATAGTTAATAATGAACATTATATCTTATGTTCTACAAATAGAAGTGGTAAATAGTCATCTGTATTTATTTCAAAGTACTAATGGAAAAAAATTCTCTTTTTATTAATTCTTCAACAAGCACATATATCAGGTTTTGACAGTATTTTTAGATTTAGAGTTTCTTTTAATAATTTTAATTATTCCTGAAGGCAGCTTTGCACACAAACGCATATACTTTATGCACACATATGTATATGCACACACATACATGTAGAAACATGTATCCACATATGATGGATCATACACCACAGGCCTCCACAGGTCGCACACATCATGCTCAGACAGATCCCAGTTCCCACTCCCCAGAGTGAGTTTCCTTACTCCTCTCCCATAGACAGAAAGAGCCTGTGCCAGCCACCCTCTCTGGTCTCTTGCTCCTCTGACCCTGGCTGAAATGAGACTTCCAGTTTCTTTTGAGAGCCTTTTCCTTGAATGACTTAGTCCTGGCACATAATGGCATCTCCAGGCACGAAACCTAGGCACCCACCTAAAAGCCAAAACTATACATTCACCTTCACAGTCAGACTCTGGTGCTGTTGAGTTATATGTTAGAGAGAAGAGCTACCTCCTACTCTCAGTTCTGAACTACCACATCTATTACTTATTGCTTAAAAAAATTTCATCTGTCACTGGTCCCTTTTATTCCATAAGGATAAAATCTCAAAATATAGCTAAGCTACTGGTATAAACTTCATTCAAAGTGTGTTAATCAAATTAAATCTTTTCTACTTAACTGGCAAGAGGGATTTAGAAAACAAATGACATCAGATAGCTAGAAGAGGGAAAGGTGTACAGAGAAAAAAATAAATAAAATACAGAAGAAAACTTTTCATTCTTCTATTTTTGTCCCCCACTTCCTTTAATTATCTTCATTCAAGGGTGGATTTCTTGAGTGACCAGAAGCAATGATCCTGGCCTGGAAGCCATAGATTTTCACTGCCTCTCACTTTGAGAGCTGTGTGAATCTGAGTGCACTGTGTTAATAAATGTGTGCAAACATCTCCTGCAGTGATAAAATTTGTTGAGGATGGTGCTGATTACCTGGCTTTACTTTCAGTTGGAGGGCAAAATAAAAGGACAAAATAATGGGATGATCACATAAACCTGATTTTAAAGAAAATAACTTTTTTTTAACTTTTCACCATCATATAAACTCTACCCTGACCAAAACAGCAACTACTTGCTTTAGGTAACTACTTACATTTAAATTTTAATCAATAAAAAATTGAAAACATATTCAGTTCCTCAGTCTCACTAGCAATACTCAACTACTCCATAGACACCCGTGGTCAGTGGCTACCATACTGTACAAATAAAGAACATTTCCATCCTCAAAGGCTGAAAAATCTATCGGCACCAGCATGGACAAAGATGTGAAGCTAGAGAGTGCCCAGTGTTTTAAGGGGCTGGGGAAGACCCTTTTCATGTCATGTTGATGGGAAAAAAAAAACAGCTACCAACAAAAATATGCATGCACTTATTAGAAAAAAAATTGCCTATATGTCAACAAGGAACTAGTTAAATAAATTACCAAACACCCAGACAAGAGAAGACTCTGCTATCTACTAAAAAATAACTACTTAAGCAAAACAGGGCAGCAGAAAGCTATGCTGGTTGTTTTTATGTAAAAACACGGACCACAAATTATTTTACAGTATAAATAGCATCATCCCATTTGTATAAAACATAAAAAGGATACACATATGCAGGGGGAATTGTGGCAGGGTGCACAAGAATTGGTTAACAGTGATGAATGATCTCTAGGAAGAGGAATGGTGGAAAGGGTTGGGGGAACACTTTCTTTTCGTTGTACACCTTTCTGTACCGCCGAGACATTTTACTGTGATGAAGAATGATAGCAGTCTTCTTGTATTAAATCAATCATATATTAAGGAGAATGGATTAAAATGTGATTAAAAAAAGAAAACAGAGGTCAGATTTTCTCTGTGTCAAAACCTGATTTGTTGGGATGTGTGCTAGTCTGGACTGAATCAGCTCCAGTTATGGATTCTACTCCTGTTTGCTGAGGTCTTTATGTATCCAAGCCAATCCAAAGTCATGTATAACCCAAAGAAAATAGGTTAAATATGGAGTTGGACTTTGGGAATTATTAGTTACTGCAAAGAAAACCCCAGTGGGCCCCCAAAGAAGGTTCTGAATCCAAAAGACTCTTTTAAGGGAACTGGTGGCTATTTGGAGTTCCTGGAGGGAAAAAGATCTTCCCCCAGACCATCACTCTTCTATTACCCTCCCCTCTCTGATTCACATAGCTACACTTTGCTCTGTCCATTACCAAGCCTGTTCCATGAGAGACATGTAGATCCACAACCTTAGAACATCCTCAAAACTCACCTGGGATTAAATGGGCAGCAAATTAAGCAATGATTCAAGCTGTTCCATATGTTTCCTTATAAGCACACCAGGAAAATCAGGCAGAAATCCTAATAGGAGACCATTCTATCCATCCATTTACCTATCCATCCATCTACCCATTTACCCATTGGTTTTCATAGTAATGTGTGAAGCATTTCTTTTTTTTTTAATTTGTTCTCTTTAGATACACATGACAGCAGAGTATATTTTGACATATTAATACAAACATGCAGTACATCTTATTCTAAGTGGGATCCCAGTTTTGTGGTTGTACATGATGTGGAGATTCACTGTGGTATATTCATATATGTACATAGGCAAGTTATGTCAGATTCATTCTACTGTCTTTCCTATTCCTATCCCTGCTCCCTTCCCTTCATTATCCTTTGTCTGATCCATTATAACAGCTCAATTAACAATTACTAAGCTATGGAGCCAATCTAGTCGCCCCTCAATAGATGAATGGATAAAGAAAATGTGGTAGATATGAAATATCACTCAGCCATAAAAAGAATGATTTGATGACATTTGCCAGTAAAAGGATGGATCTGGAGACCATCTTGCTAAGTGAAATAAGCCAATACCCCAAAGCAGAGGTCGAATGTTCTCTCTGATATGTGGATGTTAACCCACAAAAAGGGGGATAGGAAGAATAGAAGTTCTGTGTGGAGAATTTCTAAGCACCCAGTAGGCAGATATTTGTGCTTACCAATGTGAGGAAGAACAGTTAAAAGGGAAGGAGGGGGCAGTAGTGTCTGTGGGTGGACCTGAACCCCAGGCCAGGAAATCATTTGACTCATCCCTTTTAGTTTTGCTGAATTAAATCATTATATAGTAAATGTAAGACTTTGAGCCAGGTCTGTGATAAAGAAGGAAATATTTTTAGTGTACTCTGAATCACAAACATTCTAAGAGAAAAAGCATACCTGTAAAACAAATATCTTCACACAATAAGCATGTCTTTCTTCCCCAACTACACTCTTTGGGGCTTAATTTTTTCCAACAGCCATCTTTTCCAGAACAGAACACCTTTGGTTGCTAGGCCCAGAACCTCCCCAGTCCTGGCAGGCCCTTCTGCCTGGCGACCTGACCTGAGGAGGTCCAGGAACTCTCAGGCCTTACCTGGCAAGTTTTCACCATTTTAATGAGTCCCATATGCCCATAAGACTAGTGGGGGTTTTGTTTTTTATTTTGTTTTTGTTTTTTTCAGTTTCTTACTCATGCCAGGGACAATTACTGGATATTTAAGCCCTATGAGTATCCAGGCTTTAAACCACCTATGACAGTTTTTCTGCCTAATTCAGGAAACAAATTTTTGTCCAGTTAGTCCCCAACCACTGCCAGCTCATTGTTGCCATTTTCTCTCATGCCCTTCTTCCCCGAATACCTGTAGCCTTTGTAAGCTTGCTGCATGAGTGTGCACACTTGTGCACACACACTCAGGCACATTGACTGTAAACACTTGACAAAAAACCTTTTCAATGTTGGCAGGCTTAACGTTTGATTTTTTTTTTCTTTTCATTAGTACAAGTAAGGTCAGGGAAGGAAAGTTCTTCTGGAACGTTTTGTGAGAAGGCACATTTCTTCTTAAATTTTGTCTCTTCTTCAATTTTTAATTCCCTTAAAGACATCCTTTGTGAAGATCCCCTGAGAATTTGTTTTTCACCTGAAACCAAACTATTGACTATTGACCAGGTGGAATTATGAATTATGGGGTGTGAGATGAAAACATTTTCGATGGAAATTAATTTGTAAACCTCTTTCTTTGTCTGCCTCTCCTAAATATGATTCATACACCATGAACATTTTCGGTCTCAGAGTTTAGTTCAGTCCAGGATTTCATTTTTGTTAGTTATCTCAAGGACTCATTGAAGCATCAAAAGTGGTATTTGTGGGTGTCAAGTCTCATGGGAGCAGCCCTGGGGAGGACAAGTCTTCCCCAGACTCTGCCATTGCTCATGGGATGGTTGCAGGCTGTAATTTCTGGGAGAACTGGCCTCCACGTGGGCCGCCCTGGCTGTCTGAGAGGAAGAGTCTTCCCAGGGTCCCCCTCAGTACTGCCTAACCCTGCCACTACACTCCATCTGTGTCCACACATCAGGACAACACAGGTGCCCGCAGTGCCAATGACATTCTCCATAGCCCATCTCCCCAGATCGTGGCAGGACATCACTGATACTTTGAAACCATCCCAGATTTTTGTTTGAGACCCAGCACTGAACAGACAGATTTTTTTTTTGTCCAGTTTTAGACAAGCCAGAAAAAGCTTCTCTGGCCTGCAAAACACCTTTACGTGGGGTTTCTTTGGTTGAACTTTGACTACATTTTAACTCAATGAGATGACATGCATAGACTCCTTGACACAAGGGAGTGGAAAGCATCTCCAAAGACATCCCATCCATCACCATGACTCCAGGCAGCCTTCACCCAAGCTCCTGTTCCCCGAGCACAGGTGAATATCCTGTTTTCACAGATCATCAGGAGAAAAGACTCCACAACGGCTCTTGGATACCCCACTCCAGTGTTGACATCCCTTCAACACCGTCATTAACTCTGTGGTACAGGGAATCACTCCATGCTAGGCTGCCATGAGCTTTCAAAACTCAAATTTGAATATTTGGGACCAGAAGTCACAAAGCAGCCTGATTGTCAGCATGCTGTTTAGCTGGTACTGAAACATTCCATTTCAAACCAAATATTGACATCTACTCTTGGGGCTGGACTCAGCCATGGAGACTTTATTTTACAGTAAGTGCTTGACATGTGGTCCCCTTAGGATTCTCTTCCATCTTGGATCTGGTCGTCATTAACTGGTGGGGTTCTGCAGGTGTCCTGTTAGTTTTCCTCCTCCCAGAAATCACAGATATCATGTCCCTTTCCCTCAATCCTGTTACTCAGGCACAGAAGTGCCACAAAAGCAAAGCACTGTGCTTCCTGGAGAGTGCTTCCTTGCTTAAACACACACAAAGCTTTCCGACACTTGGTTGGTTCCTTTGGTTTTTAGCAAAGGCAGTTTTAAAGGAATCCTTTCCCTTGCTTTCCTATTCTTCAATGCAATTTGGGAAACCCCTTCGTGGTCTCTAAGAGGTCCAGTTACATTTTGGCACATGATAATCCACAGGGCCTTCTGCAGTTAGAAACAAAATACGCGCCTCCCTCTTTCCACTATTTCCCTTGGCAAAGGGGAAAGTCAGAGGAACTGGACCAGTCATGAAAGCCCTGACCAAGAACCAGTGGAAACCTCAGACAAGACACAATCCGAAAGATGCAGTGCACGCGGTCATTGTCTGAGACTGCGGGCCTGAAATTGACACCATATGCGCCCTAAGGAGTGATTGCTGGGGGGGTGGGCGGACCATGTCAGAACATTTTAGTAACACCTAATTCATCCTAAGGTTATAAATAAATATGATGCTCGCTTAAAAACAAAAGCTGAAAAATACTCTAACTAGATTACTCCTGTGACAGTCCTTCAGGCAGAGGTGAACTTTATTAGGGAGACAACATGAATAAAGAGAAACACGTAACAACTTTTATGGTATATTTTACGTGATTTTATTTTTTTTGCAGTAAATAAAGTGGTTATAGGGCTCCAAGGAAAAGGGCCCAGATGTTAGAGAGTTGTGTGAAATTTAGGGGAAACAAGCTGTAAAAAACACAGTCATAAAACAGGCTGTCAGTGGCACACATCTGGACAATACAGCTGTATGTTCCTAGTGGCTGTCGTCACCCACAGAAAACTCAATAACCTTGTTTCACCCCAATTAGGCTGCATACCAACAGGATCAACATTAAGTTTCAAGGGGGGAGCAGCATTCGCACGGCGCCTCTGTGTCAAGCAGCTTTTATCTTACATTTGCATTTAGTCACCAAGAAATAAAAGACTGCTAACATAGTCATTTCCACTTTTATAAAACCCTGTTTAATTTATAATGTCCTAATAAGTCAAGGTCTGACAGTTTGGACTACTGGCTATGCCAAACAACAAAAGACTTTCTGTACCGTGAAAGCAACCCGTCAGTCATCCCAAAATGGAACCTACCTGTCTTTTTCTGACCTTCTTTGAAAGTCTGAGTCTAACACCACTGTGGGAAGCACTCCACGTTATTGGAAAAAAGAAGTAGATTTGCAGACAGTCCAATCTATTTAAAGTAAAGGGCAAATGCCCCTCTTGAATGGCATTTTTCTTTCTCCCTCTCTCTCTCTCTCTTTTTTTGGGGGGTCAGCAATGAGGCGTTTTGCAGTAAGACAAATATTACAAAACATAAAATACCCTTTTATCTTTTAATCAACAGACTGTGACAAAGGTTATAAAATGTCACTTTTCCTAATAATTGTATTTCTTCATAGGTGTTAGTGGCAGCGAAAACAATTATGGATAGTGGAGAGAAATTAACCCTACCACTGATAGGAAAACTCCTGAAATTCCAACTCCTCCAGATTAAATTAAAGGACCAACAGAGACGGGAAGATGGCAAGAAGGTAACGTATGGCATGGTGGGCAGGCAGTGAATGGGACAGAGCCAGGTTTTCCCAGGAGTACTTTCTCTCTTCTTAAGCCACCATTAAGTGTTACCAGGCAAATTCAGCTGTCACCTCTCCTTCTTAGGGGAAAGGCTACCCACAGATCTATTAGAGGAATTATGCTGAATCCATTAAAAATAAATCCCCCTACATACGAAAATGACAGTATTAAGGACAAATGCTAAGGATTGTTTTCGTGGTAGTATATTTATATAATTGCAGCAAGGAAAGAATTCAGGAACGTGAGAGGAGAAGAAATGCATAAAAGGGAAAATAATCTGTCAAGTCATAATCTAACCATTTACATTATTTTATATGATATCCTATTGAATATCCTATTGAGTATCATAAAATAATTGGAATAGTTACTTCTGACTTGAGGAATGCTCATTAAAATAATAGGCACATCTGCACCTTCATAATAAAGTGACCGTTTCCGTAGCAATCCGTCACTCCTATTTTCATATCAAACATCTGATAATTTATTCACATGTGGATTTTTTATTTACTTTGCCTATAGAAATCAGTGCATTTTCAACAATTCACATTTGCATCTGAAAAATATGCTAAGATACTTTGAGCAAAGTGATGCCAGGTTCAAATCCATTTGCAATGATTATTTCTCAAAATAAAAATGCTTTTCTTAATTTTCCATTAATGGGAAAAGAAAAAGTGAATATACACCAATATTACCTTCTTCACCTTTGCAAGACCCCCTCATCTAGGTTTCCTATTTGAATTGGGCTCCTGACGGGATAATTATGGACAGCAATAATAGTAATAATACCACTTTGTGTTTGCAATGTAGGGATCTTAAGTTTTCCAAAGCTATTCCCCATATAGCATCCATTAAGATAGCAATACTGTCCCCAGGAAAATCTTGCTCATATGAATACAGTCAATGTTATAGTTTTCCATCTATTGAAGCTCTTTCCATCATGTACAGAAGATATGTACCTTAAGAAATAGGAAATTTAAGACTTGGCAGAAGAAAATTGGAAAATTTGAAACTAGTACAGTAACATCTCGTCTTGCCTATTTAAATTCCAATGTCATATGGAAATCTGAATTCTAAAAAGTAGACTGCAAGTCTTGTGAAAATTCCTGCATTTTCTAAGTGTTTTGTACTTTCCCACAGTACCTATAAATAGCATGCCAAAAAAGTGTAAATTTACTTGTTTGCCACCGATTTTAAATCAATAATTGTTTCTTATAGGAGTAGTTTACTGATTTCAGCTAACAAACTTTAAGTAAAAGTAAAAAATATCCTGGTAGCTCAGGAAATTTTTTAAACTATGAAATGATATAATAATATTCTTGCACTATTATTTTGCTCAGCAAGTCTTTGAATTGTGAGCTATAATAAAACTGTTATGAGATTCTAATGATAGGGAAATAATCTTAATTCATTTGTTGAAAATATGAAAGTCACAAGGAATTGGGGTTTGAACTTCAAATATTGAAGCAAAAATATTAGATATGGTAAGAGAACTCTGAGCAATTAAGAGCCAACAATTACATAATCTAATGTAATGTCTTCGTTAACTTGGGTTCCCAAAGCACCAGCCCCCAAATCTTTGAGTTGAAACCATATGAGTAGGTGCTAAATAAATTGATGAAAACCGATTGGAATAGACTACTCTCCAGAAAGTACTCTTGGTAAAGTCGAGATGAAAGGACTTGTTTGCAAAATGATGTAATCTATGTTCATTTCAACAACTCTGTCCAAGAGGTCACTTGGAACAATTGAGGTTAATGCTTGTCAGCCTGGAGTTTGACAGAAAGAAAAATAAAATATGTAAAACTGATACCATGCTGTGCATTAGAAAATGAATAAAGAAAGGAAAAAGAAAAGAAGATTTTACTCAATCTCTTCCTCTTTCCTGAGCCTAGGACAAGATTCTATCATTCCTCCAAGGGGAGTGATTGAAGCTTCAGCTTTTGAACTGCAGCATAAAGGCTATATAGATGTTTTCTTTCAAATGCTTATCACAGTATATTACTTACTTTTGCACAACCAGAGACTGTTTTCTATCTTCTGGGTTTAACTTTTGGAATTGAGTTTTTAAGAATGAATGCTTTAAAAATACCCATAGTAGCAATTATCGAAACTATTAGGGTGAAGGCAAGGGCAAAAATATCTAATATAATTAGGTTTCTGTTCTTTTTCCCCAGGAGAACAAATATAATACATCACATATATTTGATCCTGTTTTAATTGATAAAACCTTTTCTTAAAAATAAGTGGCAAATAATAGTTTCAATTGCCAAATACAGAGAAGATGTTATTTTAGGCTCCAGTAAGTTGAATAACTTAGAACACTTTAGTCTAGCGTATGCTTAGCTTTACTTTTGCTTTCTGATTTGTGGGAAAGATCACTGGCTTATTAATATTATAAAAACTAGAAGGAAAGATACTTTTTAGAACAGTTTTAAAGCCTTTAGCTTGGGAATTTGGGGGACACAAATGCCAGCCTCTAATAGGAAATAAGTTGAATCTATTTGAAAACACTTACCTGTATGAAAACACCTGATCACTTACTTCCAAATAAGCATACATGTTCTATACGTATCTTATAGTACTTCAGAACTTCTGAATCTGCCTCTTACAAAATAATCCTAAATTAATTAGATTTTTATTATTTCTTATTATTTTAATAAGAGTGTTTTGTTTAGGAATGAAAAGCTCAAATGAATTATTTCTTTAAATTTTAATGAGAGTGGTTTGCTTAGGAATGAATTTTCCTTACATCATTATCTCAACATTTGTTTTGCATTTTTATTTTTATCATTACTAATCTGTTCTCAACTCATTAATTCAACATTTATTGAAACAAACATTTAGAGTAACAATGTATAGTGGGCACATGTATTCTTAAACTGTTCATTATGATCTTGAGATAAATTGCTCAGTTTCTGTTCTGAACCACATTTTAATTTAGTTATTGAATTTTTTATTTTCATTCACATTTTTGTTTCTTTTTAACTACAAATTTTATGTTACATATCAATTATAAACATTTATTTAAAAACAAAACACATTGAGAATTCAATTAAAGAAAATATCTAATCATTAAAAAATAGAAGAAAAAGACTGTACTACAAAAAAGTCATTAATCATTTAAATAATTGGCCAAATAGTTTTATGTGCCTCTGAGTTTCGTTCAGAATGTTTACATTGGTTTTACAAAAGAAAATCCAAATGTATTGTGTTTTTAATTTATAAATTCAAATAGTCTGTATTTCCCTGAAATTTTTTTAGAAAGCACATCTTTTACATGAAAGAATAGCTCTTTCTCTTCATAGCTTGTATGCTTCATTTTGTCTCATGTCCTTATATACAAAAAATGAAGAGGATATGAAGAATTATGGAAAGACAGTATTTGGTAAACTTTTCTTAAAAGAACTCAAAATTAAAAGTACTTAAGTTTGATAATACAACATAACAAAGCCACATACAACAGAGCCTCCTCCAACAGAGGAAGGAAAAGAAATGAGAGCAGCTTTCACAGACGTTTTCCAGCTTACTCCAGTCAAATCCCGAAATATTGGAAATCAGCCAACACAATGCCATATTTTGCGTGTGTTTTGTTTGAAAAGAAAGGCCATAGGGACATACCAGGAAATTACAGGCTGGTTAGTTTTGATTCAGTTGTGGTTAAAATCTTCAGAAACTATTTTAAGAAATCAAACAGAGGAAGAGCAGGAACTCAGTTTAGAGGGACCCGTGTGGTTTCAGGAAAGGAATAACTTGCCTCACTAACTGGATGGAATTCTTGGGGGCTGGATTACCAAAATGCAGATACTACCAACATGAAGGAGTTTTAAAACCCAACCATTCAGGGGAAATAATAAATGATTCCTAGGCTGGCCTATCTGTAAAACAGAGTAGTGCTCTCCTAATTTTGATTTTCATTAATGAAAACATTTTATGGACTTTTATAAAAATTTAAAGGAGCATATTTTAAATAGAGTAATATTTTTAAGTAGTCACAGTAGCTAATAACAATAGTTAACTACTGTTATTGATTGGCACATATTAACTTTTGACACGTTGTATCATTTAATCCTTTAAATAAATTCATGAGAATTACTCCCAATCTGCAGATGGTGAAACCAAGGGTGTGAAAAGTTTAGTGATTTCCCAAGACCAAACAACTACTCCCACTGATGGAGTTGGGATTCAAATCCAAAATAGTCAGACTCCAAACTTAACTAATGGGCATACCTCTCCCAAGTGTGTCTCAATAATGATGGAATGGATCTCTGGGCTCACAAGCAGTTGAGTAAAGCCCAAGAGATGTGTCCCCATAGGACAGATGACTTTGCCCAGTGACCCACCAACAACCATCTGGTCTATTAATTATATTACACACAACATCCTGAGGTAAAATGTGGAGATAGCTGTCAAGGAAAAGGAACAAACTCACCAAAGATGGAGGCCACTGAGCTAACCGACCACCAATTCCCAAGGCAATCCTGACTTAATTTCCAGTTCATCCTTCTTTCCCAGAAATGACCCAGCCTCTGGAGGAGTCACTTAGAAGGAGACTTCCCAAGATTACTTCAGATGCCCTCATGTTTTCTCCCTGCCCTTCTGGATTGGGAGATGGATAGCAGGAGCTGACCTCTCAGAGCCAGATAGGATCCCACAGGAGGCAGGCATCAGATAGACATCAGACCCCCTCACAATCACCACCACCACAGACAGGGCTGTTCTAATTCTTTTGATTAGAAACTGCACCCTGAAGATGGCAGTGAAGAGCCTCAGAACATTCTGTGGGGTTCTAAAAATTGTTTCATCACAGGAAGCCAATACCTTTCTAAGTTTATATGTACTACACCATAACATCTCTTTTGAGAAGCAAATTCTTAAAGTCCATGCATTATATTTCCTATTAAATGGAGGTATGGGACAGAAAATGAGGGGAGTAAAGAGAATAGGATAAGGTAACAGAATAAAAAGAAAACATGGAAAAGAAAAAACATTCACAATGCCATAACCCTATTACAGTTAATGTGATATTTTGATCTGCTTCTTTCTATGTACCTGTTTCTTTACCTAGTTGTAATCATTATAAAACTATTTTAATGCAACTTTTTACAGTTAAAACGTGTCACAATTTTTCCTCATTCACATAATATCCATGTCTATCACTATTTGCTGTGTAGTGTTCCATAGATTGCCATACTTTTCTCAATCATTCCTCTGTTGTTGAATGTTTATTTACATATGTTTAGAATAAACAATCATCTCTGTAGTATATAATTCTCCATGTTTTCAATAATTTCCTTAATATAGAGTTTTAGAATGGGATTAATTAGACCCCCAAAATGTTTCCATTACCTTGCATTTCCAAAGTAGGTTCTACGACCATTTAGACCCAGTTCTCTATTAAATATGAAAGGAATAACATCCTCAGCAAATGAACTTGGAAATTGCTGTGTATTATATATAATCTTGGAGATTTAACTGCACAGTAGCTGATTAAAATTGGAGAATTTTGTGAAAATAAATCTGTTTAATATTGTTTAAGCTGTCTTTCCAACTTATTTAATCCACACATATTCTCTCAGACCATCTTTTGGGACCACATTATCTGGGACCAGTAAAATAGGTTGTTTATGAGAGAGAGTAATATCTTGAAAGAGAACTGTAGGAGCACTCAGAAGCCAGTCTATCATGGAATTAGTTGCAACTTTCATGAATATGATTTCTTATCCATATTCTTAATAATATTTTGTAAGGATCTTATTATAGATCACACATAAAACAGCTAAGCATAATAGGGGAGAATTAAGCTCTATCAGTTATGTTTGAATTTTGACATCAAGAAGTCATTTAGAAATAAAATGTGACCTGAAATATTTTTAAGTACCAAGTAACTGGGTTGCTTTATTATAGAAGAGAATTATTTTTCTACTTTGATTTAGGATTATAACTTGGGATTAAAGATTCTAGGTAGATGTCATTTGATGCTCAACTAAGTACATGAAAAGCTAACCCTATTTTTAGTTATTGCTAATACAAGACCCCCACATCTGCTTTGTAGCTTGACTGAAGTTGTACAGAAGAGAAGGATAGAAGTCTATCCAAAGCCTTCTCACAGTAGGAGGCATCCAGATGCTCTCCGTACATGTTGAGTTTTAAAGAAAATGTATTCCGTAATGAACTTGACCCTCCTTTCATATGCTGGGGAACATGTGTTCCCCAAGCATGGTGGAGAGGACATTTGGGGATACTCCCTTCCCATATTTTTGTCTTGAACTGGCAAGAGTTTCTTCTGAGACTTCTAAGTTGTGAGCAGATGACCATAGGACGGGAGCATGCATTCCGTGTTCTCCAGAAGCAAGAGAGGCCAGAGAAAGAGTTTGTGCAAACTTTAGTCTATGACTTAGGGGTCAGCTTTACTGAACACTTGCCTAATCTGATTCTGACCCTCCCTACCCACCAATCTCAAGACTTAAACATAGAGGTGGGAGGGGTTTACTCAGAATGAGAGAGAAAGGGAAGGGAAATAGGTGATTTTCCTATGACTGAGGCTTGGTAGAAAAGGATGTCTCACCTTTGGACCAGCATAGAATTATAGGGGTCAGTCTATCACTGCCCAGAGCCAGAGGGGCCAAGACTGGTAGTTCAAGTGTGTAGGGCAAGGAATACATTCAGAAATCTACTACCACATCTCTGCCTGGACCTGAAGTCAGGAAGACCCAGGTGCTTCTGTCTGCTTCTGTTCTCTTCTGTACAACTTCTGTGCACCAGAGGATCCTTTCTTTTTACCTGGGGAATTCTTTACATAGAAAGACTTCTTGACATTTCACCAACTGAAAACTCATCCTTACAAATAGGAAATGCAGGACAGTAATTTGTGTAGAAAGAACAATGCAGTTATGTAAAAATTATGCATAAAATGAATGTGAAAGAATGCATCAAATATCTTCTTCACTCATCTTTCTAGGTGGCAGAATTTGATTTGTGTAAATTCTTTTTTTCTAATTTTAATAAGGTTATTTGTATAACAAAAAGACATTTAAAGAAGAAAATCAAAATTTATAAGGGTCCTCTTTAAACATACTTTTGTGAGCTCAGGGAGATCGATTTTGATCATTTCAGTGTTCATGGAAATTAAAGACACTTTTCTTCATTCTTCCAAGTTTGACTTTGTTAAGGACTGCAAAGGCTGAAAAAGAGGCAGAAGAAGAGGGCAGTGAACAGGAAGAGTAGCTGAGGTACGGAACGTATGCAGAGCAGAGGGAGGGCAGACTAGCAGGAAAAAGAAGTTGGGAGAGCATATCAGAGGCTGAGAGAGGCCAAGAAAGCCAAAGAACAAGATGAGTTTAGGGTCTACAGTCAAACCAGCTAGTATCTCTACCAGAGCCATGTATGCTAGGACAGACTGTGTATCTTAATTTACACAATGGAAATAAAATTAAACATCTTGTAGGTTGCTTTGTCTTTTTAACTAAAAAGACATTGTCTGAAAGCCCCTCTCATAGAGCATCACTAGACTATGCTGCTACAATCTACCACTTATTTTGAAGTTTTGATTATGGTCAGTCCTCTTCTCCCTAGAATACCAAGAAAGCTCAGGAGAGAAAGGACCCAGGGAGCTCCTTAACTAACAGAACTCCATTGACAAACCAAAACACCTTTTCAAAAACTCCCACCATACTTAGCAAATACCTGTGAAGTGATGAAATACAAGGATTAGTGCATAAAATGAACACGTCTTTATTCTACCAGGTAAACATTAGAATAATTTAACCCAAAATAGTTTCTTTTTCTCAGAGCAAAAGATGACCCTGAGATTTTACTTAAAATTGCAGTTGTAAAAATGTCTCGTGAATTTTGATGGCAATGTCAGGACTTCTCTGTGGCAAGGCCAGCCACCTACCAGGGAGCTGCCCAAGACATCTTAGTGTATATCTTAGTGTATGTGCCCTGATCCCAGTTCTCACCACTAGAGTGCGCTGCACAGATCTCAGCAGCGCCTGCACACTAATCCAACTCAGGGGCTCCAGCGCATGCTCAATGGATCTATTCAAAAGAGTAGGGAGGAGGGATCCAAGATGGCGGACTAGAGGGAGGCTGCGTTCCTTGTCGCTCCGTAACTCAGGATTCAAACAGAGGAAAGTCTGTTTCACCGGGAAGCAGTCTTTATTCCTCATTGATCCCCGGCTGTTTACCACATCTGTCTACCTCGATCACCCGCAGTCACCAGTATATTGACTACATTTGAGTGCAGATTGCTCACTGACAGTTGCCTATCATCCATCACTTGCCTATTTGCCTACCTCTGCCTGCCCATCACCTGCCTTTCACCTACCCATCAGCCACCAACTGAGGTTCATTTGCTGATTGTCTGCCAATAGCCTGCAGAGCCTGCAGACCCTCAGTGGATTGCCAGCTGCCTGCTGTTGCCTGGAAGTTCACCGTCACAGTACCCACAGGTTTGGTTACACGTGGCTGCCACCATTTTGGGAAAAAAAAAAAAAAAAAGCCAGGAGCTGCAGGACTGCTGGCCCGACTGACAGCACCCAGCCTCCAGGCCCCCCGCAGCACACCACCTCCAGGGGCCCAGCCTGACCGACTGCACCCCACACAGACTCGGTGCCCACGCCCTGCGCTGCAGCTCACCATTTGCCAACACATTTGGAAGCCAGTGCAGCCGTTTGGATTATCCACGAAGGGGAAACTGTCATTAGGTGGGGAAAATCCCATCCTTAGATGTCTGCTGGAGACTGGAAGCTCATTGTCAGGTACCTCTCATGCCTCAGGATACTCAGGATACTAAAGACTGGGAGGTTTGAATAGTATATGACTGTTATAGTGTAGTTTTTTTTTCTCCTTTGTGAAAGCTTTTAAATTTTTATTTCTTTACTTTTCTTGCTCACTTCTTTCCTTTAGTTTACATGTTTCCTCAAGGGCTTTTTCTCAATTTTCTCATGCTAACAACCAACTTCTTTTGACTATACTTGCACTCTTCCTATGATCTAGAACTTCTTCATACTCTTTTCTTACACTGTTAACAGTTACAGCCTACACCCCTCCCCATCCTCTTTGTCCTCCACTAGAAACTGCAATCCTCATTCCAAATCTGTTTGTTATACTGTAGATAATAATTGAACTCATCCTCTCTGTTTATTAAGATAATATTGTAACAATATTGTAACAAAAAGACTACTGTAACAATAGTCTTCTTAGGGGCTATTTGGTTTACAGCTGCATATTGTCTGCACTGGGTGTTGCTAATATTATTCCCCCCCCCCCATTAAAGAAAGGTTTCAGAAAACTATAAGGTCACTACAAGCCTATAGGACAGAAACTATAATATCCTAGATCTGCATTGCTAGAGGAGAAGATACATGAACAACATGAAGAAACAAGGGAGGAAAATGTCCCAAACAAACCAAGATTCTACACTAATAGAATCCAAAGACATCATGGTAGAAGAAATGCCAGAAAAGGAGTTCAGAATATACATGATTAAAATGATCAGAGAAGGAAATGATGAGTTAAGAGAGCAAATGCAGGCAATAATTGACCATTCCAATAAGCAGCTGAAAGAGCAACTACAGGAAACAAAAGATCACCTCAACAAAGAGATAGAGATTCTGAAAAAGAACCAAACAGAAATCCTTCAAATGAAGGAAATAATATACCAAATTAAAAACTCAATGGAATGCATCACCAACAGACTAGATCACTTGGAAGACAGAACCTCAGACAATGAAGACAAAATATTGAATATTGAAAATAAAGTTGCCCAAACAGAGAAGATGGTAAGAAATCATGAACAACGGAACCTACAGGAACTAAAGGATATCATGAAAAGACCAAGTTTAAGAATTATTGGGATTGAGGGAGGCACAGAGATACAAACCAAAGGAAGGAACAACCTATTCAATGAAATAATATCAGAAAATTTCCCAAATCTGAAGAATGATATGGAAATTCAATTACAGGAGGCTTACAGAACACCGAATGCACAAAATTACAGCAGATTCACACCAAGACACATTATAATGAAAATGCCCAATGAACAAAATAAAGATAAGATTTTAAAGGCTGTAAGAGAAAAGAAACCAAAACAGATATCAGCAGATTTCTCAGCCCAGACCCTAAAAGCTAGAAGGGCCTGGAACAATATATTTCAAGCTCTGAAAGAACATGGCTGCCAACCAAGAATCCTATATCCAGCAAAATTAACATTCAGATTTGAAGATGAAATAAATCCTTCCATGAAAACAAAAGTTAAAGGAATTTACACATAGAAAGCCTGCGCTACAGAACATTCTCAGCAAGATATTCCATGAGGAAGAAATGAACAACAATGTAAATCATCAAAGGGAGAACTATGCTAAAAGAAAAGCCAATTAAAGGAGAAATCAAGTCAAGATAAAAA
Source organism: Glaucomys volans (assembly GCA_020662805.1). Classification (NCBI taxonomy): domain Eukaryota; kingdom Metazoa; phylum Chordata; class Mammalia; order Rodentia; family Sciuridae; genus Glaucomys; species Glaucomys volans. Next base: position 583,319 of record JAJEJO010000211.1, read on the forward strand.
CCAAATCTAAAACAAAATGACTCTGGGACTACAAATCATATCTCAATAATAACCCTGAATGTTAACTGCCTAAACTTGTCAATGAAAAAACATAGACTGGCAGATTGGATTAAAAAGAAAGACCCAACAATATGTTGCCTTCAAGAGATTCATCTCATAGGAAAGGACATCCACAGACTAAAGGTGAAAGGATGGGAAAAAACCTACCATGCACACAGATTCCATAAAAAGGCGGGAGTTTCCATCCTCATATCAGATAAAGTGGACTTCAAGCCAAAGTTAGTGAGAAGGGATAAAGAAGGACATTACATACTGCTTACGGGAACAAAAAATCAAGAAGACATAATGATAATAAATATTTATGCCCCAAACAATGGCCCATCCATGTACATCAAACAAATCCTTCTCAATTACAGGAATCAAATAGACCACAACACAATAATTCTGGGGGACTTTAACACACCACTGTCACCACTGGACAGATCTACCAAACAAAAACTAAACAAAGAAACCATAGAGCTCAATAACACAATGAATAACTTAGACTTAACAGACATATATAGAATATTCCATCCATCAATGAGTGAATACACTTTCTTCTCAGCAGCACATGACTCCTTCTCTCAAATAGGCCATATGTTATGCCACAAAGCAGCCCTTAGTAAATGCAAAAAAGTAGAGATACTACCTTGTATTCTATCGGATCATAATGGAATGAAATTAGAAATCAATGACAAAAGAAAAAACAGAAACTACTTCAACACCTGGAGACTAAATAATATTCTATTGAATAAAGCATGGATAACAGAAAACATCAGGGAGGAGATTAAAAAATTCTCAGAGGTAAATGAGAATGATGATACAACATATCAAAATATCTGGGACACTATGAAAGCAGTACTCAGAGGAAAATTCATTGCATGGGGAGCATTCAAGAAAAGAATAGAAAGTCAACAACTGTATGACCTAACCTTACATCTCAAAGCCCAAGAAAAAGAAGAACAGAACAACACCAAAAGTAGTAGAAGACAGGAAATAATTAAAATCAGAGCTGAAATCAATGAAATTGAAACAAAAAAAACAATTCAAAAAATTGACAAAACAAAAGTTGATTCTTTGAAAAAGTAAACAAAATAGATAAACCCTTAGCCACACTAACAAAGAGAAGGAGAGAGAAAACTCAAATTACTAAAATTTGTGATGAAAAAGGAAATATCACAACAGACAACATTGAAATACAAAACATAATTAGAAGCTACTTTGAAAACCTATACTCCAATAAAATAGAAAATCTTGAAGACATCGACAAATTTCTAGAGACATGTGATCCTCCCAAACTGAACCAGGAAGACATACACAATTTAAACAGATCAATTTCAAGCAATGAAATAGAAGAAGCCATCAAAAGCCTATCAACCAAGAAAAGCCCGGGACCTGATGGATTCTCAGCAGAGTTCTACAAGACCTTCAAAGAAGAACTTATACCAATACTCCTGAAAGTATTTCATGAAATAGAAAAGGAGGGAACCCTTCCAAACTCATTCTATAAAGCTAGTATCACTCTGATACCAAAACCAGACAAAAGACACATTTAGAAAAGAAAACTTTAGGCCAATATCCCTGATGAATATAGATGCTAAAATCCTTAACAAAATTCTGGCAAATCCCTTACAAAAACACATGAAGAAGACAGTGCACCCTGATCAAGTGGGGTTTATCTCAGGGATGCAAGGCTGGTACAACATCTGGAAATCAATAAATGTAATTCATCACATCAATAGACTTAAGGTTAAGAATCATACGATTATTTCTATAGATTCTGAGAAAGCATTAGACAACATACACACCCCTTCATGCTCAAAACACTACAAAAAATAGGGATGGTAGGAATATACCTCAGTATTGTCAAGGCTATTTATGCTAAGCCCACTGCCAACATCATTCTTAATTGAGAAAAACTGAAAGCATCCCCTTTAAAAACTGGAACAAGACAGGGATGCCCACTGCCACCACTTCTATTCAACATCGTGCTGGAAATGCTAGCCAGAGCAATTAGACAGACCAAAGAAATGAAAGGAAATATGAATAGGAAAAGAAGAACTCAAGTTGTCACTATTTGCTGATGACATGAGCCTGTATTTAGAGGATCCAAAAAGCTGCCCCAGGAAACTTCTAGGCCTAATTAATAAATTCAGCAAAATAGCAGGATATAAAATAAACACACATAAATCAAATGCATTTATCTACATAAGTGATGAATCATCTGAAAGTGAAATGAGGAAAACAACTCCCTTCAAAATAGCCTCAAATAAAATAAAATACTTGGGAATCAATCTAACAAAAGAGGTGAAAAACCTCTACAACGAAAACTACAGAACATTAAAGAAAGAAATTGAGGAAGACCTTAGAAGATGGAAAGATATTCCATGTTCTTGAATAGGCAGAATTAATATGATCAAAATGGCCGATCAAAAAGGTGCTATACAAATTTATCACAATTCCAATAAAAATTCCAATGATATTCTTCATGGAAATAGAAAAAGCAATCATGAAATTCATGGAAGAACAAAAGACCCAGAATAGCCAAAACAATCCTGGGCAGGAAGAATGATGCAGGAGGTATCACAATACCAGACCTTGAACTCTACTATAGAGCAAGAGTTACAAAAACAGCATGGTATTGCTACCAGAATAGACAGGTAGACCAGTGGTACAGAACAGAAGACACAGAGACAAACCCACATAAGTACAGTTATCTCATACTAGACAAAGGTGCCAAAAACATGCAATGGAGAAAAGATAGTCTCTTCAACAAATGGTGCTGGCAAAACTGGAAATTCATATGCAATAAAATGAAATTAAATCCCTATCTCTCACCTTGTACAAAACTCAACTCAAATGGATCAAGGATCTAGGAATTAGACCTGAGAGACTTCGCCAAAAAGAAGAAATAGTAGGCCCGCATCTTCTTCATATTGGCTTAGGATCAGACTTTCTCAACATGACCACCAGAGTGCAAGAAATAAAAGGAAGAATCAATAAATGGGAGGAAGAGAATGGCAGTGATCATTTAAAATTGTCCAGGGCAGAGGATGTCCTGATAGACTGATAGGAGGGCTTGTGAAACTTGGGTGGTACCCTATGGTCTGGTGGATGCATTGGGATGTCAGCGCTCTAAAGGATTAAGTTATTTCCTCTAGTTTAAACTCCAGGTTTTTGCCATAAGTCAAAACCATGAACAGCTCTTTGCTAATGCTATAAATACTTCAGCCTGTTTTGTAGGACACAACTTAGTCTTAATTGTAAGTTTTTTCCCTATAGACAAATTATACATAGGAAGTCAAACTCAGAGCCCTTTCCTAGCCTGTACTTGCTCCTAGCCAAAGCTGTGAGTGACCTCTGCAGTCTCCCCAGATGCTTCTTCCTGGTGCTGAGGAGCAGGTGCTGGGAACAGTGGAGTTGTGCCACCATAGGAGTCAAGGTGTTAGGCGCACACAGAGACTCCATGGGCACCACCGACATCACTTCTGGGGCCAAAGATGATCCAGGTCCTCTGGAACTCTCACTGCCAGAAATGACCTTGATAGGAGATCTTCTCCCCTCTCTTCCATGTCGCATTCTGTTAGCTGGTTGCCAAAGCGTCACATCTTCTCTCATGTCTTAGAGTTTTTCCAACTTGGTTTTCACGACCTTAGAGAAAATAGACATTAGAGTCCAAGATATTGATACAATAATTTTAATTATTTTTATTTTCAGTTTAGTCGAGTGTGGAAAAAATAATAATACAAACATATATCTAGATCTTCTGAATAGTCTTCTTATGATCTGGTGCTGCCTTATTTTAATGAGCATAAATGTTTTGTATTTATAAACTCATGCATTGGAAGCTTAATTATATTGTTAAATACTGCCCGAAGTTTTTGGCAATTGTTTGAAAAGGGGAAAAAATGGTGGGAATATTGGGTTTTTAAATGGTACATGATCTAAGCACACCCCAGAGAACCAACTGATGATTTATGCTGATCCCATCTCTGAATGTGTCAAAAAGCAACCATTAGGGCTGGGGTTGTGGCTCAGTGGTAGAGTGCTTGCCTGGCATGTGTGAGGCACTGGGTTCAATCCTCAGCACCACATAAAAATAAAAATAAACAAAATCAAGATATTGTATCCATCTACAACTAAAAAAATTTTTTGTAAAACAACCATTAGGTTATGTCTGTATGTTTGAGTAGGACTGTAATCAAAACAATCCATTAATGCTAGGTTCCCAGGAGAATCTTTTAGCCTTTAAAAAATGGACATTACTTAAACTCTAAAAAACATTATCAAGGAGATTTTAGAAAAAAAAAGTAACTACTCCTCTAGTCTTTCTGTTTTCTGTTTTATTTTTAGTTTTTATTTTGTTTGTATTTTGTAACCAACCTCCATTGTCTCTGAAACTCAGGCAGAAGGTCCCCAGGGTTGGGTTAAAAGATGAACCTAAATTCCCCCCACCATAATGGTACTCTGAACCATCCTCCTGCTCTGCCTCCAAACATCTGAAGTGACTTCTTAGGCCACAGTCTCCTCTCCAGTAGGATGAATTCTTTCACTCCAGGCTCTTTATGTGAGCAGCTTCCTGGAACCCACCCCTCCAGTCCTCATGCACAGATGTGCCTTATCACAACCTAGGTTCTAGCTGGAATCCCTATTATCCTGGCTTGAAGAATGAGTAAATAAATGATGGAATGAAATAAAGGATTAATTTACCTGAAAATAGAAAAGCCATTGCTTGCTCACTATATGATCTGGAGTTAAAAAAAAAACAAAAGTATTCCCTCTTTTCAGGTAGTAGAAGACAAACTTAAGATAGAAAAGGATAGAGGGAAAGCAAAATCTCCCAAGGAGAAGAAAGCCCAAAATGCCAAGGTTCCTAAAGCAAAGGGCAAGGATCAGCCCGAGGTCAGCATGACAGTGAAAAAGACCACGGAGCTGAAGCGGAGGGGAGAAGAGGATGAAACCAGCCGCTACATCGGTCAGTAAGGCGCTGCTTCTTTTGGTTGTCTCTCCACTCTGGTTTCACTATGTATGACCTTGAGAAATCATTAGGATAATTATGCTCAATCTCTCCCAGCCTTTTCATTCTTGATAAAACCATAAATCACTTATCTTCCATGACACTCTAGGAGGAAAATGTTTCTATTTGCAATTCATTTGTGTTTTTAGCAATTATTTGTTTAACATATGTCTCACTAGGTGAAAGAGTGAGCTGATGCTCTAGTTGGGAACATAAAGGAAAATAAAACAAAGTGAAAGTTGTCGAGAGTGAAACACAGTGGAAATTAAATCAGGCCACTTAATTTGAACTTGCTGACTCCAGTTTCTCCCACTTTCATTTTGTCCTAATTAGTGCATCTAGAATTTTCTCTCATCTTAAATTATTAGCATAAAAATGATTTATCCTAGGCTGTTAGTAATTCATTGCTGCCTCCCCTTGAACCCAAATGGAGCTACTTGTTATTATCTGCATTTTACTTATTTATTTACTTAATTATTTTAATTAATAGACGTTATTTTTTAACAGTTTTAAGTCTGCATCCTATTTAAATGGGGTAGCAGTGAACTTTCATATTCATTATCGATGGATTTCTCTCTCATGGCTCTGTTCTACATACAATAGACCAAGAAGCAATGGTATGGATGCCATGGGCAAAATCAACACTGACTTGTTGAGTGACAGAAGAAAAATCATTATGTAAAAATGGAAAGTTGTGCATCTGTTATACTCTTCATAAACTGATCTTAATGGGTGCTTGTAAAATGTGATGTTTTTATGTGCCATGCATTATCAGTATTAAAGTATGATGCTGATTTTCATCCCCCAGAATATCACATTCTCAAGCAAGCTCATTTGTTAATGTGAATAAAATATTATAACCAGGACAAAATAGAGGAAATATGTTTTTTTAAAAAATTTAATGTGATAAATAAAGAGTTGCTACTCAACCAATCCTCAGGATTCACAAACACTGACATAAGCGCATGTAGTACTTTGGTAGCAAGCACGTCCATATTCAATATTTCCCTCTCCTGTAAACACCTCTACCTATAAAATACCACAAAACTGCAGCTACTTGTAATTCAGGAGTAAAGCCAGATGTTGCTCAGAAGAGATTAGAACCAAAAAAGAAAAAAAAAGTTACAGGCTAAACTCTGACAAAATCCAAGCACACGTTTTCCATGACCACAGGCCTCACGTATGCTTGTCCTCCTATTACACCTATGTCTCATTTGCAAAATGATTTAATATTTTGTAAAATGGCCACAATCTTCTTACTGGAAAGGCAGTAATGAAAAACAGTCAACACTACTGCATTCCAGCCAACAGGACCGTTTTTTGGCAAGCAGGAAGGATTATGAATGCATGCATAATGTATATAGCCATTGAACTGGCTGAGCACAACCTGTTCTCTTTTACAATGATGGCTGCTCTTCTTTATGGTATTTTGAACAGATGATGAGCCAGATGATGGTGCCCAACATTACATTATTGTTGTTGGCTTCAACAATCCTCAGCTATTAGCCATTATGACTGAGCTTGGCATTCCTATAACCAGCGTGATTAAAATATCTTCAGAGAATTATGAACCGCTGCAGACACACCTGGCAGCAGTTAGCCAGCAGCAGGAAGTTTTTCTTCAGTCAGAAGGTATGCAGTCTGCTACACAACTTACTGAGTCCTTCAACATTACCCGCTGTCCTTAAAGTACAAATGCAATCTGCTGTCCAAAACATAGTCCTATAATACATACATTATTAAATCTTTTCAAGACTTTGATTTGCTATTGATTCTAATTTGAAAGACTAAGAGTCATAAATTTTGCAAATTAAAATCATACCCTGTGTTTATACCCCTTTGTAGCCAAAAAAAAAAAAAAGGCTGCAAGTCAGAAGACTTGGTTATGCAACTACGGTTCTCAGGAACTTTGGATCTATATCTTTCACCCAAAGCATTGGATGGGTGGATAACTGTTGATAATCAGTTCTTGCAAAAACCACAAGTTACCAAATGGCCCAAGTGAGGCCACCTCTTTGGATTCTTGCCCTACTCTTCTACTGGCTTACTGCAATAAGTCAGAGGGGGCACTTTACCATTCTGGCCTTAGAATACAAACTTATGGGTAAGATCCCAACCACATTGCCATCCAGTCATTTTGAGCCTTTGGGTCTTCAACTCAGGGAATTGTGCTAGACCAACTCTGTGGGAAAGAAACAGAAAGCTACTGTGTACTTTAGAATGGAGATTCAGTATAAACCTGTGTTTCCAGAATTCTCAGCTCCTTCTACCATATGTGTTGCTTTCATTGCTGTTTATTAATAGTATTTCCACAGAGTTTTGTAATTTATACAGCCACATCCCAATTTCTGTAACACTACATTTTTTTCAATTGCTTTTCAAAGTTAGAAATCACTGCTCCCTATTATAATAATAATAGCTACCATTTACTGGGCACAGTTCTTAGGACTAGGCTCAGAACTAAAGACTTTGTTAAGTACATTGATTTGTGTACTTTCTCAACAACCTGAGGAAGTATTTTTTATTATTTCCATGTTACCAAAAAGGACTCTCAGACTATAGGCAGTAAGTAAAAGAATTGAGATTCAAACCCAGGTTACTCCTGACTATCTCAAAGTCTAGTTAGATTAAAAAATTTCTGAGTGAAGCTGGTGAAAAAATGCTGCATAATTACCATAGTCTTCCTATAAAGATATTTAATGTACAAAAATAAATTAATATAAAAAAGACTGTATAATGGAATGATGAGACCTTAGTGGTAGAACCTACTATTTGCTAACAGATGTAATAAGTATAAATGTTTCAGACAAATTTTCATGTGTAACTTTATGGAAATCTGTCACAATGTTCTAGAATACAAATGCCCAAAGAAAAGGCTGCAGCTGTTTCAATGTGACAAAAAGTTAAATGAAGTACAAATCACTCATCCAATTTGTTTAGCCATGTGAGGAGAAGTGAATCAACTATGTTTTTAAACAGTTACACAGCAGACACAAATATGGTCAAAAAGTGATTTCACAGAAAAACATGTCTGTATAGATGCAATCTAAGAGTAATAAGAATATTAAGCATATTTAGCTTCTAAAATGTGTCCTTATAATCTTTCTGAGCCTCAAATATAAAAATGAGGTGAATAAGCTCATATTTAATATCAATCTCAAAAGTAAAATCTTCTGATTTCATAATTGTATTGTCTGGTTTCCAAAACTTCCCCATATTACATTTTAATTCTTTTTCCTGATATGGTACAGATATCTTGCAATGCCCATGACTCACTTTTCCAGTTAAACTGGGAATCAATTCAATAGCCTCATTTTGTAGTAAAACATGTTGCTGTCATTAGATATAGAAAATGAAAAACTGAAGGAAGAGAACACCATTAAAGAACTCAAAATTTTTTGGAAGTACTTGGAACCAATCCTGAATAACGAGAAGCCGGAAACAAATCTCTTTGATGTTGCCCGACTTGAATACACAGTCAAAGAAGCCAATTTTCCTTCTGACTGGTCAGACAACAAGATGATGGTTAGTACACGTGTTAGTGAGCATGTGTGATCTTAGGATGTGACACTGGTCCTTTTATCCATTCTTGTGTTTTGCTGATATTTACTGAGTACCTATGAGACACTCTGTGAGAGGCTCCTTTGTCTTCAGGACAAGGATAACACAGTTATAATCTGATTCTGTAACTTTCAGTGTATAATGATAAAGAATAAGATGTAGCATGTGAAGATAAATATTGGTGGTTCTTTTATTCAGAGGTATGTGACTTTGTTTCATATCTCAACAATGTTCTAGGCAGTAATTAAAATGTTAATATATATTGATTGTGAAAATAGTAAATTGCATATATATCAGAGATATATCAGCTGTTTTTCTAAACTCTTGCTTTGATTGCCAAAATTGTATTTTTAGCATATTTGACCAATATACTCTTTCCTAATAGGATGACTTGACCCTGGCCCAACAATTAACAAGCAAAATTTTCTGAGAGCATTTATTGTCCTCTGCTATTGAGGAGCTTGCAGAGAGGCAAGACTAAAACCATAAAACAGAGAACAGTGATCCAGGAGTCATACATCTAGGTGCTAAGTTATATGAAACACACTCGAGTTTCCTGTTAATTCAGGAAAGGAAGAAATGAGTTGCTTGGAAATGTAGTGAATGCCAAAAACATGAGAGGGTTTCTTTTTTCTTTCCTTAGAAAGGTCAAGTAACTATTTTCAAGGATGTTATGGAAGACATTCAGGCATCCCTCCATTATGAAAACAAAACTTTTCCTGTCTCTTTCTGCTTGACACCCTGTCCCAACAAACAGGCTATATATTTCAGCATCAAAAGAGCTAAACTGAAAGCAGAGTCTTAGGGAGGGACCACGTGCAGCCAGTGCTCTGAAAGGAACTGGGCAAAGTGGGTGGAGAGGGTAAATGGGTGTCTACTACAGTGACTGACAAAAGGAAAAAAGCTAACTGTCTAGGAGAGGCATGAGATCAAAGCCTGTCACTGTTTCTGAGCTGAAGAGCAAGTTGTTTATGATGATAGGTTGGGCGATAGGTGCTTCTGACTCTAACAGTCATCCTTCATCATCCTTCAGTCCTGAGTAAGTAGCCTTGATTAACTGTGCCTGACTCATAAAGACTCTGAACATACAGCAGTAGAGGTCGCCATGCAGAAACAGAACGCTTGAGTCACTTGCCAACAGCCAGAGTAAATGTTAGCCTTGGGCTATAGGTGGAAAATGAAGCTGGATGTAGAAATCTGTAGCTGGCGACACAGTTTTAGCAAAACTGTTTACTCTTGACTTTGCCTCCGCCTCTTTCCACCTCTTCATCTAGGAGAGTCTTCCCATCTTCCCTTTTACTCTCTGTTTCCTAATACAAAGCTCAGAAAAGGACCTACTGTCATCTGCCCCACCATGGACTGGGCAGTCAGTACTAAGTCGGCCTCCAATCAAGCACCTTTTGTTCCTGCACTAGGGAGAACTCTCTTCTGTGCATCTTCCTAGATGCACAGAAGTAGTCTGTGCCTACCCAGGCACAGACTGAGAAAAGCTGAAATGTGCTGAACTCACAATAGAGCGCATTCCATTGCATCATTGGGATACAGATATGAACACTGTAGCATATAAATGCAACTTCAAAAGGTCCGGCACCATTCCTGACATCCTGCTTCCTACTCCCAGTGTCCATAATTTCCTGTTCATTAAGAAGCTTAACCACTTAAAGAATGTGTATTTTGCTTTTTACCAAATATAGGGGAGAGTTTAAGACAATTAGAATTTGGAAAAAATATTTTTCTGTTGGAATACTAATTATGGCAAAACATTCCCAACTTCAGATCTAGCAGTTTATGTCCAATGTGTACATTTGGGCCATAAAGGCAACTGGCATCCATGACATTGAGATCTCTAGAGTGCCAGTTAGGGCTATGCTGTCCAGCTGGTAATACTTACCTCCTATAAGTCAATTTGCAAGTAAATATTGAGCATTACATTCATGCCAGTTCTTTGGTATGGGTCCAACTGCAGTAATGTTTTAGAGCCGAGAAGTGCTTCAACCAGGTATGGTTTGTGAGTAAAAAACCCACTATTCAGGATGAGGGAAAGGAAGAGTCTTGAAAAAAGACTCAAAAATAAAGTTGGATTTTAGAAGGCCACTGGATTTAGTACTGAAGATAAAAGTTTGTTTTAAACTTAGGATCACATGAAAAATATAAAAATAATGCATCTGCTTCTAGTAGAAGCAGACCAAATACATGGCATTGCACTCTCACCTCTATCTGTAAGTTGATAATGACCTTCCAGCCAATGTAGGAGCCAGCCAAGGAGTCCTCCTTCCTCTCTGGATGGAGGAAAGTATTTTCAACCTTGGCTGCAAACAAGCAGGCTGTATTTCTGCTCAGCCAAGGTAACGAAAGCTTTACATCAAATAAATGCCCATCAAGATGTGCTAACTGCTCATGTACAACATCTGCAACATCTCAAGTTAAACCCCAGTTGCTGAAATAATTTGCTGGCCTTTAGCATATCATTTGATGCTTGATTTTAAAATGAACTAACTAGGTTAAGCTAAGGGATCATTGGGCAGATGCTTCACAATGTGTCCTGAAATACAAATGAAAATGTATTTCTATGCATTTAGGCAAGGAACCACCAGGTTGAAGCTTAACCAAAAAAAAATCTCAATCTTAGCATGAGCACACGAATCCAGATGAATAGGTGTGCTACGATGGGCAGAGTTATGTACTTCACTGGGCTTCTGCCAGACTATGATTCACTGTCTCCACAGGAAACTCTCATTCTCCCTTACCTCTTCAACTTAGACGTAGGTTGAGCCCATTTACTCTTTGCTTCCCAGCACACAGACACAACAATCACGGTATTTCCCTACTCCTGGAAATGAAAGTTCAAGTAATAAAGTCACCTGACCTATAACTTGCTTGTGGACTCATAAAACTTGTGGGCATTATAGAAGCAATATTCCACTAGGATTTTTAGTGATTTTCCCTAAAGGTAGCCCAAGATAAGGGAAAGGAGTGAAGCAGGGAGGAAAGGAAAAATATTGTTTGCGCACACAATGTAATATCCAGGGGTAGATGATACACAAAGCTGAGCAAGCGATTCCATTGTGCTCCCTGACCAACCAGGCATGAAATCATCTATCAATCACTTGTCTTTGGCTAAGGATATCAAAATTACCTAACATGTTCAAGGAACTGAGATACAAAAACATATCAGTCACACCATGGAAACTACTGACTGGATTTTTTTTTCTTTAGTAGAAGCATTAATTAGCCTCTTCCCATTTTAAGCATCATAAGGCCCTCTAAAGGGACAGCCAGCATTGTGGTGACCAAGAAATGAAAGAAGGGTTCAGGGATACAGATTTGGTCACCAGAACTGGAATCCAGTGTGGCTCAGGGAATTAAGGAATTTTCTTTTCCATAAAAAGTCGATAGGCTTAGTTGGTAAGGGAGACACAAACATGCACCTGTTTACAATAGTATGAAACTAACAAACAACCAATTGTCATTAATTGTGTCACCTCTAGCTGGAACTGGGCACCGAAATTTTTGAAAATATTGCCTGCCTGATGTACGACAGCCTGGACTGGAAGAGGCAGCACCAGCACTACTTGGAAAGCATGAAGCTAATTAATGTCCCACAAGCAGTTAGTGAGAAAACTTTGCTAGAAACCATACCAATTTCTGAGGTAGGCATGGCTGGAAAGCCTTTTGTAAAGCATCTGAAGGAAAAATGACATAAATACTTGTGTCAAGGTAATACTGCTGGCTGGAATTTAACATGTGAGGGTGGGAACAAGGGAAAGACACCTAGGCACAGGGTTGAAGGGCTGAGTGGTGGGGTCTTTGATACTCACAAAAATAAGGATGGAACCCACTTGTCAACACATGGAGTAATGAGCAACATGTAGAGCAAGGGGGAATACTGAGAAAGCAATCACAACACTTATTTAGTGCCTACTGCGTGCTAACACTGTGAAAGGTGTTGGCAATACCACAGTGAAGACTCACCCCCTGTTCTGACTGAAGTCAGCTCTCATAGAGTCAAGGCCACGGCAGTTTCAACATGGCATGATGAACACCATGAGCTGTCAACACAGACCACAGCAGAAGCAATGAGAGATGGCATCTCACCTGGTGTGAGGAGGAGGAGGGTGGAGAGGAGGGTTGGTAACATGGTAAAGGCTAAGCGAATTGCCTGGTAATGGAAAGGAACACATGATATTCTCAAGAAAGAGACAAAGATGTACAATAATATGAGGTCAAAGGAACAAAGTAAAGTGTCACAAGCCCAGACCATCAGAAGTTCTGTATTTCCAGGCTGTTTGTGCAACAGGGAGACCAGCAATATGAACTAATGCTGGAAAGGTGGGAGGCAGATCAGGAAAGTCCTTTAGTGCTGCATTAACAAGTTTGGTTGGGTTTTATCCTGAAGGAAGTGGAGAAGCACTGGAGAAGCACTGGAAGGGAGAGGATGGCGTGACTCCAAGTCATCCAGGGAAGCAAATAGTTTGGACTCTCAGTGGGCCATCAGCCTATCACCTTCCCTGAAGCTGCCCAGTGGGCTGTTAGGAACACTGACTAGGATCCACATCCATTCACTAGCTTCTTTCCTTCCTCAGACAAGGCTTTTTCTTTCCATCCTAATTTAGCAGATGCTTTTGTTTGTGGATTAATTATAAGATCTCAGAATCCTATTGATATCAGAGCTGAATTTGATGAAAGCTCCTCTCAGCTGGATTTCTCAGTTGTGTCTTTTTAATCATTGTCCATGTAGACTCCATTACCTGTAGTTTCTACCCCTGGAAAGAAGAAAGTACACAGTGAAGAACCACCGGCTCCACCACCAGGCATGTATGAAATCTGAGAAACAGCATCATGAGGGGGCACTCTGAAGAGTAATGACTATCCCTGAGACTGGCTTCAGCTCCCCTTTCACCTACTGTTCCTATGTGATTAGTATATGGTCACTGTTTGACTTATGCATGAAATTTTGATGGAAGAATCAACAGGAAAGCACATCTTAACTGGGCAATGTTCTGTGTATTTTACAGTGACTTTCATCACCACAACTGAAGTAGACATGAGATATTACAATGATTTGCTGAATCCGATTCCAGAGGAATTCATTTCTGTACCCCTGATACTGCATTGCATCCTAGAGCAGGTGAGTGGACTCTGAGGCTTTTCCGAGAGGGTGACCTTGACTAAGTCACTTCATCTCTCTTTATTTCCATTTTTAACACTACTTTGAAATTTTAGCATAACACCTGATTGTATTCTCAGTTACAAAGATCAGAATATTTCAGATAAAACCAAAGTTGGCTTTCATCAGCAGCTTTTAATCTTTCTTTCTTTTGCTGTGCTCTGGAAGGCCTATTTAATATTCCCTTAAGTTTTGAGAGAGCATATCCTTAAAACTCTCTGGCCAGTATTGTTTTAATGAAAGAGAAAGAGGACAAGGACAGGTGGGGTGGGTAGTGGTCTTCAACTACCTTTAAATTTTATTTTGTACCTATAACTTTGATTAGTTTTTTCTACTCTTGATGCCAATATTAGTCACATTAAATAAATATGTTTATTTAACTTGAGTTTTTGATATGGTACAAGGTTCTAAATAATATTCATTTACATGTGTTTTTAGCTCCCTCTGTGTACCAATGTGATGTTAGTGGTGTGACTGAGTGAACTGCCTGATGAAAAGCCTGATGGGGAAAGGGACACAACGACATTATCAAGAAAGGGGCAAAGATACTGAGGTCAAAGAGACATATTATGGCCTGAGCCAGGACCATGAGGAAATTCAATGTTCCCAGGCTGCTTGTGCAAAATGAAGACCAGCCACACCAGTGACATAACATCTGGTCATGTTCCCTTCTCGTGACTGATGTTGTCATTTTTTTTGTGCCCTCTCTTTTTGTGATCTTGGTTGCTGTATGGTTTGGATATGAGGTGTCCCACAAAACCTCCTATGTTAATGCAGAAATATTCAGAGGTGAAATGATTAGATCACGAGAGCTGTGAGTTAGTCAGTCCATCTAGTTTGAATGGACTGACAGGGTGGTAACTTTCTCTGTGGGGTGTGCCCTGGAAGGGTTCCTTTTCCCTGTGGCCCCCTCACCAAGCCCTCTCTCTGCTGCCTGATCGCCATCAGCCGTCCTCCATCACGCCCTTCTGCCATGATGTTCTGCCTCAGCTTGGGCCCAGGGAAATGGAGTTGGCCCATCATGAACTAAAACTCCAAAACTGTGAGCTGAAATAAACTTTTCCTCCTCTAAATTGTTTTTGTAGGACATATTTGTCACAAAAACAAAAAGCTGACTAATACAGTTGCTAATTATTGTTATCTATTGTATTGGTCTTTTCAAAGAAAGAGCATTTTGTTTCATCGATCAACTACTTTTTACTTTTTATTTTATTAGTTCCTTCATCTTCATTATTTTCTTCTCTGTCCTTTTTTGAGCTTAGTTTGTATTTTGTTTTAATTAAAATCTTCATTTATTTTCAGTCTTTTTTTGCTTTACTTAATGCTTATGTTTCCTCTTAAGTATTTCTTTGGCTGTATCCTGATACCTTCAATGTATTCTGTTCTTAATCTTTTATGTACTTATTTTTAACCCAGGAATAATTTTATTTTCACACTTTATTGCTCTTTTATTTTATTGCTTTATGATCTATGAATATGATCTGCAAGTTAACAAAGTTAAAATTTCCCTTCTGTGACTTGATGTACA
>JAJEJO010000211.1:598640-658909 GCA_020662805.1 Glaucomys volans
CTGCAAGTTAACAAAGTTAAAATTTCCCTTCTGTGACTTGATGTACAAGGTCAATTCTTGTGACTGTTGTATGTATATTTGAAAAAAAATTGTTATTCGTGGTAACCACATATGCATAGCGCTTATAGCCACCAGGCACTGATCTACATGCTTTCAATATATGAAGTCATTTAATTTGAAAAACAATGCTATGATGCAGGAGCTATTTTTATCACCCATTTTACAGGTCAGAAAATCGAAGCATAAAAAAGTTAAGTGGCTTGTTCAAGTAGTAAGTGGCAGAAAAGACTTTTGAACCTAGTCAACCTACACGGAAAAGTATTTTGATGTCATTGCTCCATTTTCTTCTTCCTTTGAATTTGCTGATGAGAAGTCTGTTGCATGTCCAAAAATCAATCTTTCTTTCTTTTCTTTCTTCTGTCTTTATTTCTCTGGCAGCTATTAAGTTCTTCTCTTTATATCTGATAACAAATGTCCAACTGTATTAGTCCATTTTCTGTTTCTACAACAAAATCCCTGAGGCTGGATAACTTTTTTTAAAAAAGAGATAGATTATGTAAAGGGAAATGAGAGGGAGGGGGGTATAAAAAATAGTGGACTGAGACAGACATCATTACCCTACGTGCATGTTTGATCACACAAATAGTATGAATCTATATCATGCACAACCATAGAAATGAAAAGATGTACCCCATTTGTGTATAATGAATCAACATGCAGTCTGTAAAAATTAAAAAAAAAAAATTTAAAAAAGAGATCTATTTAGCTCACAGTTTTTGGCGGCTAAAAGTCCAAGACCAGATATCTCCATGGCTTTGATCACTGGTGAGGGTCTCTTATCTGGGCCTCATCATGGCAGATGGCATCATGTCTACAACATGTGTGAGAGGGAGAGATCACATGGCAAGACAGGAAGCCAAGAAAGAGAGAGGGGACCCAGGTTCCCATGAGAACTACCTCTCAATCCTTTCCCAGGCCCATTGTGCCCAGGGACCACCAATAGGCTCCACCTCTTAAAGGTTCCACACCTTGAGAACCAAGCCTATAACACATATACCTTTGGGAAAACCACATCCCAACTATAGCAAAAACTGTGGTTTTGTTTGTTATGTCATTCTGTTGACATGATTTAAAGGAATTATAAATTGTTTTCTAATCACATTATAAGCAAAATTGAATTTCTTACAGTATCCCATAAAGGCCTTAAAAATAAGTTTCTGCATTGTAGCTGCTTCTCATCTCCTGCCTCCCCACCCTCTGATACAGAAACACATGCATGTCACATGCCCATACATGCACACACATACACAATTTTTCATCGACAAAACCTTTGGGGTTGTCCTCAAATATAGTACTTAATTCTACCTTAACCTTTTACCCCATCTTCTCTGCCTGGTGGAAGTGGCACTAGAGCCCCTGATTTAAAGAACTTCCACAACACACACAGAGCACTCTCTATCACATTATTTTATTTCAACTATTTTTTAAAAAATCTTTTTATGAGCCTTTCTTTCCTTGTTTCTTTCCTTGTTCCTCCCTGCAGAATGCAAGTTCCATGCCAGCAGGAGCCTAGTGTGGTCTCGTTCATTGCTGTGTGTCCTGCCCACAGTAACCATGCTCACTCCCTATTTGGCACTGAATATACATTGATGAATTAATGAGTGGATGCTGAAAATAAACCTCTTGTATCTTCAAATATTATTTCTTCTATTTACCCTAATTATTATCGGATGGATGTTGGAACATCAGAATTACTCTCATTAAATTTTGTTTCAATTCATCGTTTTGGGAATTCTTCTTCAACCTCCTACTTCTCTCTACATTAATTTCCAATCTGCTATTGAAGTTTTGTTTAGGAATAAGTTTTCTAATTTGTAAATTCCCTAACTTTGTTTCAGTCTTTCATTCTTATTTTATTTCATAAATGTAGCACATTTTTTTTCCTCTCTCTCTCAACACAAAGAATGTTTATTTTAGTCTTTTCAGGCTCTGTCATTGTTGTTACCTCTACTATACAGTTTTCTGTTTATTGACTACCTTAGTTTTCTAAATAATCACAGTAATATTTGACTTTATCACCCCATAAGGTTTTTGTAAGACTATAGTTTTATCACGTCAATAAGTTTATAAATGTTCAAAAGTCTGAAGAGCTTGTAGTATCATTACTGCATTTACTATAGTCATTATTGTTTTATTCAACATCTACTATGTTCCACATAACAAAGAGGACAGTTAATGAGCCCAGTGACTGAAACATGGAAGGCTCCCAGTAGATATGTATGGAATGAATAAAGCCTTCTTAGTAAAAGAATGAAAAGGTTGAAGTATAGGAGTGATGAGATTGGCATATTACAGGAGGGACATTAGAGTTTAACATGTCGGAAGCAGAACAGTTTTGATTGGTCCTTTGAGACTGCAAGAGGTTCGCAAATAGGTGAAACACAGAAATTGGAAATAGTGACTCTTGAAAGTAAGGTGTTTATAATTAGTAAAGACTACTGAGCCTGGCACAGTGGCACATGCCTGTAATCTCAGCGACTGGGGAAGCTGAGGCAGAAGGATCACAAGTTCAAGGTCAGCTTCAGCTACTTAGCAAGCAAGGCCCTAAGCAACTTAGTGAGACCCTGTCAAAAACAAAAACAAAAACAAAAACAAAAAATCTAGGAATGTGACTCAGTGGTTAAGTGTCCCTGGGTTCAATCACTGGTACCAAAAAAATAAGAATTAAAAATAAATAAATAAATAAATAAATAAATAAATAAACAAAATAGAATATTGAGACTATTTTGCTATTCCAGGGTGAAACAACAAAACTCAATAGGGAGTTATCTTGCCTCCCACAGGACATTGGAAATGTCTAGAGATTTGCTGGCACAATGGGGCACTACTTGCCTCAGAGGGGTCGAGGCCAGCTATGCTGCTGCACATTCTATAGGGCACAGGACAGCCCCCATAATGATTATCTAGTCCAAAATGTCACTATGGCCAAGGTTGAGTGAGAAACCCTGTAGACGGGTATAAAATCATGAGAACCATCTTGAGTATATTTCAACCTCTTACCTGTTTGCCATGTAAAATTGAACAAGGCACTTAATCTGTCTAGACCTCACTCTCCCCACATAAAGGAGACTATTATCCATTACTGACCTCATTTTCTTACACTTCACTATTCTTGAAGAAAGAATGAGGACTTGACCTGAACCCCAGTTCCTTTATTCACTAGCCCTGGACTTGGCCCAGTCATCTAACTTCACTCTCCCTAATTTTCTTCTCTATAAAATAGAAAATAATATCTACCCAAGATTGCTGTGAGGGTTAAATGAGTTAATGAACGTGAAGGTGCCCTGCACAGTATGTGGTAGGCACTCAATAATTATTAAATCCGAAGTTGCTCGAGTACTGTTTTCATGTGCTTTAAGAATCTTTTTGTTGTTGTTATTTTGACTCCTACTGAAGTTTAGTGTTTACCATTTGTGTTTTGTGTTATCTATTTTAATGCAAATATTAAAATTCTATCAACTTAAATGTATGGACTGTAAACATTTTTCCTTTTAGCGTGTTAATCACTCAGACTTTCCTGGTACTATAGTGTGGGGAACAGCCCTCTTACCCAGAGCAATGGAAACTCCCGAGTATCAGCCAAGAGCTGACCATTCAGTCATTTCCTCCCCACTGTTCTTTTCTATAGGTAGTGGCAACGGAAGAGGATCTTGTCCCTCCCAGTCTGGTGAGGCCGCCCCCCAGAGCGGATGGGTTAGACAACCGGATCGCAGCTCACATCGTGTCCATGCTGCCCTCTCTCTGCCTCACGGAGAGGGAGAAAAAGGTCAGGTGGCATGAGATAGCCGGCAAATTTTCATGTGTTGGGAAAGTATATAGTCTCTCCTTAAATCAGTATTATTTCAATTTAAATAGAATCTCCATGAAATATTCTTATCTGAAGAAGAAACAGAAAGTAAAGCAGTGCCGAAAGGCCCTCTCCTACTGAACTATCACGACGCTCACGCCCATCGGAAGTATGCACTGAAGGTAGTATCAGGTGGCCCAGAGGGTGATTGATGGGAGAAAGTGCCTCTGAAATTCACCAGCTGAGGGGATCCTAATTAGATAACCAAAGCTACTAAAATGCGAGGTGTGAATCTCAGAAAAGAGAGATGGGTAAGGGAGAAATCATCAAAGAAAGCTTAATACAATGAACGGTTTCATTGATCATGACTACCACCAGATCCACATTAAAACCTTTTAGTTATTTTTTGTAAATATCTGCTGCTAAGAAAAATGAGTGGAAGCCAGAAAAGGATCTCAGAAGGGAGAGATGAATATATATGAGGCTTGGGCAGTTTGTCACTGCAAATGAAGATCAGTCATTTCTGTGCACCAGGAACTTCTGGCAAAGTGAGAACTAGTTTTTGTGACCTTCAGCAAAATACCAAGTTTGTCTTCCTCAATTACCACTGATTTCCCTTGCTCCCAAATAACGAGAGTGAAGGTATCATGTTTAGCCTTCTCCATATGCATAAGGCACTTGACAGCTAATTTTAATGCCTTCTGTCATGTTTGCTTTTTTTGTCAGGACCAAAAGGGTTTTGACCCAGTTCAAATTGAGCAGGAGATGCAATCCAAGTTGCCACTGTGGGAATTCCTTCAGTTCCCTCTGTCCCCACCCTGGAACAGCACTAAACGTCTAGCTACCATCCATGAGCTTATGCACTTCTGTACAAGTGGTGAGTACATTGCTTTGTCTTAACTTAAATTCATCTTAATTACTGGTCAGATGTGCCTCTACAAATTACAGCCTTATTTGCAAAATGTATTTTGATCATTTAAAGACCTTTCAGAGGCTAAGATGAAATTTTTGATAGACTACAATGTTTTTACTTTGAATATCGTTAATAGCAACGTGAGATAGCCCTGATGCAAAACATTCTGCAATTTCATGCACCAGGTTTTCTTTCCACTCTGTTCCCTTAACCAGAATCATTCACTTCTTTCCTTCTCCTTCTCCCACTCCTGTCCCACATCTCTCTGTTGACATCATTGGAGATGATGTGATAATCCCATCCTACTTAAGTAATCATTCATATATTTTTGAAGTTTTTTAAATAAACAAAAACCTCCCATCACAAAATACCACATTCCTTTCCTAGGGCAATACCATCCTTCCCTTCACTGTCTCATTATGGCACCCCTTTATCATCATTGCAAAGCACACAAAGATTGCAGTAGCATTGTAGTTATTGGGAAATGAGCCAGGCAAGCCTGATTATGCAGCTTTGCCCCAGTACAGAGATTCCCATCTTTAAGTTCTTATTTTGTATTCTCTGGGTGCAGCCACCCACCCACAATTAATGAAAATTTTTCAGATAAATGTTGATACTCACTGGAAACTTTAAGTTTATAAGTTAGTTTTATCAGGAAACTCCTTGTATCTATTCTGATCAATAGATCAGAAATAGATCAGATATAACATTAGACTATGTATGTGTGTGTATAGCATTAGATTATCTATATGAATTATATATATTTAGATCATGTATAATAAGAGAAAAAAATGAGAGCAGTGTATTCCAGTGCAAAAGGTAAACACTGAATGATCCCATATAGTATATTAGAAAATTTGCAGTAAAATGATAACCATGTCCTAACATGAAGACATGAAGAGCAAAGAGGAAGACACAGCACTTCAATTGGTCCCCACCTCTTCAGTGGAAACTATGCTCCTTCATTTGATTGATAATGTTGAAGTTTGCTTCATCATTTATCTATTCATTTAATCACATGACTAGCTGGCTGTGTGTTAGGAGCATAGTATTCCACCAGAAACTGGCTGCTTCACTAGTTGAAAGGTTAAATAGTGATTGGTGTCAGGGAGGGAGAACAGAGAGGAACAGGAAGTCTCTCTCTCATCAGTGTAATGCATACAATTTTCTTGTGCACCCCTCCCCACAAGATTTTTTTTTGCCTCCATATCCTCAAAATAAAATCTGAACTGCCTACCACTTACTTTTTTTTATTGGTTCTTTTTAGTTATATGTAACACTGGAATTCAATTTGACATAATTATAAAAGCTTGAAACCATAATTTGCTCTAATCCAGTCCCCAGTACTTCCCCTTTTCCTTGCCTTCTCCCTCCCCTGCTCCCTTCCCTCTATTTTACCAATGTTTCTATTTACTTATAGTATTTTACTTTTAATTAGTGCCTGTGGATTTACATAATGGTGAGATTCACTGTAGTATTTGATTTCATCACCTGTCATGCTTTTGTTGTGCCACTCCACTCCACCTACATCCACCTGGCTGGGCTTCCTTGAACCTGTCAATCACACTCCTGCCTCAGGACTCTTCACTTTTCAATTTCTCCACCTCAATCCCAGGTGCCCATATGGCTCTTCCACTTCTTTCACATTTTTGCTTAATTGTTCAGAGCATGTTTCTCTATTTTATGTAAAATAGAAGGCCCTCCCTATTATAACTTTTTATCTGCTAAATTGGCTTATTCTTAATTCCATCTCTGATACATGGCATGCTTGTCTATTTCCAGTCACTATAATGGATATTCCATAAGAGCAGGAACCTCATTGCTTTGCTTACCAGCTTTTATTAGTTACTGACGCCTAGTAGGGCTCAAAGAATATTTATGAAATAATGAATGAGATAATTCTCCTTTATTCAGTAACTCTTTTGACTCTTCTTTTTCTCTCTTTGAACTGCCCGCCTGCCCCAAGCATGCCATATTATTCAAAAGAACCCCTGCTACTATCTTCATCTCTGCTCTGGAGAAAATGAAGGCAACCTTTGAAACACTTATTTACCACAATAATGAATTTTTCCTTACTGAAGTCTGTCCATTGTTAATTCCTTCCTCTCATCCCTCTGTCTTGAACTTTTAAAGTATGAGAACAAAATCTTGTTCTTCTTTGAATTTTAGGCACCTATGGCAAAGTTCCCTGGTATATGATAACCAGTAGAGTAGATGGAGGAACACAAGCCATAAAGGAATAATACACAATGAGTAACTCCAATTGAAAGCTGAAACTTTGAAGTGCAGTTACCAGAAAGTAGCTGTTCACGGAGTGGGAGGAGACCCTCTCTGAATCTAAAACAACATCAAACCTGACCGACTATAATAGCCTATATTAGACATGAGTGAATAATTTCTCTGGCTTAAATTACAACAGCATCAAAGAGTACTTTTGTCAAAAAACGATTTGTAAACCCATTCGACCAATATGGTACTCTGAAGAGTCCACGCACTATTAGCCACCTAAAAAAGCAGTTTGGTAGTATTACCTTGATCAATTATACCCCAATTGTTCGGTTTTCATAACCCTAGGCACCTTTAATATTTGCTGCAGATTTGTGGAGCCCATTTTGAAGGTAGGTCAGTGCCCATCATGGCATGACTCCCTTGTCAGACAGGTATGTATTTTAGTCACTCTGCCAACACTGTACTATGCATTACAAAGGACACTTCTAGAAGCACATGTCCTGCTTTCTTACAGAAGCCTTGAGCTGGAGTGAAGTAGAACGAGCCTTCAAGGTGTTTACTTTTGAGAGCCTGAAACTCTCTGAGGTTGACGAAGCAGGGAAACTGAGGCCTTCTGAGATGGTGTGTGGGACAGATGTTGAGAAGTTCAACATACCATGGGACAACCCTGCCAGGTTTGCTAAGCAGATAAGGCAGGAACATATCCTGAAAATGAGTACCCAAGAGGCCCAACAGAAAACAGGTACATTGCCTGGAAGGAATGAAAAGGATCCTTGCATTCTGTGATTGTCAATTTTTTTCTAGTGTTGTATCTAACAAATGCTCTTCACACTGGCTAGTTACTGCTATCAGAAACAAAACATTGTATGTGGATCAGAATTGGTCAACATCTGTGCAGGGTGATGAGAGCAGTGGAGATCTTTCATACCGTAGTCAGCATTCTGACTCCAATATGATGAAGTTCACAGACCCTGATGATAGAGAGCTGTCAGAGCAGCACCAAACAGAGCCTTTGGGTAAGTAAAAACGTGTGTGTAGACACTCTCATAAAATACAACAACAAGAAAAGAAGTTTCATGATATATTGTTTAAATTTAAATGCCTGCTCATTTCAATTGGCAAACTACTTAATGTCTAAGTTATTAGGTCAATTACTACTGACTGTTGTTATTCCGTAAGTCCTTCTTGTTCAACCTTTGCTTTTTGAAATACTTTAATGCCTCTTAGCCTTCTCTTCTTTTGGTAAATTCACTGCAGTGGATATAATTGAAATTTGCATCGTTGGTGTTTCACAGAGATATTGTGATTATATGCTAATTTTTTAAATTATCAGTAATAATATCTGAAATGCTTAGAAGAGAATTTGGTACCAAATTTAATGCTTCGTGAGTATCACCTCCCTCTCCCCGTTTTAGCTCAGGTCATTACATTTATTGTGGATCACAGCATTATGAATAGTGCATATTGAGAGGTCTAGAAGTATAGAAGGATATCGGGCTAAATTTATACTGAGTACCTTGCACCCAGCTGTGAGAGTAACCTACCTAAAATGTAGCTTTTGTTTGCCTGTTTATAACCTGCAAAATAAAACTCAAATCTTTGGCCTGTTCTACATGTTTCTCCAACAGTACTAAATTGCTTTCCCCCAAACCTTTTTCCACCATTTCCCTTTTGTTCACTCATTCATTCTGTGCTCTTGCCAAACCTAACTAGGCTCTACTTCCTCTACAAAGTCTGCTCTTTCCAGTCTCTGTACCTTTTCACCTACAGTACTCTCCACCAGGAGTTCTGTTTCTTCATTATGATTAGGTTTCAAAGTATCTTTGCTGGATATTCCCATGTGGAAATGTTTCTCTGACTATTCCCACGCTCATACTTCATATGTACATCCTTCATGGCATTGGTTGTCGTTTCTTACTTCTTGTTACAATTATTCATATACCTACACTAAGACCTCCATAATACCACAGCTTCTTAGAGGTCATAGTATGCTTTTTCTAATTAACCATATTCTGGGTCATAAAGCAAATCTCAATATAGTTACACAGGACAAACCATATAGAATATGTTCTCATGTTATAGTGAAATTATGGAGGATATCAATTACAAAAAGACAATGAGAAATTCACCAAATGTCTCAAAACTAAGAAATATACTTATATGTAACACCTATGTCAAAGAAAAAGTTACAGTAGAAATTAAGAAATATTTGAAACTAAATGATAATGAAAGTACTGAGCATCAAAGCTTATAAAGTGCAGCTAAAGTGAGAAAACTCCAAAAGAAGTTTACAACATTAAATGAATATATTTTAAAAAGAAGTCTAAAGACCAACTATCTAAACATCAAATTCAAGTTAGATTAGGATGAACAAAATAAATCCAAACAAAGAAGAAAGAAGAAACAATAAAAATAAGAGTAAATCAATGAAATAGAAAACCTAGATCAAATAAGGAAGAACAAAAAATACATACAAAGTTTGGTGATTTGAAAAGACAAGTAAAATTGATAATTATTTTATATAAGGCTAATCACAAAAAGGCACAAGTAAACATATCAGAAATAAAGTCATATTAGAAATAAAAATCATATCAGAAATAAAGAAATGGACTTCCCTCAGATCCTATAGAAATTAAAAAGATATAAAGAGGATAAAAACAACTTTATTCCACTAAATTTGAAAATGAAATGGGAAGATTACTGGAAATGTACAACTTACCAACACTGACCCAAGAAGAAATAGAAAACTTGAACGATCTTAGAATCAATTAAATAAATGATTTAATTATTTGAAAGTCATCCCAAATAGGACATGCCAAGCTCAAATGATCTCATTGGCAAGTGATTCCAAATGCTCAAAAAGAAATAATTCTAATTTTAATGAAAATTATTCCATAAAACAAAAAAAAATTCTTTCCTTCCCTAGTCATTTTATGAAGTTAGCATAAACTTTGTAATAAAATTCATAAGGATCGTGCAACAAATGAAATTATAGAACAAACTCATTCATGAACACAGATGCAAAAATCCAAAATAAAATATAGGAAAATTGACCCAGCTATATGCTCAATAATAATATTACCTCACAAACAAGTTATATTTATAACAGGAATAGAAGGATAATGTGCACATTGTAAAATCTAGTTAATTTATCAGGTAACACATTAGCACAAAAAATGACATTAGTTCCAAAGATGGAGAAAATATCCATAGCAATTTATGGGGAAAAATAAACTTAGCAAACTAGCAATAAAAATAAAATTCTTCAGTCTTACAAGGGCTATTTTTCCAATGATGAAAGTAAACATTATATATCCAGATGAAAAGTTGAATGACTACCCTTTGCAATCAGGAGGATTTCCACCATAAACACTTGTATTCAATACTGCATTGGAAGTTCTCACCCACTAAGTGAGGCAAGAAGAGGAAATATGAGTGTCAGGTTTAAAGAGGAAAAAACAAAACAGTCATCATTTATAAATACTATGTATGTAGAAGACACAAAACAATATGAAAAAAAAATAGAATTTTTGTGGAAGCTTAATAAGTAGGTGGTGGTTGTTAAAGAATACGCATCACATGTCTGAGTTGCTGTGACTTTTCTTTGTTAGGTATCCATTATATCAAATGTTTATACCCTATCCAATTTTCAGTGTGTGTTATATTTCATAATTTTAAAGAACATTAAAACAAAGTGATAAGCGCCACAAGAGAATAGGCATTAACTAATGATCAGTATTGACTAATGATCATCTTCCCGCTCTCATTTATCTCACTGAAAATACAAAAGAAAGTCATCTGTGGACTGGAATTAGGGGAAACTGCCTGCCTATGGGTAGAGCAGACAAGGGAGGGAGACAGAAGGGGAAGATAACACTGATGTAATAAGGGTCCTGCTATATCCACCCACTATACTCTTTTACATCCATTATTTTTTTTTATTAATTTAATTTTGATCCATTGAACACAAATGGAGTACAGCTGTTGTTTCTCTGGTTGTACACAAAGTAGAGTCACACCATCTGTGCATTCATACATGTATACAGGGCAATGATGTCTGTCACACATTCTGTTAATATTACTCCCCCACCCCGACCCCACCCCTCCCTTCCCTCTTTACTATCTAACCTTCCTCCATTCTTGTCTCCCTTATTTAATATTCTACATAAACATCAAACCTATGAGCAAGATTCTGTTATCTCAGTTCTCTTGATGAGGAAACCAAGACGAAGAGAGGTCACGTAACTTGTTCAGCCCCGTACAAGTAGGAAGTCAGGACAGGCAGGCTGTTTAACAGTGTCTCCACCATGCTGTCTTACACTTTCCTCGGTTCCAGAAACTTCCTGTGATACACCTAGTAGTTTAGCTACCTTTGTAGTCTCTCCTTCATGCTGGTTCTTATCTTGATTTCATTGCTTTTTTGTTGTTGTTCCTCTTCCATCCGAATAGAGTAAATTCCCTATCTGTCATAATTATGCTTACCTTACCTATTAGCCTAGTTCACACACACAAAAAAATGTAAAAATTAAAAAAATAGTTAAGTTCAAATAAGTGAACCCGAGTTGTTATGGCATTAATACATCCTATGGAAATACAGACATGACAGAGAAGTCGTCGCTTGAGTTAATACGGAATCGGAAAAAACCAGGAGAGTAGTAAAGCCTGAGGGATTTTTGTTGTTGTTGTTTCTTCCTTTGTTTTGTTTTGCTTGGTTGTTTTTCTTGAAAGTAGCTGGTATAGGGATTTCCTCAGGCAACTTTTGCCACCTGGTGGTCAAACCACATAAGCTGGTGTTCTGGATCCTGGTGAAAAGTAGATGATTATAGTAACTTCCTAAAGTAGATGATTATAGTAACTTCCTAAATTCTCAGGGCTGAAGATACCATGGTAGATAGTGTATTCTAGAGTCTGAGAAAATTTGAGGGCAGATCCTACAACTGCAAGGCCTTCTACATGGTGAATGTTGCCCTGCTCCCAGGAGCCATGAGAAGAGGGCCTTGGTGCACTGTGGCTGTCCTGTGTGTGGGGATATTGTTGCTGATCTTACATTGTCCCCGAGCTCTGAATCACACTTCAAAAGCAGGCACTTTAATTCTCTTTAAACAACGCAGAAACCATTCATGTATTTCCTGCACAACCATCTCAGCATCAAATACACTTCTGTGTCTGTCCCTGGACATAAAGGGCTGAATATTTGTGCTTTTCTTAACCAAACCCTGGATTTCCATCTGAGACTGTTTTTGAACTTGACAGGGCCTATTGGATATTTATGAAAAACCTGAGAGTTGATAACCGTGAGGCTATAGGTTTAGATGTGCCCTTTATGCTTGTTGGGTGTTTTTTTAATAAAGTAACTGCTTTGCAGAGGGATCTTGTTATCTCTAAAGTAAAACAGATTAGGAAAGCTGTTTTTCAAAGGGATGAGAAAGCATCCACTTCCAGATGTGTCAAAAACTACTGAATCACACTGTCAAAGGATTATGCGGTTGAAGGCAAAAATCAGGCAGAAAGAAAAAAAATGATTTTTACTCTACTATTAAATAAAGAGTTCAGATTAGTATTAGAATGTTCTTTGACAAAATAACTGATGCATAATTTTTTAGAACATATTTGCTAAACGAGATTTTTTTCTTCTGCTGGATCCTTAGACACAAGAGGGAATATCAAATCTCCTGGAAATTTGGCAGACCACACAATAGAATAATTTTTATTCAAGAGATTTCATATCAATTGCTTCAAGGACACAAGGGACATCATGGTCTATTTATAGTTATGGTTGGCCTGAATTTTCTCTTGAATGAATGTATTTATGTAAATACTGAGGCAAACTGGCTTTATAGTTTTTCTCTAAATCAAAATGCAACATTCATGCTGTCATCTTCACCAACCCAAAGCAAGATGGAACTAGTAGCAAAAAATGTAAATAGCTGGGCTCCTGAAAGAAGGAAAAGCATTGGCCTGTCCTTGGTAGACATGATTAAGTACTCCCTCTAGGAGCCCAAATATACAACAAAAAGGTAAATATGTTTATGCTACAGTAAGCATTCATTATAGGTTTTCTTCTCTCTGTATAACTCAACGTTCATTTCTAGTTTTAATTCAGGATGTAGCTTGCCCTTATTCAGTCAAAAGAAAAATTACTGAGTTCCTACCAGGCTCTGAGTACACAGGGTGCAATGAGGAACTCAAGATAAAGTTCCTATTCTCCAGGAATCTACATTCAAAGCAGAGACAGACCAAAAACAAATAAACAGTATCAAGCACTGATAAATGGTGCAGTCACTAATAACACAGAGTAAGAGTCAGAAGGCTCTTGAGAATGTGACAAGAGTTTGAAACAGGTGGATATCAAAGAACTAAGGATGATAGACAGGGAGAACAGGGCAAAATCAAGACACAGCAAGTTGGCCAGTTTGCAGTGCAAGGAGCAAGAGAGAGTGTAGGAGATGCATTTGGAGAGTTAGACTACAACGTTTATATACAACTTTGTAGGATGTCGTTTGCAATTATTCTAAGGGTGATAAGAAGTCAGGTTGGCTCAGTTGTTCAGCAACATCAAAGTATGTTCCCACAAGATCCATCTTGCCACACATACTCTATTTCTTTTGTCAAATTTGGAAAAAGCTACAGTATAGACTTTTTCCATTTTTCTATTGGAGACTCACAATCATTACAAGTTCTAGACATTCACAGTAAAGATGTCTGTCTATCTATGTTAAACTTATTTATCATGGAACACGTCTTTTCTGGTGATACAGAAATCGACAGCATGAATCTGTTCCCTTCCAGTTCATTCAGATGGCTATTTCACAGCCAAGGATGATATTACAATCCCAATCATGTAAGTGTACTCTTCAGTCACAAGGAGAGCTAATGTCCATGACTCGCATTAGTCCATGGGGTCCATTTACCTATTCATTTAACTAAACTCCATTAAATCTGAAGTTGCTCATTAGATAGTTTTTAAATTAATAAATGGTGAATGGAAGACAAGCTCTGAAAAATAGTAGAACTTTCCAATAGGAGGTGCATTTATCCACCTACCAAGTTCTCCTGTCCGTACATCCCTTGCCCTTGCCCCAGTCTGTCCAGGCCATAGAAATTTCATAAGGCTTTGTGATGGTCACCAGCACAAGAGACATGATGTGTACTGCCCAGTCAATTTAGTTTAATCAGTAAATATTTGCAGTTTGTATAGGTGAAGGTTTGTTGTTTGAAATGATTGATTGATAGCCCCAAATCAGAGTATCCGATATGATTTAGTATACATCAGATAAAAAACAGGGCTCCTTTCCAAGAGTTCAGTATAACTCTTCTAGGGAGGCATGGATTTAGAATTATTGACACAAACACTTTTTGGAGGCACGAAACATGCCTTTCAGGAATTAGCTTTTCAGCACAGAAACATAGATCATATGGGCAACAAAAAGGCACGTCACTGACCAAAGGCAAGAACAAAGCCCGAACACAACTGGATGTTGGTGTCTTTGATTTACAGAGCAGACCACGAACAATGAGATCAAAGATGAAGCGGTCACAAAGGCTGATTCTCTTGAAAAGGTAAGGAATTATTTTTCCTAACAGTGTAGATGACAAGTTAGATGATCTGAGAAAACTGTGACCCAGATTGAGAAACGTTTGAAAAAGAAGAGAGAGGAGAGAGAGAGACTTAAAAGGAAAATACTGATGCTAGAGGAGAAGGGTTTTTTCAGACATCCTCAGTCCAGCTGCAACTGGAGAGAAAGGAGTTAATTTTGCTAGCCCACTTAAGGGAAGCTTCCCAGCCCCTTGCTCCTCTCCAGACAGTGTGGCTTGGCAACCTCACAAACACCTGCCGACCATACAGCCATGTAGCACTAACGTTGTCTTGAAGTGAGTTCAGAAAACCTGCCTGTAATTGCTAACAGGACTCTGAAGAGTATAACCTAACAATAAAAATATTTAGATTATGTTGCCCATAAAAAAAAAAAAAGCCAAAGGCATACTCTTTCTGGCAGCAGCTCTTCTAAAATGTTGCCATATGGATTTATACATATGCAGATTTCCCCAATTAGATGGAGTGCATGCTGGTTAGTTGACAGAGTCCAAGAGGGCTCCATTTGGACTTAAACAAATTATAGCTGAAATTGTGTTCCTATGATTTTTTAGAAATCCAAGAAGATGATAGTGGAAGCAGATTTAGAGGACATAAGGAAAACAAAGCAGCGCAGTCTAATGGACTGGAGTTTTACTGAACACTTTAAACCGAAAGTACTGCTTCAGGTATTTATGGGCTGTGATTCTCCAGGAGATGGTCAGATAGGTCTGGAGATCGGTGCTGTGATTTAGAACAGTTCACTTCTAGGTCACTCAGATCTAGTTCAGATCAATATTCTCATTTACTTTAGCTATAAAATGAGTTTATTCCCAGATTGAGCTATGCATTCCCAGGAAGTCTCCAAAATAGCTTAAAGTACACTTTCCAAAGGGATGTTTCATAAAATCTTTTAAGAAAAAAAAAAAGAAAATATACAAGACTGTTGCAATTGTTTTGTAGAAAAAAGAATCAGGCTTTACTGGGGAACAACCCCATTTTTCCCATGATACTGTGCATTCTGTTTATTTTTCATTACATTTCACAGTATTTTCTGCTTTGATAATAGAACCTATGATAGCTAACATCTACTGAGCACTTATCATGTGCTAGGTAATGACTAGTACACATTATTTAGCTCATTTATTCTTCACAATAGCCATATGACATAGAAACTACTTAAATACTAGAAACTGAGGCACTTTGACCAGTAGCGACTTTTGCCCAAGGTCACATGGATGATAAATGAGAAGTAGAATATAAACCCAGGAAATATGGCCCCAAAACTTGTGCTTTTAACCACTATGCATAATAAGCAGTAATCTTAAAACCAACTCTTTTTATTAAACCTTGTACTTTTGGGTTCTTTTTTTAATTTGTATTTTATTTTTTATCAGTTTTACATCCACATATCTTCAAATCCAGAAAGTTCTCCAAAATCTTATGAAAAAGAGCAGCCTCCTAACCTCCCCATCATACTTCAATTACCAGAGTCAAAAATCTTTAGCCATTAATGCTTTTCTTTTAATACTTTGTTAGCTCTAAAAAACAGTTTTACTGATTTTAGTTTTAATTTGGGGCCATCCTTATTAATTGACTCCCATTTGAGAGCAAGCTTTATCCACACCATCAACACACACACACACACACACACACACACACAAACCCCTACATTCATTCTAGCACTTCTTCATTTGGTGACATTCTTATCTGTATCATAATTTTTGGTTAAATGAATATTTGATATTTCTGCTATTTCAGTTTTATGAATGCTGTTCACAATAGAACTGTGCATTAATCTATGTTAGTATTTCCCTTTATTTTCCTGAGGTTAATAATTACCTTTCTTCCCCAATTATTTAATTTACTATGCATTTATCATTAATTCAACCTTAAATTCTCTACTGTAAATATCGTAATATATTCAAACATAATAGATGTTCTATCAGTTTTTTTGTCTTGGTGATACCTCACCTATACACTCTAAGCTTGCTAGAGAATGATGGCCCTGTGATTCCCCCTGGTCACACCCATTGCCTCTTTTTCCAGTTAGATACTCTGTGTCCTTCATCTCATGTTGTTTTCTCTCTTGCATTACTCTTTTTTGGTAGAGGATCACCTCTTCCACTTGTTTCCCTAGTTAAGATACGTAGCAGGCAAATTTTTGAGGCATTGGATATTTGAAAACATCTTAATTCTATCCTTACAGTGACTGACAATTTGACTTTATATAAAATGCAGAGTTGAAAAGAAAAGAATTTCCCCTTCATGTCCACTCAGGAATTAAAACAGCAACAACAAAAACCCAGAAGTAGAAGACTTTTTTTCTTTTAAAATTTTAAAGGCATTCCTTGGTAGTATTGTGGCTTCCCAGATTGGTCAAAAGAGAAACAGAATGAAGTTCTCCATCTTCCCAATCAGTTGTTTGACTGAATTTTTTCTTCTCTCTGGAAGGTTATAAGATTTTCTCTTCATTCCAATGTTCTGGGTTTCCTGCTGATTTGTCCTGGTGTGGTTCTATGTATTGTTCTGGTGAACCAAGTGAAACCTAGAAACTCCTGGGAAATCATTCTGGGGACTTTCTTTGACAATCCTCCACTTGCATTTTTTCCATTCTCTCTTCCCAGAACTCCTATTATTCTGGCATTGGACCTCCTGGACTGAGCTCCCAATTTCTTTATCTTTTTTTTCCTTGTTTCCAACATTTCTTTTTTGTCTTTCAGTTCTAGAGATATTGATCAGCTTCCATCTAATCCTTACATTGAGCATTCATTTCTGACATCATAATTTTAAGTGCCCAAAGATCTCTACGTAATTCAAAGTTACCGTCTGATAGGATAATTTTCACATTCCTGATTCTGTCTCTTCTCTTATTTTATATAATAGTCCTTGCATCTCTCTCTCTCCCTGAATTACCTCTTTTTTCCTCCAAGTTCCTTTTCTTCTTCCTTCCTTCCTCCTCTTGTTGGGGGTGGGAAGGGCTTTCTTTTTCTTTGTCTCCATTTTTCATGTTAAGGGTAATATTTAATGTTTTCTTCTGTGCTCATATTAATAATCAAACATTAAAAATATGACAAAAGTACATGTAAGTTCTCTATGAGGGGTGTCAATAACTGATCTTCATTGTTGGGTTATTTGACTGTGGTTTCCTTGGGAAATCCATCAGTGTTGTTATATCAGGTCTATTGTCTTGGGATGTTTAGATTCACTAGGAAAAATAATCTAAGTCACCCAAAAAGCATAAAACTTACCTGTCAGGGTTTTGAGAGATGAGTGGTAAGAGAATAAGGTTAGGCTTCTTACCTTCTGTATTCTAGACCTGCATTAACTCATTAGTAGTTTTTATATTGACTGTATGCTGAAATAACTTTTATATATTGAGCTGAATAAAATATACCATTAACATTAATTCTACCAGTTTCTCTCCTTTTTTTAAAATGTAGCAAATATAAAATTTAGAACTACACACATGGCTCACATTTGTGGCTTTAACATTTGTGGACAAAACTGATTTAGACTTTTCCTGGAATGTGTTTCTACCTTCATTAGTGTCCAGGGTCCCCTGATCCTAGAACTCACTGGTTTACTTTCTATAGATAAGCATCCTCCCTTCTGCTGGAGGTGGAGATGGAGAGCAGCGTGGCTCTCTAAGTTGTCAAGGCGATCCGTGGGGGGCCTCGTCACTTCTTAAAAAGCCTTTTAATAGTCTTTGAGTTTCCACTACTTTCATCTGATTGACATCCTCTCCTTCTACTGAAATATCCTCCTAGCTTTCAATCAGCTTCCATCCTTGCCCTTCTCTAATCTGTTCCCTATACATCAGATATTTCATCATTTTCATCTGAACTACAGAATGATCTACAAAAATCTTAACCAAATTTAAGAGGAAATTTTTATCTATCTTGTTCATCTTTGCTTTACCAAAACACAGTGCCTGGCACAAAATACTGATTAATGAGACCAATGATGTCAGTGCAGAACAAAGGGCAAAAGCCAATTAGTGAAAAGTAGAAGATATGAACACTTTTCAAACATTGACAACGATAGCTCTGGGAAACTCAATTCTGTATTTCCTAGCCACCAAAGCAAATATGAAAACACCAAGTTTGCAGGGTTTTTATTTAATAGAAGTAAGGATATATGTTCATTATAAACAAACACATTTATTTTCTGGTTTTTATAGTCCTAAAGGAATTTGACTTTCATAAAAAGTTGGTAAGTGATGGATAGTACTCTACAGAGCAGATTGTTTTTAGTTACAAAGATATTCACCACATGTATGTTTCTTGTATTGGCTCTCAGGGAACAGATGTAAAAGTTTAAGTGCCACTCCATAAAGGCACTAAATATAGGGGACTAAATTGGGGACGGAAATGTATTATTCTGGTTATGCTACCACTATAGAAATGAAAGCAAAAGCAAAACAGCTCTCTCGTAACATATCATACAATTCCATGCCTTCAGATCATCCAAATGGTAGAGAACCAAAAGCTGCCCACATTCGATTGATATTGTAAAGAGAAACAAAAGCCCATAGCTGTTCAATTCATCTCTCTGTGGACAATTTCCTTATTTTTGATTGTCAGGACAAGCAGCTGCCCACTGTGTCCCTCTGATGGTAGCTGCCATTGGATTGCATGCTGAATGTGATATATTTTAGGAAAGACTGGAGTTGGAGGGCAAGTGGAAACAACGTGTGTCAGAGAGACCACTCACCTCACTTCACTATCATACAGCACGATACAATGCAGAGTATCTTTGGCATGTGAAATGGGGAAGGAGCTGAATGACTGGTGTGAGCCTTGGCATAAGAATTTACAAACTACATGTTCTTGGACAAGTCCCTGTTCTCTCTCAGCTCCCAATTTTTGCTGAAAAATGAGAGCTCTGATATTTCAAGAGGGAAAAAAATAACCTTAGCTACTGTCTTAGTCTGCCATAACAACATCATAGACTGAATGGCTAGGAGACTCAAGATACAGATGCCAGCATGGTTGGGTTCTGGTGGGGACTCACTTCCTGGCTTGCAGATGGCCCCTTCTCCCTGAGTTTTCATACAGCAGGGCTCAGGGGGTTCTCTAGTTCCTCTTCTTTTAAGGGCTCTTATCCCATCATGAGATCCCCACCCTCATGATACAATCTAAACCTAACCTCTTCCCAAAAGCCCCCATCTCCAAATGCCATCACACTAAGACTTAGAGCTTCAACATATAAGTTTGGAGCAGGGTGCTCACAACTTAGTCCATAGCACTTATTTATCTGGAGTTTCTTATCATGATAAAATAAGATGATCCAAATGAAGACAAAGAAAATAATTATCATCTACCAACCTTAATGAAAAACACTTAGCAAATGTCTCTATGCCTGGAGCCTACTTTTTTTTTTTTTTTTTTTACAAGAGTTGTTGAAATGCTTCACAAAATATTTATCTTTTATGCTCTCACTTTCTAGAAGGTAGGAAAGAATTCTCTGGGCATCCCAATTGGACTGAAAATATGGAAATTAGGGGAGGAAGAAAGCAGGGAAAGATCTGCCTGTGTGGATGAAACTCCTCTTGAGAAAAAGACTGGACAATGCACTTATTTTGATTTTCAGGTTCTTCAAGAAGCCCATCAGCAGTACCGGTGCATTGATTCTTATTACCACACACAGGACAACTCCTTACTTTTAGTTTTTCATAATCCAATGAACGCTCAACGTCTTCACCGTGAAGAGTGGCACGTCGCTCTTCACTCCAATGTTGGATTCAGGTAACCAGCTTAGACAATTCAGTTAATTATACAGTAATTGAGTTGAGTTAACTTGTTAGCTATTTAGTTACCACCTAATAGTTCCTTTATTAGGTGGTTCAACTCAGTGAAAACCTGGATGTACTGCCACAGTCTCAATCCAGCCCCTTGAACTGAATGTCTTCCCTGCATCACCGCTGTGACAGGTTTGCACCACTCAAGAACACAAGCACACAGACATCATAGTCTGGTGGGGATGCTATCAAATTACCCTGGGTTCCCTTAGACTCCAGTAAGACTGCCTCTGAGCGATTTCAAGCAGTGACTACAAACATGACTTTCCACTTGCTGGCCTGGGTAACTCCTGTTCATCTGAAGAAGATTCAAAAGCCATGCAACTGAGTGTCCACCAAAACAGACAGTCGGGTTTCCTGCAAATGACAGTCTAGGATTCAGTGAGTCGCTTTTTAATTCCCAGTTTCTATTTATTTATTTATTTTCTTTGTTCTCTTAAAACTCTGCTCTCTCTCTTCATAAATAACAAAGGCATTTTATTATTTTTTTCAATACTGGTTAATGCATATTCATATTTATTATTTGGATTGCATTGTTTTAGACCTACGAGATACAAAAAATAAAATAGGATTACAGAACAGGTGAGTGAACAGGTTGCGTACACACATTTTAAAGTCAGAAAATGATTCATTAAATGTAATAACTGTGCCAATATAATAACTGGAACTACCGATTTGTTTTACTTTGTTTCGTTTTTTATTGATGATCATTATACTTTTTATTTCTTTTTCTGGTCTGACTTAATAACTATAACCTCCAATGTAATTATGAGAGAGCCTTCTTGTTCCAGATGTTAAAGGGAGTATTTTAAATATTCAAAAATTAAAGATTTATGTAATGTTTATTATCAAGTTAAAAACTTCCTGTTTTTCTAAGTTCTTAATTATACTTGATAGTTAATTAATTTCAAATAAATGATATTTCTGCATCAACTTAGGTAGTCATATTTTTTTAATCTGTGAAATGACTAAATTTCATTAAGAAATATTCTAATGTTGACTAAAGCTTGCCTTCCTGTGATAAACCAAATCTGCCTATTATATTACCTTTTTTATAAATTATTGAATTTGTTTTGCTAATACATTGTGCAGAATATTTGCATATATTGCATATATTTGCATGCTCGTATATATTGCATATATTGCATATATTCATGGACAAGATTCAGCTGTGAGTTTTCTTTCTCTAAATGTTCTTTTCTAGTTTTAGTGCTGAGATTATAGAATACTAATAAATTAGCTGTGGCATGGTCTCCCTTTTTTTCTACTTTTTTATTTTCTGAAAGAGTTTGTGGAAGATTAAGACATAGTTTCCTTTGAAGATTAAGACATAGTTTCCTTTGGTGTTTGATACAACTTGCAGATAAAAACTCCTTGGTCTAGGGAGATGTTTAATTACTAACACAAGGCAAAAGGCACCAAGATAGGAGTAACTAAGAAATTTTCAAGATTTGCAGGAACATCACAATCAACAGATGGTTAAGTGCTGGTAATTACCTGTCAATAATTGCTTTAATTGTAAATGGGTTGAATTATTCAATTAGAAGATGTGAAGTGTAAAGTGGATGCATGGACGGATAATAAAATAAGATCCAACCACGTTCTGCCTGCAAGAGAATCACTTTGACCTACTGCACACATAGGCTGATAGTGAAAGAATGGAAATAAATGTTCCACTAAAGTGAAGCTACGAGAGAGAAGAGATGTCTGTACTTCCACCAGACAAAATAGAGTTTAAGTCAGGAACTTTCACAAGAGACAAAGAAGGACACTGTGTAATTATAAAGATATAATTCATCAAGAGAATATGGCAATTTTAAGTTGTTAATTGTTATGTTAGGACTCACAGATATTAATAGAACTGAAAAAGAAAGTTTTCTAATACTAGGAGACTTCACCTTCAACAATGAAGAGATCATCTGGCTGAAAATTAATGGAGAAACAATGATGTTGAACAACACTATAGACCAAATGAGCCCAACAGATAAATAAAGAAGAGTCCCCCTAATGGCATCAGAATACATGCCTTTTTCTCAGGTGTACATGGAACATTTCCCAGAATAAATCATATGTTAGACCACAAAAAAAGTCTTAACAAATTCAAGAAGGTTAAAATCATATCAGACATCTTTTCCAATCACCATGATATGAAACTAAAAACCAATTATAAGAGGAAATTCACACTACATGTAAATTAAGACACTTCTGAACAACCAAAGAGTCAAAGAAGACATTTAATAGCATAATACAGACAAAAATAGAAACACAGCCTACCAAATCCTATGGGATGTAGCAAAATACTTCTAAGAAAGACATGTATAGCAATAAGCACCTACAAGAAGAAAAAGAAAGCTCTCCAATAAGATCCTAGCTTTATACCTTAAGAAACTCAAGAAAGAAGAAACTAAGTCCAAAAGCAGAAAAGGAAGGGAATTATAAAGATCAAAGCAGAAAGAAATGAAATAGAAACTAGAAAACAGTAGAAAAAGTCAATGAAAATGATTTTTTTTAAATGACAAAAATTGGTAAACATTTTGTTAAGAAAAAAGAATATTCAAATACATTATAAATGAAAGAGAGGACATTAAAACTGACACAAGAGAAATATAAAAGGTCAGAAGAGAATAGTGTAAAAATTATATGCCAGCCGGGCACTGTGGCACTCACCTGTAATCCCAGCAGCTTGGAAGGCTGAGGCAGGAGGATCAAGAGTTCAAAGCCAGCCTCAGCAAAAGCGAGGTGCTAACAACTCAGTGAGACTGTGTCTCTAAATAAAATAAAACATAGGGCTGGGGATGTGGCCCAGTGGTCACAAATGCCCCTGAGTTCAATCCCTGGTACCCCCCCCCAAAAAAAATTAGGTGCCAACAAATTGAATAACCTAAGAGAAATGAATAAATTCCTATAAACCTAAAACCAAGATTGAGTCATGAAGAAATAGAAAATCCGAACAGATCAGTAACGAGTAAGGAGACTGAATCAGTAATCAGAAACCTTTGAACAAATAAAGAACAGGGCCCATGGCTTCATTGGTGAATTCTACCAAACATGTCATGAATTAACACCAATTCTTCTCAAACTCTCAAAAAAAAAAAAAAGGAAAAAGAAAACTTAAGAGGAGGGAATAGGGAATACTTCCAAACTCATTTTAGAAGGCCAGCTTTAACTGATCCCAAAACCAGACAATGACACTACAAGAAAAGAAAATGATAAGCCATTATTCATGGTGAACATAGATGCAAAAATCCTCAACCAAATTCTAGCCATCCAAAATAAGGCAACAATGCATTAAAAGGATCACTCACCATGATCAAGTGAGATTTGTCCTGGGGATGCAAGAATGGTTCAACAGACACAAATCAATAAATACGATAAACTATATGACACAATGAAGGATAAAAACCATATGGTCGTTTCAATAAATGTAGAAAATCATATGACAAAATTCACTATCCTTTCATGATAATCAAAAAATTAGACATAAGAAACCTACATCTGTAAAACAAAGGCCATACATAACAAACCCACAGCTAGCATCATATTCAATGGTGAAGAATCAAAAACTTTCCCTTTGAGATCAGGAACAAGACAAGGATGCCCACTTTCAGTACATCTATTCAACATGGTACTGGAAGTCTTAGCCAGAGCAAGTAGGCAAAAGAAAGAAACAACAGGGACCCATATCAGAGAAAAGGGAGTCATTTTTTTCTGTTTACAAATGACATAATCTTATATATAGTAGACCCTAAAGACTCCACCAAAAAACTGTTAGAACACATAATGAATTCAGTGCATTGCAGGATACAAAATCAACATGCAAATATTAAAATTATTGGTGTTTTTTATACACTGGCAAAAAGCATCCAAAAAATAATATAAGAACACACACCTGTTTCCAATGGCATCACCAAGAATAAAAGAGTTGAATAAATTTAATCAAGATCTGTTCAATGAAAGCTATAAAACATTGATGGAAGAAATTAAAAGAGATGTGTATACCCCATTTGCATACAATGAGTCAAAATACTGTCTGTAAAAATAAAAAAAAGAGATGTGAGATGTGTACAAATGGAAAAGTATTCTATGATTGTGAACTGAATTAATGTTGCTAAAATGCCCACAGTACCCAAAGAGATCTACAGATGCATTTCAGTTCCTATCCAAATTACAATGTCATTTTTCACAAAAATAGAAAAACAATCCTAAAATTTGTGTGGCATCAAAAGAGATCCCAAATAGTTAAAGAAATTTTGAGAAAGAAGAACAAAGTTAGAGGTATCACATTTCACAGTTTCAAAATATCCTACAAACCTATAGCAATTAGTACAGTGTGATTCTGGAGTATAGACAGACATACAGACCAGTGGAACAGAATAAAGAGCACACAAGATTCATATGTATACAGTCAATTGACCTTTGATAAGAATGTCAAGAACATTAAATGTGGAAAAGATAATCTCTTCCAAAAACTGGTGTTGAGAATCCGAATACTCATCCGCAAAAGAACAAAATTGATTCCTCATTTTAAGGGTCTCGCCACAATAACATGTTAAGTACGTGAGACAATGCATTTACTAATTAACTGAATTTAGTCATTCCATAAGGTGCACAATTTCAAAACAATGTCATATGTGATAAATATACATAATTTTTTCATTTAAAAAAATAAACTTAAAAAAGTAAATGAGCCTATAATCCCAGCAGGTCAGGAGGCTGAGGCAGGAAGATCACAAGTTGGAAGCCAGCCTTGGCCAACTTAGTGAGGCCCCTAAGCAACTTAGTAAAACCTTGTTTCAAAACAAAACAAAACATAAAAAGGGCTGGAGATGTGCCTCAGTGGATGTGCATCCCGTGGGTTCAATCCCTGATACCAAAAAAAAAAAAAAAAAAAAGTAAAAGAGATTTCTATCTTATACCATATGTAAAAATCAACTCAAATGGGTTAAAGACTTAAACACAACTCCTTGACATTGGTAGTGTAACTTTTTCTTGGATTTGAGACCAGAAACACAGACAACAAAAACAAAAAGTTGACACGTGTGAAGTGTCTTTACCTTCCATCTAAATAGTATGAGCACTATAGAATGCTTTAATTTCATATACAGTGCCCTCATTCCAAATTTTATATTATTGTAGTCTAGGATCTCAGGTTTTTTTGTTTTGTTTTAACAATCAATGTTTGCATACATTAACACATTTACCATTTTATTTCCCCTTCTTCCTGAAGTAGGGCTTTTAAAATTTCTACAGTAAAGATTTTGATGATAAGAGTTCTACTTAACAAAAAA
Source organism: Glaucomys volans (assembly GCA_020662805.1). NCBI lineage: Eukaryota > Metazoa > Chordata > Mammalia > Rodentia > Sciuridae > Glaucomys > Glaucomys volans. The sequence continues at coordinate 624,294 of JAJEJO010000211.1, forward strand.
TGTCTGCATTTTAATCTGTTTATGAAAGATAATTTTGTTCAGTATATAATTCTTGATTAACAAGTGAATTTCTTCTCTTAGCATGTTGAAGAAAACTATCCCAATGCTTTCTGAATGCCTCTGAGGCTGTTAAGAGATAAATTTCACTTAGCATTAAACCCCGCCCGCAGGGCTGGGCTTCCAAACACTCCTGGGAACTGCTACTCTTCCCCTGTCTCTTTGGCCTTTGCCCATTCGTGTCCACAGGTGCTGAAAGTCGTATGTTCACCTTGTGGAAGCCGCTTTGTGCTGAAACCTGATGGGTGCTGCAAAGATACGGAACCACCACTGCCAAAATATGCTTTCTTAATTCCTCACTCACTTTCATCTTTCTCTAACTGACTCCTTTACTTATATTAAGTGAGGGAAATTTCCCAAAATCCAGAACTGCCTTACAGAAGTCCACCAACCCCTATCTGAAATCTGGTAAAAATGGCCTTTAAAGTACAATGCCCGAGAGGCAAGCTTATTTACAGAAAAAGGTAACACTCCAGTCCAGTCCCTGTTAGTTAACCTGTGGTCCAGCAAGAACTCCAAAGGAGGACCAGCTGTCCTCTCTGCCAGGGTCAAGCTATGACCCCAACCAAGTCATCTCCACAAGCAAACAAGCAGGACACACTGGAAAACTGACTACCCTATGTCTGGCCCCTCCCTAGCGCCTCTACGCAGGGGTGTGACCAGGCAGGTGGTACCTTCACCTCAACTGCTGGAATTCGAAGAAGACTGAAGAAGCCTGAACTTGAGGATCGCTGAGCCCAGGGCAACCACAGGGACACAGGAGGTACCTATTCTGTTTTGCCTGCCCACTCTGGGCCTTTATTTCCTTCCCAGGTTTCGGTTATGGGAATTGATGGAAACCCTCCTTGCCAAACAGAACAGCTAAGTTAGCCTGTGCCCTGGAGGGACATCCTTTCACACACTCTTTTTCCTGGTTATTCCTTACTGTCCAGTCCCCCTCCTAGGCAGAGATGTTCTCCAACTTCTGGGAGCCACCCTATAACTTTTTTCCAAGCGTATTACTACTCACCCTAATGCTAATCCTTTCTCAGGTCTTACTCTGATACATCAAGGTCTTTGACTTCTCAATCTCTCCAGAGTTAATAACATCTCAGATTGTTTTCTTTGTGCAGGTTTGGACCGGACCCTGTTTAGATGGTGTGACTCTACTTTGTGTACAACCAGTGAAACAATAGCTGTACTCCATTTGTGTTCAATGAATCAATAAGTAAATAAAAGAATAAAAAAAAAAGAGAGATAAATTTCTCATCATTCTGCATGAGAAATGTTGAAAGTATGCCTTGTAAAAATCAGAAACAAGACAGAGATGACCACTGTCAACTATTCTAAACAACAAATCATGGAAGTCTAAATCAGCACAACAAATCAATGAAAGTAATTCAAAAGCATGAGAATGGAAAAGGAAGAGATGAAAAGTCATTTTGACAGTTGAAATGATTATCTACCCAGGAAAACCTCAGAGACACACGTAGAGAAATTATGAAACAGTGGGAGAAATTACCTTGGAAACATTTCTTAATTTTTGTGCTTCACAAGGACTTGTTAGAAAATGTTGTTTGGAAAAAGACACAATTGACAACAGAAACAAAAACTAAAGTACACAGAAAAGTCAAACCCCTAGGGTTTAAATTTTTTTCATATTTTTATTGGTGCATGATAGTTGTACATAGTGGTAGCATTTGTTGTTACATGTTCGTACATGCACCCCCAAAACAATACAATTTGGCCAATGTTACTCCCCAGCACCTCCTGGCTCTCTGCCCTCCGCCCATCCCCCGGTCCCTTTCCTCTACTCACCTCCCTTTGATTTTCCTGAGATTTCCCCTGCCCCTGGGGCCCACGCCACCAACTTTCTTTTCCTTTTTGCTCTCTAGCTTGCACATAAGAGAGAAAATACAGGACACAGCTTATTTCACTTAACATAATGTTCTCAAGGTTCCTACGTTTCCCTGCAAATGACACAATTTCATTTTTTATAGCTAAATAAAACTCCATCACGTGTGTGTGTGTCATTTTTTATTCATCTGTTGATGGAGAATGTAGGCTGGCTCCATAGTTCAGCTATTGTGAATTGTGCTGCTATAGTCGTGGTTATGCATCACTATCGTATGATGTCTTTGATTCTTTAGGATAAATACTGAGGAGTGGTATAACTGAGTCATATGGTGGTCCCATGCCTAGTATTTTGAGAAACCTCCCTACTGAATTCCACAGTGGTTGTACTAATTTACAATCCCACCAACAGTGTAAAAGTGTTCCCTTTTCTCCACATCCTCTCCAGCATTTATTATTGTTTGAATTCTTGATGACTACCATTCTTACTAGTGTGAGATGAAATCTCAGTGCAGTTTTGATTTGCATTCCTTGGGGTTTGAATTTGCACATACATACTTTCCCACTCATTTTCCCACTCCTCACATCATAAATAAAAATTTTAACTACATCCTGCTTTGTATTATCATAAATTAAGTAAGAAAATTACTTGTGTTTTACGACTTATAAAATTACGTCTATGACATTTTCATCTTTCAGTCATCTATTTCATAAGATGCATTCCATAATTTATCTCTCAGTGTTTTTCATGATTTTTTCTCAAATATAACTTAGAGTTACATCAGTGTTGTGGTGGCCTCATGGCATAAACTGGTAATCATTTATGGTTTTTCATGAATTGTGTGTGTGTGTGTGTGTGTGTGTGTAAAAGAGAGAGAGCGAATGGGTACAAATTCACAACCAGACTCTCACAATGCAATAGCCTTTAATCTAATCCTATGTTTACTTAGCTTTGTAAAAGAATACAGAGCAGGAGGTAAAGCAGAACCAGCATCTTATCTCCCCAGCAGGTCAGCAGCACCCTGCAGATACTTTCTTTCTCCCACACTGGTTGTGTGCAGCTGTGGAAGATGAGTGACAAGGTACTCTCTGATCCCATCCACAGAGACAAGCTGCAGCCTCAGTTTCCCACCAAGACATGAATGCCAACCAGCTCTCAGCTGCCTTACTGAGGTGCCAGTCTAGGATCAGGAGATTCACAGAACACAAGGCAGTCGAAACATTCCAAATTTGCCCTTGCCACAATAGTTTTTTAAGAAAAGAAAAATAATACTGTCAGAAGTTGGGCTACAAGACCATTTTCCAAGACACTCTTGCCAACTCTTCATAAGATAAGCCCAAATGTGTTGCTAACCTTTTATTTGCACACGTAATACTTTATATAATATAGCACTATTATCTGTTCTGAGAAGGATGGTAACACTTCACATGGAAAACCATTTAGAGCTAGTGACTGGCTCCTTAGGCTGAACAACGCAGCCAAAGGACAGAGGTGGTGGTAATAAAGGGATTTCCTAGAAATTTTCAGTTCTTCTAAAGATAATCTTCAGGTTTTCTAATTCTTCAATTGATTTGGGTAATTTCTATTTTTCTTGGAAATTATGCATAACATCTATTGTTTCCAGTCTATTAAAATAAAATTAAACATTATTCTCATGATAAACGCCCATTTCTAAGAAGGATGTACTAATATCTATCTTTAAAATTATGGATTTATCTATTCTCCTTTCTTTTGGTTCTACTTGCCAGAGAGAGAGAGAGAGAGAGAGAGAGGGAGAGAGAGAGGAGAGAGAACTCATTTTTGTTTTTCTGTTTTGTTTTGTTTTTCTTTCTTTATTTAATTTTGATCCACTGAACACAAATGAGGTACAGCTATTGTTTCTCTGGTTGTACACAAAGTAGAGTCACACCATCTGTGCATTCATACTTGCACAAGGGCAATGATGTCTGTCACATTCTGTTATTATTCTTACCCCCCCACCCCAACCCCACCCCTCCCTTCTCTCTATGCAATCTATCCTTCCTCCATTCTTGCCTCCCTTCCACCCCACATTATGCATCATCATTCACTTATCAAAGAGATCATTCAGCCTTTGGATTGTTGGGATTGGCTGATCTCACTTAGCGTGACATTCTCCAACATCATCCATTTACCTGCAAATGCCATAATTTTGTTCTTCTTTATGGCTGAGTAATAATCCATTGTGTATATATACCACAGCTTCTTTATCCATTCATCTATTGAAGGGCATCTAGGTTGGTTCCACAATCTAGTTATTGTGAATTGAGCAGCTATGAACATTGATGTGGCTGCATCACTGTAGTAATCTGATTTTAAGTCCTTTGGTATAGGCCAAGGAGTGGGATAGCTGGGTCAAATGGTGGATCCATTCCAAGTTTTCTAAGGAATCTCCACACTGCTTTCCAGAGTGGCTGCACCAACTTGCAATCCCACCAGCAATGGATGAGTGTACCCTTATCCCCACAACCTTGCCAACACCTTGTTGTTGCCTGTATTCTTAATAAAAGACATCCTAATTGGGATAAGATGAAATCTTAAAGTGATTTTGATTTGCATTTCTCTTATAACTAGGGTTGTTGAACATTTTTTTCATAAATATGTTGATTGCTTGTAGATCTTCTGTGAAGTGTCTGTTCATTTCGTTGGCCCATTTATTGATTGGATTACTAGTATTCTTGGTATAAAGATTTTTGAGTAGTTTGTAGATTCTGGAGATTAGTACTCTATCTGAAGTGTGTGTGGCAAAGATTTTCTCCCACTCTGAAGGCTCTCTCTTCACATTCCTGATTGTTTCATTTGCTAAGAACAAGCTTTTCAGTTTGACTCTATCCCAATCATTGATTCCTGCTTTTATTTCTTGTGCTTTGGGAGTCATGTTAAGAAAATCTGGTCCTAGGCCAACGTGATGGAGATTTGGACCTATTTTCTCTTCTATTATGTGTAGGGTCTCTGGTCTAACTCCTAGGTCCTTGATCCATTTTGAGTAGAGTTTTGTACAGGGTGAGAGATATGGGTTTAGTTTCATTTTGCTGCATATGGATTTCCAGTTTTCCCAGCACCATTTGTTGAAGAGACTATCTTTTCTCCATTGTATGTTTTTGGCTCCTTTGTCAAGTATGAGATACCTGTATTTCTGTGGGTTTGTCTCCGTGTCCTCTATTCTGTACCATTGATCTACCTGTCTATTTTGGTGCCAATACCATGCTGGTTTTGTTACTATTGCTCTGTAATATAGTTGAAGGTCTGGTATTGTGATACCCCTGCTTCGCTCTTCTTGCTAAGAATTGCTTTAGTTATTCTGGGTCTCTTATTCCTCCAAATGAATTTCATGATTGCTTGCTCTGTTTCTATGAGGTCTGTCATTGGGTTTTTAATTGGAATTGCATTGAATTTGTATAGGGCTTTTGGTAAGCATCTTTCTTAATGGATTGTGACTCTTAGCAACTTGATAAAATGGCCCTCTGCTTTTATTTAATGTTTCTCACTTTGCATTTAACCATGTTTGATGTTAATACTGTTGGGCAGTCTCTCAATTATGTAAGAATTTGCCAGTATAAGTTTCTGAGTCCTTTTCCACATCAGTTAGGACTTGCATTTCATTATATTAAGGGAAAATTGACTCTAGCACTTAAGATAATAAAGGGATTATTTTTCTCCTATAGGAAGAAGTCTGTGCTTAGGCAGTGCCTCAAAGATGGTAGATAGCTGCTCACAAAAGTCACCAGAGACCCAGCCTTCTGTTTTCCTAGTCAGCCATCTGCCCCCTTGCATTTTTCTGCATCATTTTTTTTTTCTGTGGGTACATTTCTTTCAAAGAGCAGCTTGGATTGTTAATCACCCTGAAAGCCTGTGTTTTAAAGGATTTCAATAATAATTAATATTAAATTTTAAAGATTTTGAATTTTAAAGATTTTCATCCATTCACTTTGATTGCTATTGAAATGTTTGATTTTCTTATCATTTAATCTTATAAATGTTTCTATTTTAGAAACATTAGGTTTTTGTTTTGTTTTGTTTTGTTTTTTTGTAATAGAGATTGAACCCCGAGGCACTCAACCACTGAATCACATCCCCAACCCTTTTTTGTATTTTATTTAGAGAGAGTCTCCCTGAGTTGCTTAGGGCCTCACTAAATTGCTAAGGCTGTTTTGAACTCTCGATTCTCCTGCCTCAGCCTCTGTAGCCACTGAGATTATAGGCATGGGCCCAGCTAGATCGAATTTTCTTTGTTCATTCTTAGTGTTGCTTTTAAAAGTCATGCATTCTATTTATATCATTCTAGTAATTTTAAGTACCTTTTCAAAATACACATTTAAACACTTTACAGCATATCTGGAGTTAATGAGTATTAATATCATTTCATAAGAACTGAAAATTTTAACTTATAGTACTGTTCACCTCCAACAAATCCGCTTTCTCCCATTTTGGAATTATCTAGAAACCTTGTTTCCCGATTGCAAAGGTTCTGAATTACAAATAAATAACATGATTATTTACATTTTATTGTAAATTGCACTGCTTTATTTCTTGACCCTTTTACTTACATGCAGTATTTTCTTTCTCTTGTTTCTTTTATGCAATATGTGAGTAATTCACTCAGAAAGTGTCTTTGGGTGGTAAACTTCCTGAAGTGTGACATGCTTATTGTTTATTTTGTTCTCTTCTTTGAATACTAGTTTTGCAGTATTCATAAATCTATGTTTCCTCCTTGTAGATCACATGCAAGAATTCTGATTTTTATTTAAAATATTCAATATTCTGAGCAGAAGAAAGACGTGATCTGACTTGAGAATTAAAAGATCCCTCCATTTGCTAGCTTGAGAATGAATTTCAAGGGCCCAGTGCCTGAGCTGGGAGACTAGCTTGAGGCTGTTGTAGCAATCCTAACCACAGACAATAGTAGACTAGAGCAGGACAATTGCAAAGAAGGTGGAATGTGATCAGATTTTAAACATATTATAAATCAATGTTTCCAAAGAATATTTTAAAATTACTTTTAAAATTATTTAAATCTCTTAAACAGATTGGAAAAGGAATATAAGAAAATAAAAAGCCTTAGGGATAACTTTAGGGTATTTGACCTCTCGCCTGGAAATATAGACTTTCCATTAGACAAAATACCAAAGAACCTTGATGCAGTGATTTGGAGTTGAATATCAGGAGTTCATTTGGGGACATGTTGAGTTTCAGAAATGTATTACCTTCCAAGTGAAGATGTTGAATACCCATAAGTCATAGTCTACAATGTTTAGTTTACTTCTTTCAAAAGGAGCAAGATTTAAGGAAAATTATGAAGCAACCTGAATGTATGATCCATCTAGCTTTATATTTTCAAAACTTTAGACTTCACTAAAGTTAATAGTTAATTTTTATTGTCAAACCTAACCCTTTCAGTGTATTTCCTCAGAAACAACTCTCTTTGGACATTCATGTGTTATAAGTTTATGTACTATTTAATTTTAAAATGAGCACACAAATCAATATGAATAGTATGAATGGATTTGGGAACAAAAATGGCAGACTCTTAGTACCCAACAATTTGCTGATGGGAGCATAAACGTTCGGCTTAGGGAGACTTCCAAGGCCAGGACTGGAGCATTTTAGTTAAGCCAGTGAGTTGATCATCTGGTGGTCAATTAAAAATTTCCCATGTGCTATTGAATTTCTCTAAAAAAGAATTATACTATATGACAGTTTTGAGAGTGTCAGTTTCTCCAAACCGTCATCAACTCTTGGTGTTATCAAGCTCTTCAATCTTTTTGTAAAAACACTTCATTTTTAAATTTACATGTCTTTGTGGACAAAGTTGGGCATTTTTCATCTGCTCCCTGGATATTTGTATTTGACTACTTTGAAGAAAATCCATCTAAAGTATGTCTAACTCCAATGTGTTTGTTACTTGGACAATTAAGGATCAATTCATTTTTGAAAAGTTCATTTATATTGTCAGTATCTCAAGTATTTATTGACTTTCATAATCACTCACTAGCCATCTGTTCTTCTTTGCCTTGTTTAGGAATTACTTGGAACTTGTTGCAAGATCCATTCAAGACTGGATCACAGAAGAAGAAGCTATATATCAAGAACGTAAAATGGCTGAGGAAATCAATAAGAGCAAGGCTGAAGTAGAATTGGTATCTTCTTCTTCAAAACTGTCTTCTAGCAAAATTTTTACCTTCAAAAAATCTAAAAGCAAGTAACTAGTTCATTTTATAACTAGAATAAACTCCAAAGACTTTCTTCTATGTCTTAATCAAGACTAAATATTTCAAGATTAAAAAGAGTTGCCCTCAAAATTCCTATGATTCTTCACTATCTTTAATAAATAGAATAGCTGCATTCCAGGCATGATGAGATATTGGAATATCTGTCTCCTGAGAGACAGATAGAATACTTGTTTTATATTCACTCCACTTCCTGTCAAATGTGGAAGATTAAACTCTTTTAATCAAATCCTTTGTGCAGATCAAACGTTATATGTTAGGGAAATGCCAAATGTCTTTATTGGTAAGAACTGTGGGTTAAGCTATCTGAGATCTGTTGACAGCATATGAAGCAAATTCACAATCAGGGGATCTCTATTAGAATAATCATGAATTCCAACAGTGAGATTACATCACGACACTCCTTCTTACAACAGACATAAGAATCCCAAGACTACCTGAAATAGAAATCCATCAATAGAAGGAAAGGGGATTCTTGGAAGCCTGTGGCAAGGACTTGACAGGATCTTGGATCAATACATATCATTGTTTTTGTTAATTTCCATGGTGGGTGGAGATGAGAGTGACAGAGGAGTGAAGTACAATTTCAGAAAGACAATAAATAAAAGAAGTGAAACCATAGGGCGGTTCATCTGAAAAATGAAGATATTTCATTGAGTTTGTGCAAAAAATGGACTTCCTATTAAAAGTGTTCATTATCTATGATAGTCAAAGTTGAGAATGATTTCTCACAAAGAAGAAAAGCTACATGATTTTCAAAAAAGTTGTAACCTTTTTTAAAAAACTTTTTTATTTGTTCTGTTTATATATACATGATAGTGAAGTATATTTTGACATAATTATATATACATGGAGTAAAATTATTCTAATTAGGATCCCATTCTTGTGGTTGTACATGATGTGGAGTTACACTGGTCATGAATTCATATATGAACATAAGACAGTTGTGCCTAACTCATTCTACTGTCTTTCCTATTCTCATCCCCCCTCCCTTCCCTTCATTCCCCTTTCTTTGATCCAGTGGACTTCTATTCTTCCCTCCCCCTCCCTTACTGTGTGTTAGCATCCACATATCAGAGTATCAGAGAGCACATTCTGCTTTCGGTTTTTGTGTTTTTTTTTTTTTTGGAATTGGCTTATTTCACTTAGCATGATAGTCTCCTGTTTCAACCATTTACTCGCAAATGCCATAATTTTATTCTTCTTTATGGTTGAGCAATATTCCATTGTGTATATATACCATAGTTTCTTTATTCATTCATTTGTTGAAGGGAACCTAGATTGGTTCCATAGATTTGCTATTTTAAATTGAGCTGTTATAAACATTGATGTGGCTGCATCACTGTAATATGTTGATTTTAAGTCCTTTGGGTATAGACCAAGGAGTGGGATAACTGGCTCAAATGAGGGTTCCATTCCAAGTTTTCTAAGGAATTTCCATACTGCTTTCAAAAGGAATTTCCATACTGTTTTCAAACGTTTTTTGACCGTTCACATTTCTTCTTCTGTGAAGTGCCTGTTCACCTTCTTTGTCCATTTATTGATGGGGTTACTGATTTTTTTGGTGTTAAGTCTTTTGAGTTCTTTGTATATCCTAGAGATTAGTGCTCTATCTGAGGTGCACGTAGCAAAGATTTTCTCCCATTCTGTAGGCTCTCTCTTCAAGTTCTTGATTATTTCCTTTATTGAGAAAAAGCTTTTAGTTTGATACCATCTCATTTATTGATTCTTGATTTTACTTCTTGTGCTTTAGGAGTCTTGTTGAGGAAGTCAGTTCCTAAGCTGACATGATGGAGAGTTGACCTACTTTTCTTCTAGTAGACACAGGGTTTCCGATCTAATGCCTAGGTTCTTTATCCACTTTGAGTTCAGGATGAGAAGTAGGAGGTCAGTTTCATTCTATTATATATGAACTTCCAGTTTTCCCAGCACCATTTGTTGAAGAGGCTATCTGTTCTCCAATGTATGTTTATGGCACCTTTGTCTAGTATGAGATAATTGTATTTATGTGGGTTTGTCTCTGTGTCTTCTATTCTGTACCATTGGTCTTCATGTCTGTTTTTGTGCCAATACCATGCTGTTTTGTTTTGTTTTGTTTTGTTTTTACTATAGCTCTGTAGTATAATTTAATGCCTGGTGTTGTGATGCTTCTTGTTCTACTTTTCTTGCTAAGGTTTGCTTTGGCTATTCTGGGCCTCTTATTTTTACAATTGAATTTCATGACTGATCTTTCTATTTCTATGAAGAATATCATTGGAATTTTAATAGGAATTGCATTAGATCTGCTTTGTGCTTTTGGAAGTATGGCCATTTTGACAATGTTAATTCTGCCTGTTCAAGAACATGGGAAATCTTTCCATCTTCTAAGCTCTTTTTCAATTTATTTCTTTAGTGTTCTGTAGTTTTCATTGTAGATGTCTTTCATGTTTTATTAGATTGATTCTGAAGTTTTATTTTTTCCTTTTTTTTTTTTTTTGAGGCTATTGTGAATGGATTAGTTTTCCCCGTTTCTCATTCAGCTGATTCCTTGATGTATAGGAATGCAGTTGATTTATGGGTGCTAATTTTATTTTCTACTACTTTGCTGAATTCATTTTTGAGTTCTAGAAACCTTCTGGTGTGTTTTTTTGAGTCTTGTAAATATAAAATCATGTCACTGGTAAACAGGGATAGTTTGAGCCCTTCTTTTCCTATTCTTATCCCTTTGAGTTCTTTCTTTTGACTAATTGCTCTGGCTACAGTTTCAACTACAATGTTGAATAGAAGTGGTGAAAGAGGAAATCCCTGTCTTGTTCAAGTTTTTAGAGGAAATGCTTTCAATTTTTCTCCATTTAGAATGATGTTGGCCTTGGGTTTAGCATAGTCGCTTTTACAATATTGAGGTATGTTCCTACTCTCCATAGTTTTTCTAGTGTTTTGAGCATGAATGAATGCTGAATTTTGTGAAATGCTTTTTCTGCGTTTGTCAAGTTAATCATGTGATTCTTGTATTTAAGTCTACTGACGTGACGAGTTACATTTATTGATTTCTGTATGTTGAACTAATGTGTTTGCAACCACTTTTAACCCCAATACCCAAATGTTTCTGTATCACTTCAGATGACCTCCCTGAAGATGTCAAGAAAGAATATAGAGATGAATGAAAGGAGAGTTGAACTTGATAGCATTTGAGATCCCCTCCAACCCAGAGACTTGTCTTCTATGATTATATAAGGGATTTGTTAAAAAGTTTACTTTTTCTCTGATTGTAGGTCACAAAGGACTCAGCAAAGCAGAGACACCAGATCAAGAAAAGGAAAAAGAAAAAGAAAAGGAAAAGGAAAAGGAAAAAGAAAAAGAAAAAGAAAAAGAAAAAGAGAAGGAAAAGATTCCTTTCATTTTAGAAGGTTCCCTCAAGGTAATCCAAAAGAAAGATAAGCAACACTAATCACCAATCCAAAAGTAGCTTGTGTTGGACCGTTAGTGTGAGTCATACTAAATCATCTCTGTTCCCAAACCCTCAAGAATAATTGAAACTGGAAAGAAAGGATTGTCTCTCCACCTCTGTCTCCTACAGCAGATGATGAGCATTTAAGAGAATCTGTGTCACATTTATTTTTATATAACCACAATCCAGGGCAGTGCCTTGATCATAGTTGGTATACTCTTTATTTTTGTTGAAGGTGTTTGTTTCTGTTTTCATATTTTTATTTTTGAATTTTTGATTCCATAACTAATGTATGCTTTTGCAATAATTCAAAAGTACCTCAGCTTATATCATAAGCCCCTGGGATAAGAAAGCTTCAGTGTGTTCTATGTTCTGCAAGCACATTTGTGCAAACGTACAGAGGATTTTTGTTTGTGAGGTTTGGTTTGGTTTGGGCTCTTTCCCTCTGGAGCTGTGGTGTGTCACCCTCCTGGGTTGGGAATGTGTTCACCAACCCAGAAGATCCCCAAGACCTGTGGTTTTTTTGGAAGTTTTCTTTTTATGGAAGTTTTCTTATGTAGGAATGATCGATTATTAACTCAATCTTCAGCTTCTCTCTCTTCCCTGAAGGTCAGAAGAGGGGCAGTGAACATTCCAAGCTTCTAATCAGGGTTTGATCTTTCTGATGACCAGCTTCATCCAGTCCTGAAATTATCTAAGAGTTTGCCAAGCGCTGCCTCATTAGAACAAAAGATGCTCCTATCACTCACCGCATACTCAGGGATTTAAGAGCTTGATGCCAAGATCCAGGCATCCAGAATTGAAAAACTAATACCTGTTTCTTATTATATCATAATACCACATTTTCTATTAAACTCAGCTTTTACTTATCTGCAAAAAATGACTTTATTTTGGCCCACTTCATTAATTGTTGTTTTCATTTAGAGAATTCTTGGTGACTTTCTTTTTACAAATATTGTTAACACTTTCAAGATATTGTTCACATTTTCCTTGCTGATTTTATGACTCTTAATTAATTGATTTCAATCTAATTTGACATTCTTTTCATAGACAGTTCATCTTTTCTCTTTAGCTGCTTAAAACAGCTATGCTGGTATGCTGGCAAATGTTTAACTATCACTCCAGAAAAACAAAAGTGTGCCTGTATGTATGTGTATAAGTTTATTATAAATGTTACTGTTACATTGTACACAAAGCACACAATTTATAAGTAATAATAAATAATTTCATAGTCTATTGTAAATTCAACATGGCCATTTGATTCTTCTAGAAAGCTCTCATTGATTTTTCTTAAATTCTTGTATCCTTAGCTAGCCTACGGTTACACTTGACAAGCAAGTATAATTCCATTATGAATGTTGATTAATACCTTCATTTAGGTTAACAAGACAAAAGTGAAATAACAAAGAGGCATGTCATTTGTTAATAACAGGATGTGAGCAACCTCTTTTGAATCAACTAATAGCTTAGAATAATGGAAGAATATCATCTCAATTTTTTGTGCTTGCTGTAATATAACAGCTACAGGTGCCACGTGCTTTTAAGTTTAATCTGCATTAATATCCTTTCCATCATTTTCTTCAATATAGATAATCAATCCTTAATTTGTAGCATTTGCTATATCTACAGTGTAAATAGTCCCACAGGGGCTGAATTCAAGCTACCAACGTGGCTTCACTGAATGTTGAGTTCAATGCAGTAGTACACCATGTACAGGATAGTGTTTCCGTGATACAAACGCCACTGACTTAAGTAACCTCTAAAGCATAGATAATAGTGAAATGTAAAAAAAAGATATGAAGAGGTGAGTTTCGAGTATTTATGGCCTTTGCTTTTAAGTTAATTGTGCATTTCTATAATATACTTTTTGATGGTGGCTATGGTGAACAACTGGCTCACAAAATTCCTAAAAATGTAGCAGCAAAGTCTTTCAAGTCAATATGAGCCAGCTTTAGCACAGCACTGCTATTTCCTGCTTTTGATTCATTGACCTTTCTGAATGTCGGGATGAATGTCTTTCATCTCTTCTGAAGCACCTCAGCCACTATCCGTCTGCCCCCGGCAAAGCTCTACTCCATTTCCAAGAGGACTGGCAGGCTCAGCTTGCCATCTTTGATACTTCCTTTCTTCCTTTCTTACTTTTGATACTTCCTGTTATTAATTTAAGCATATTAAAAATCTAGTTCACATCCTCTTACAATTCCACTCTGTGTAGTCTTTGTGGACACACTTTCACAGTCTGTGTGTGTTGTGATTTCGTTTGTGAGCTCATATCAATGTTTCAAAAATAAAGTGCCATGGCAGTCTGTCCTTTGGCCACAAATCTGTGGGAACAGGCTTGAGGCTAGGACTTCTCTGAGAAGATTCCCATCTCACCCCTGCCTAACCCCGGGGCCAAGGAAGCAGGCTAGAATTCCCACAGTCTTCCCCTATGAAGAGAGATAATTTTTCTAGTTCACCCAACGAAGGTGACTTTTTTTAAAATACCAGCTTTATCCAGAGATCTCTGATCTGATCTTCCTTGTGTTGTTTCTAGTCTCCATGATCTATTAAAGCCCAAGTTTTAGGCGTTTAGGGAATGGAAAACTTGTCTTCAGTGATCACCTGCCTCCCTGGATTAGTGCTCTCTCATGTCTCTCACTTCTCTTCCAGGCTTGTTATGCCTCACAATGCTTTTATAAATTATTGTATTAGTTGTTTTTGAAATATTGTGTGCCAGGAGAACATCTAGTCTGCTGTGTTGCTGATGAACCATCTTTAGGATCTACATGGAGAATTTGGCTCATGTGGAAAAGAATAGGAGAGAGAAAGACCAGCTAAGAGGCTACTGCAACAGTCCAGGCTACAGATAATAGAAACCCGAACTAAGAAAATTATGACAGAGGATGAGGGAACAAGTTGAAAGGAAGAGAGATCTCTGAGAGAATTGACAGGATTTAGTATGCAGAAGTTGAATGAAAATGAAAAATAGAGTCAGGGATAACTTCAAGGTTTCTAGCTCTATGGTTTGATGTGTCAGAGCCATGACTTAGAAAATTCATGTTAACTTTTCTCCAAACTGAACCTTAATGTAACCCATGTTTAATTAGTCACAAAAATGCTGCTACATTTTTAAATTTTTATTTTCAGGCATGGAAAGAAGAACAAGATCGATTAGCAGAAGAGGAACGCTTAAAGGAAGAAAAGAAAGCCGAAAAGAAGAGTAAAGAAGTGGGTAAAAAGAAAGGCAAGGAAAAAGTAGAGAAAGAAGATAGTAGTAAGTCTTTGAAGAAAAAATTGTCTGTTCTCAAGGAAAAAATTAAAGAAGAACAAACAAATGTCACAGAAGAACCAGAGGAGCCTGTCCAACACATAGAACCTGAGAGAGTTTACCCGGTAAAAGCAATTTTCTCTGTCTCTTCTTTTTTTCTTGCAGCCCTGGGGATTGAACCCAGGGGCACTCGATGGCACCCTGCAGACCTTTTTTATTCATTATTTATTTATTTATTTAAAAAAAATTTTAATAAATTCAAAAATTAAATAAATTTTTGAGACAAGGCGCCACTAAATTGCTTAGAATGGCCTTGAACTTGGAATCCTCCTGCCTCAGTCTCCTGAGTAGCTGGGATTATAGGCAGGCACTACAAGTAAAATCAATTCTCTACAAAGCCTGTTTGGAATATTTCTAATGGCTTTAGGGAGACAAGGTTGCTTTTATATCTATGAGCTTAGGCTTGTATTTCCCCTTATATCTAGAACCTCCTTCGCAGCAGTCACCAAGATAGGAACACCCTAAGGTCCGGTTTTTCTTGAGTATCATGAAGCTAGATTCAGAAGGGCAGTAAAGATGGAAGCCTGACACAAAGTGTTCATCTAGGTACATACAAATAAGCAAGTAGGATGGGGCGACATGAAGGCTGGCTTTGTCTCAGATGATAGGACTTGCTGAGCACCTTTGGTCACCTCTCTGCAGGCACCCATATTTCTGGTTCATACGCTTTTTTTAAAAAATTTTTTTCAGTTGTCAATGGACCTTTATTTTATTTATGTATATGTGGTGCTGAGAATTGAACTCAGTGACTCACACATGCTAGGCACGCACTCTACCACTGAGCTACATCCCCAGCTCTGTTACATGCTTTTATAAAACCTTCTCTTTGCTAATTCGCCTTCAAGTGGCTCTTTATTCAGAAAACCCGGTGAGAAAAAAAGAATGTAAAGAAATTTAACAGCCTCTGTCCTTTGTAGCTTTTACTCTAAACCAATTATTCTAAGATTACGGTGTGTATCAGAATCAACTGGAGCTTCAGAGGCAACATTTAGTTAAAAAAAAAAAAAAAGGTCTTCTACATCTGACCTCCTAGAGTGCTGAATGTTACTATTTGTCAGCATATCAATCCACTTTAAACAGAAAATTAACCAGGGATGGAGGATTAGATATCTTCTCATGCTGCATTGGCAATAATAAAGTGATTTGACTGGAACTAGGTTATGATGATGGACTAGTGGACCCAGTTTAAAACTGTGGGCCTCTTTCAATTTGTCTGTCATTATTACACCATGCAAGTTTCTAAAGATTATAAGGACCCTGGCCTCTGAGACTACAAAGTGACCAACATGTTGTTTAGCAAAAATTAAGCTTATATAGACTTTAGTTGGCTAACACAGATAAAGGTATGTTGTCAATCGATTGCAGTTCTCCACTGAAACCATGATGTTTTCTTTTCTAGTTTCAAGGATACAATATGGGAGATATACCTGTCCAGATATCAGGGACAAATTACTATCTCTATCCTTCTGATGGAGGGCAGATTGAAGTAGAAAAGACAACATTTGAAAAAGGTACATTTTGAAAGCAGATGGTTAATGGCCTTGAAGATGTTAATTCGTTTCATACAATCATGGGACCCTGCACCCCTGAGTGTGATGGGAGGAAGTGTCGACGTGTCTGCTGTAGTTCATGAGTGCGCCACATTCCACATTGTCAGATGTTACATTCTTCTATCATCGATCCTGTAAGGCCTATCCCGGCCAAGAATTTGGCTCAGATACATTGATATGATCATTCCTTGTTGTCAGAATATTAAAATACTTCCACATGATTAGTATATTAGTCAGTGTAATAAGCAAATAGGTAATTAATAGTATTAATACAGCACACTTTTATCTCAAGCACATACTGCAAATTTACAGCAATTTTCTGGTCTGGACTCTGGAGCACAGAGCTTGGAGATCTGGTGCTGATGCTTTAGCTCTTATTAAAATTTGCATATTCATACAATGCATGTAAATAACAGGTGGTTAGTAGTAAATACAATATTTTCATCCTAATCCTACCAATTTTGAGAGATGGTTCAATCAAAGTGGAAAAGAAAGGCTGGATTAACAAAAGAAACAAACAGAGAGATGAAGAAAAATTAATCAGATTTGGAAGAATTCTTACAACTACTATAACAACAACAACTCTAACGTTCATAACTTTTATAAGTTACAATACCGTTTCATATGAATTACCTCATTTGATCAATCATAAAGTCAATTATAGGCATGCATTACTTTAGCCAATTTATTTTTTCCTCTGTAATTTGGTTTGAGAAGTGACTAAAAAGCCTGCAAATATCCGTTTGAGCCATCTCTCTCCTTTAGGCATCTTCTTACAGTGATGTTCCAAGTGTTTCCACTCCCTGGTTTAACTCTGCCACATTATATGAACCTCTTGTCAACGAGCTCCATGTAGCATCCTGCAGCCCAGCATCTGTCCCATGCTTCTTCCTTAGGCCCAACTTTTATCAAAGTGAAAGTGAAAAAGGACAAGCACAATTTTATAATCCATTTAAAAGACCCAAAAGAAATTGTGAAAAAGCAAAAGCAAGAAGAAGATTATTCTTCAGAAGAAGAGAAAGAAGAAAAAGAGGAGGAACAAAATTTTGAAACAAGTAAGCAGTGGCGTCTTTGTAACAGTGTAGGTTCATAGTTAAGATCCCCTGACCAAAACACACAGCATTTCCAGATAACATCTAAAGTGTTTCTCCATTCTGTTTATATATATTTTCCCCTGATGTAACGCGTATGTAGGTTAAATACACAGCCTGTCTACACTGGACTTCTTACTAGGTTCTCCTGCCTTAGGGAAGCCAGCTCCTGATCCAGTTCTCCTGCAGCATCTACCCAGGCTGGCTATCTTGTCTATTCCATCCTTAATTTTGGTTTGTGCACTTGCATCAAATGCAATCTGTAGGGCTCAGGTCCTCACTAATTGACCTCTACTGAAGTTACCTTCTCTCCAAGATTCACTGCAAGCAATGGGGTTTCCCCCTGTGCTATATCACTCAGTTCTCTCTATACTACCAAATTTCCTAAAGTTCAAAGACAAGGGAAAAAGCAAATTTAGTCATGAGAGTCATTATGTACTTAGAATGAGAGGTACAGGTGGATGTCCATTAATTAAACACCATGAAACTTCCTGGTTGCACCATTTAACTTCTGCAGGCTGTCCCACCTGGGGAAATGAATCACTTCTTCTCCAAAGTAGAGTGGGTCATACTTTGTTTTCAAGCCCAGTTAGTGACGGGATCAATAACTAAGTCTTGCTTTTAAGTTTTGTTATAGGGACATGATCCAAACCCAAGGTAAAAACACAATGTTTGGGAAGTATGAATGTACCCAAGAATTTAGCACAGAATTTAAAAAATTATTTTCCTTTGTTTTAGCTGATATATGTTGATTATTGTTAAACTTTTTTAGTTCTAGAAATATTTAAAGATGAGAGTTATGTATAATTCTACCATCGCAGTGATAGTCACTGTTCATAATGTATTTCTCTCTTATTTTGTCATCATGAGCATTTTCCTGTTCACTGAATATCCTTTGAAAACAAGATGCTTTAATGATTTAAAACTATTTCCTTGCTATACAGATATAACTTATTTAATCATTTTCATATTTTTATATATTCAGGTGATTTCTTCCAAAATAAATAAATATATTTATAAATGCATTCATATAAATTTAATCATTTTTGCATAGTTAAATAACACCCGACTTTTAGTTCTAATATTAAACATCCCAGATTTATCTTTTTTCATTTTAGCTTTAATTTTTTCTGGAGTCTTTGGCTCATATTTGACCCATAATCTGTTTTTGTGTGCCCAATGAACTAAGAATAGTTTCTACATTTTTAAGTGTTATTACAAAAATGAATTTACAGAATCAAGCATGGTGGCACACACCTATAATCCCAGAAGCTCAGGAGGCTGAGACATGAGGCTCTCAAGTTCAAAGCCAGCCTCAGCAATTTAGCAAGACCCTAAGCAACTCAGTGAGACCCTGTCTCAAAATAAAATATGAAAAGGGCTGGGGATGTGACTCAGTGGTTAAGAGCCCCTGGGTTCAACCTCCAGTACTCACCACTGCTAAAAAAGAACATACCAAAAAGCAAAGAATATGTGATACAGACTCTGTATGGCCCACAAAACCTAAAATATTTAGTGCCTGGCCACTTACAGAAAATGTGTATTGCTCTCTGATCTAGATGAAACTGTCATCCATCAGCAGACAGGGAGGAAGATGAGGGAATGAAGAATAGTGACAATTGCCCACCACTGCTTGCTTTCTTCTTTTCCATTTTATAACAGTTCCCATTCTGGTTTAGTTATTGTTTGGTTTTATTAAGTCTTTTCCTCAGAAGGGACGCATCCCTCCCCAGGCATCTCCAGTGATGTCTTCAATGCTCACAGGACCCTGGGATCATCATCCTTTTCTCCTTGTGATTCCGGGTTGCTCCTGCACTGTCTTGTAATGCTGGATTAGAACTTCATGAGCTCTTGTAATCTGAGAATTAAGCTCCTGCTTCAGGCCAGGGCACAGTTCTTTGGTTTTTAATTTAATTGCTTTCTTCTTCCTTTGCTCCTGTTTTCCTTTTGTAATGCACTATTTGCAAAAATTTATCCTCTACAATGCCTATGTCTTCTTCATGACTTCCTCCTGTTTAAATGTTTGTTCTGGGCTCTGAGATACTCTTTTCTCTTAATTTTCCAAGGAACTCCATTCAGTCTCAAAAATGAATATCCTTCCCTTCCCCTCATCTACCAAATATTGAATGGTTTGATTGGGGCAGTATGTTTTAAATTCCAGAAAGTGCTTTTAAAAATACCCTATGTGTTTAAAAAATTCAAATGCTTACTACTTCCATAATTCATATTTTCCTATGTATTCTGTTATTTTGTTGGGGGTTTTTTGTGACAAATATTCCTCTCTCTTTCCTTCAGTTCTCTTAAATGGTTTGTTTTAAAGGTTTCTACCAACACATCTTATTAAAACTACATGAAGATGCCTATTTCCCTGTACACTGATTGACATTAAGCATGATCTTTTAAAAATATACCTTTTTAAAAGAACAGTTTCCTATGCATAGCAAAATTGAGCAGAAATTGCAGAGATTTCCCTGGATAATCTGTCGGATCCATAAAATTCTTATGACTGTGACATTAACCAGTTTATATTCTCTTTTCATTTCAACCTAGAGTCCTTAAAAAGAGAGTCTCCTGTTCTCATCCTCATAACCCTGCTTTCCTCTGACATCCTTAGTACATTGTAGGGGCTAACCCAACTATTTCCAAGCTGACCATGGTAGAATAGTTAAGACCTCTATCCCCAGTCTTCCCACTGTGTTTTGCTTACGTTTCTTTGAATAAAATGGAAATGTCCTTCATTTTATTTTGTCTTTTAGAAGTATCATGGAAAGAGAATAAAACTGTCAGCAAGTTTGGATCTTTCTCTGCCACCTTAGAAAATGGAATCTGCCTCTCCATAAGTTACTATGGGTCAAGTGGAATGGCACCAGGTGAAATAAACGCAAGAGAAGGGATGTATGTCCAAGGCCAGGGACCCCTTCCCAACCTCGATCTGCACATTTATCAATAATCCTGTTCTGATTTAATGCCCCCTCATAGTTTTTCCGGCAAGGTGGAGATATAGGTGTATGTGTGCATTACATATGTATGTGTGTAGGTATGCATAAGTATATGTGTACGTATATAATCTTTCATCTATAGCAAATAACAATGTTTGGGCTTTTAAATACCTATCATTTGTATAATCTTTTATATAATCATGAATATACATTTAAGATCATGTGTATACACACACACACACACACACACACACACACACATACACACATTCCAATTATCTTTGTTAACTAGCCCATGCAAATACTTCTATTAGTTGGTGCCAGAGAAAGCATGATTTCCCAAAGATTCCTCTTGGTTTCTACAGAATAATATTTTTATGAATCCTGTGGCTGTGGGACTGCTCAGTGTGTTTCAGGACATTAGTCTTAAAGGAGTCATTCATTGGACATCTTGAAGGATTTCTCTAACCCATTTTCAATAAACAAATTCTCCAACTGGAAACTATTTCCTTTCAAACCACAAAATGGCATGTCATTTTACAAGAACCAATTAGGAAATCTGTGGGTTTTCATGCATTTTAAAGGGATCTAACCACAATATATTTTTTAAAAAGCATTACAGAATCAAAAGTTAATCCCTATTCTATACAGCCTTAAAACTATGTGTTAGGACAGATAGCCATCCACCTGACTATGCAGTTCCTTTTCTGCAGGAACAACATTCCCAGGGATCATTATAATCTTGTTTCTTGATAGAGTTTGAAATGTCTCTAGTACCATGGCCAGGAGATGTCTAAAAGCAGCGAGGAGTATGGATCTGGAACTGAGCGTGAAGGTCATGCCTTAAGACGTAAATCCTGGAGTCAATAGCATGTAGATGGCACTTGGAGCCCCAGGAGTGAATAAAATCATACATATCTAATATATATAGTGAAAACTCTCATCCCTGGCTATGTATCTCAATCACATGCAGTGTTTCACAAATAGAACTGCTTGGGCCTAATTTTCTGAGTGTGGTTCAGTAAGTCAAGGTGGGTTCTTAGCATCTCTTTAAAAAATTTCATAAGTAAGTAATTATTATGAGCCTCCAGGGTTGAAAACATAATAAATCCTAGGACCCGAAAACATTTATGGGATTAACAAAAAAGAAGAGTCAGTAAAGAAGACCGAGAAAAAATTGACAAGAGAGTTGCAAGATCCAGGGGATGGTGTCCTGCAACGTAGAGGAGAATAGAATTCAAGATGAAAGGGGTGCTCTGGAGCTCTCCACATGATTCTTCCTCTCATCAGTTTTCATTTCAAAAGTTCAACAATCTCTTAAAACACAGAAGAAATAGATCTTCTGCAAGAAAACTTAATTTATCATCTCAGCCAGAAATAATCTATTCCTTTTCCGGATTCCCTTGTTTGTACCATTTATTATATTCCTATTATAATAATATGTCCTTATATTCTGCTATTTGAGTTCAGTTCTCTTATGGTTTGGACCTAGTAATGTCCCCCAAACATCCTTATGTTAGGCAATGCAACAATATTCAGAGGTGAAGTGGTTAGATTATGAGAGCTGCAACCTCATTGTTGCATTTGATGGATTGATAATTTAAATGGGTACTGGGTGGTAACCACAGGCAGGTGGGGCAATGGTGTCCGTCAACCGTGGACTGAGACCCGTGAAATCATGAGCCCCAAATGAACTTTCCTCTTTAAAGTTGTTATTTTCAGGTATTTTGGTCACTGTGATGAAAAACTGACTAACAAGAACTTAGATTTGACTCCATAAAACTTTTAAATATTTTTTAATATGCTGTATTTCTCAAATAAATGAAGAGAAGTTTAGTGCTATATCATTAAAGAGCTTTTAATATCAATGGGAAAGCAAGAGTATATGACTCAATCAAGCATACTAAAGCATTAAATCTCCCCATTTTTCTAACTACAATCCTGATTTTTAAATCAATATTGCCCCCATGAAATACATACAACTGAGAAAGCACAGCAAGGTAAAAATTGTTGCCAACTTGTATGAATATTTTAGATGTGTTATCTAACAAGCATATCAGATATGAATGTTTAATTTCCTTGTTTTTTGCTTTTTCTGTTTATAGAAGAAAATGATCCCGATTTGAGTACAATGTTGAATATCCCTTCAGCACTCACTACAACAGTGATTCCTGCTATAGTAACCGTTCCTCAGAACAAAGCAAAAGGGAAACCAAAAAACAAAGAAAAAATCAGAGACTCCATTAAGGAAGAAGAGCACCCAAAAGAAGAAGAGAAAAAGGTAAATGAATCTTGGCACAGATTCCCAAACTGTTTCAGCCTACTTATATCAGTAGTGTTATCATAGTGTGTTATGTTTTACATATGAGGTGTCCCCAAAAGCTCATGTGTGAGACAATGCAAGAATTTCCAGAGGTGAACTGATTAATCTACCTAATTCGTGGATTAAGCCACCAATACAGATAAACTGGGTAGTAACTGTGGGCAGGGTGCCTGTGGCTGGAGGAGGCGGGCATGCCTTTGAGGTTTATATTTTGTCTCTGGTGAGCAGAGTGCTCCCCCCACCACCCCGCCTCTCTCTCCTTCCTCATTGTCCTGTCCTGAGCTGCTTTCCTCTGCCATGTCCTTTGGCCATGATATTCTGCCTGACCTTGGGCCCAAAACTATAGAGTCAGCCATTTATGGACCAAGACCTTTGAAACCATGAGCCAAAATAAACTTTTTTTCCCTCTACATTGTTCTTGTCAGATCTTTTGGTCACAGAGATGAAAAATATGACTAAAACATAGTATATATACTTTCTATTACACAGACGCATTATCATTCCTTGTAGTTTCAACTTGAAGACGTTGCCACGAAAGTTGGATTCCCGCTTCAGGAGACATTCTCATACAGAAACTGTTTCAGTTCATAAATCTGAGCTCTGAACAACTAACTCAGTCTTTGCCGCACTGTGGTCTTTGCTTTTGCTACATAAATTCCCACTGTTTCCTACACTTACTACTTTATTTAGCTCTTTTGAGATAATAACAATCAGAAGACAAAGATCTATAAGTAGGCAATAGAAAGAATTCCATTTGTTAGACTTGGACTTAGACACTGGTGTGCTAAGAATTCAGCCAGACTAAGGGACAGCCCATTGTGGTTAAAGAGTAGTCCACCTTCTACCCTTCATCATAGGACACACACACACACACACACACAGGTTTTTAATTTTAAATATTTTCCTAATACAACACAGATTAATACTCTCTTGAAAGAAAGTTCTAAAAGAGGGACAAGAAAATCACTGGTAAGGGGCTGAGGATATAGCTCAATTGGTAGAGTGCTTGCCTCACAAGCACACAGCCCTGAGTTCAATATCCAACACCACAAAAAAAAAAAAAGAAAAGAAAAAAAGAAAGTCACTGGTAAATCTTGCTTCTTAATATTTCCTACTAAAAGTACAAAGTACAAATACTCAATTTATTAGAAGGAAAAAAGTGTTAAAAAATGCTGAAGAACCTAGATATCTCAATCTGACCCTTTAAAAATTGTAAGTTGTAAAGGTTAATTTGCCTCTGCACCTTATTTATACAGCTATACCAAATGAGTTTTGTCATGCCAGGGGAGTTGACCCTTGTTAAATAAAGATCTCAAATTTTGAACAAAAGAGTCCCAGATAATTCATGTAAGATGAATTTAGTCCAAAGAAACTTGATAGCAAACATATCAGTTCACCCATTATTTTTAAAAATGGATGATAACGGAAGGGTAAGAGAAGATTATTACTGATTTTGTGTTAATAAATTTGACATGGCAGGTCTGATTATTTCCATTCATTCTGTAGAATTTCATGAGCCTTTTCCTTTTAATTTTGCTTTGAGGTTTTAATTCATTTTTAGCTAATTAGGCATATTTTCCCCTCTATAAGAAACAAAGAAAACACAGAAAAACCTAAATGATCTACAATAGAAAGCTATTGAGAATAAATGAACCCAGCAATTGGAGAGTATCTAGAGAACCAACCAAAAAGCTGAAATGATTATCATTAGGAGTTGTATATTTAACCAAGAAAGAATTCAGACATAGCTTCCCAAGAATTAATTAGAATTTTAAAGTACACACACCCACTCTCATTAACTTATAAATCACTCTTTATTTTCAATTTTTTTCCTTTTCGTGCTTTTACTTGCTATAAAAGCAATGCATGTTAATTATAGAAAAATAAGGTCAAATACTATATTAGCATAATAAATCCAGCACCCTAATTATAAATATTACACTAAAGAAATAAAGAAGCGATTCTGGTTTCCTGCACACTCTGCCTGTCTTAGTCATTTTGAGCTGCTATTATAAAATATCTTATACTGAGTGATTTACAAACAATAAAAATTTATCTTGAGGTCTAGAGGCCAGCAAGTCCAAGATCAAAGTGGGACAAACTTGGGGTCCTGTAGATGGCACCTTCTGTGTGGCCTCACTTGGCAGAAAGGGTAAGGAGTGCTCTGTTCAGCCTCTATAGGGACACTAATCCCAGTCATGAAGGCAGAACCCTGACCATTTCATTTCCCAAAAGGCCTGTCTCCATAGTGGGCCTGCACTTTGGGTATTACATTCCAACATATGAATTTTGGGGGGCACTAGCATTCAGACCATAGCATTGCCCTCACACCTTGCACATCCAAATGGAGGCATAACTCAAGGCCTAGTTCAAACCCCAGTTCCTCCATGAATCCTGTGTTAGCTTTTCATCACTTTCAGAAAATGCCTGAGGAAAAAGCTACTTAAAGGAGGAAAGATTTATTTTGGCTCATGGTTTCAGAGTTTTCAGTCCATAGTTGGTCATTGTCTGACATGAGGCAGAACATCAGGGGAAAGGGGCATAGAATAAGAAAGCTTCGCAGCTCACGGCAGCCCTCATGCAGGAGAGAGTGGGGCAGGAACAAGATACATCCTTCCAGGGTATGCCCTCAGTGACCTACTTCCTCTAACTGGGCCTCACCTCCTACAGATTTCACTCCCTCCCAATAGTCCATGCAATTATGAACCCATCAATAGAGCAATCAATTGATGAGATCAGACCCTTATGATCCAATCATTCCTCAAAAACCCCCATCTGAACATTGCTGCATGGGGTACCAAGTCTTCAACTCATGAGCTTTTCAGAGACATTCCAGATCCAAATCATAACAAATCCTTTCCCAATTATTTCTATTAACTTTAATATCTTCCTTTCCTGAGGAAAGATGAGCCAGCTATTTGTTACTACCATATTATTGTCTCACCTGTCTATGTGCCATTCTACGAGAAGAATATAAACTTCACCACAGCAATGACTCAGTATCCTCTCAGGGTCTATTGCAGGGTCTACTCAGCTGTTCGCAAGTTATGTCATAAGCACTCACCAAGACCTTTCTTAATAAAAATAAATAATAACTCATTTAGAGAATGACAAGCAATTATTCACATGCAGAATTATTTGCAGGAAGAAATAGAACCAGAACCTGCTGTACAAGAGACTCCTTATGTTCCCACCTTCCAAAACCTAAATGTGTCTTGTCCCAGTGGGCTTCTGTTGACCTTCATTGGGCAAGAGACAAAAGGTGAGTGCCAGCTGGGGTGGGGCAGAGAGGCAGGGAGCAAGCATTTGTATAGAAAACAGATCAGCATTGAAAGCTGTGTATTTGCCTGTTACCTTTTGTTACTAATGAACAATAGGCTATTTTCAAATAATGAAAATAATAATGATGACCATTTTCGAGCACTTACTGTGGCTGAGTTCTGCCTGAGTATTTAATATATATGGAAAACTACAAATATTATGACCTAGGTACTAATAACTCCATTTTACAAAATAAAGACATTGAGGATTTAGGAGGATCAGTAACTTGCCCAAGGTTGCCCAATGTCTCAGTGGCAAAGCCAGTGCTCCTAACAGCTCCTGTGTGGCCCTGGCTTTCTACCTTTTGAGGGGGCCATAGGTACAGCACTTTGTGGTTGACCAAAACAAAGGACAAAGTGAGTACAAAGTAGATTAAGATGAGTGCACATTAAATGAATGAAGAAAACCAGGTTTGATTCCCAAGTATCAGTATATAATTTATATATTTTGTTATTTCTAAACATGGTGTCTGACCCATTCAGATGAGCAACTAAGTACAAGTAGGATTTCTTGAATTAATCTGCTGGAGCAGCACACTGGCAATTAACAATTTAAATGGAGAACCACTGTTATAGAAGTAGGCAATTCATCAAAGGCTGTACCAAACTAGGACTTGAGTTCAAAGTTGTCCCTGGCATGAACTCACTGTGTGACTATTTAAATCACTTACTGTCTCTGGCCCGTGTTTTCTCATCTGGGCCCCTTGGGCTCAATGGTCACTAAGTTCTTCCACAATCTGAGATGCAGCAAGTGTACTGGAAGGGATGTCGTTTTCAAGTTCAAGGGTGTGTTTCTTTGTTTCATCCTGTTATCAAACCCAGCTTTATACCTGTCCACATCTGTCTTTTGTTTTATTTTTATTATTTACCCTGTTGTGCTCAGCCTCATACCAAGATAGAAAATGTGGTTAGTAACTCTGCCTGGAACATGCCACCTTTTAAAAATCTTCCATGTATCATAAACGTCCTATTTCAAGTCTCAACATATCTATAACATAAATACCAAAGTGGTAGTATGTTTGAGGTCAGGTTTGGACATCAGAAGGAAGAGCCTAGACTTGAGTTCTTTCCTGGGTGATTTTGGAATTCAGTGAGAAATCATTTCCAAAGTAGAATAGGGTGTTCAATGTTAGTAGGGTTTTTTGTGGGTTTTGTTGTTGTTGTTGTTGTTGTTGTTGTTTTGTGGTAGTGATGGTTGTTTCTACAGTATAAGGAAATGATTCAGCCAAGTACCTTGTTGCAAGCCTGTGATCCCAGCAGCTCTGGAAGCTGAGGCAGGAAGATCCCAAGTTGAAAGCCAGTCTCAGCAACTCAGCAAGGCCCTAAGCAACTTAGGAAGACCCTCTTTCAAAATAAAAAATAAAAAAGGCTGGGAATGTGGCTCAGTGGTTCAGTGCCCCTGGGTTCAATTCCTCATGCCAAAAAAAAAAAAAAAAAAAAAAAAAAAAAAAAGACTCAAATCCTGCCACTTACCAGCTATGTGATCTTAGAGAACTTATAATCTCTCCAAGCCTCTATTTCTTTATTTGAAAACTCTGAGAAATGAAAGTGTCTAAAGGGTTGCTGATGTGGACTGAATAAGACACAAATATCAAACATCTGGCATATATAAATATCAATATTTTTATTTTATCACTATTACTACTTCTGTGATTTGAGGGGTGTCATGATGGGACCTCATTGTGAAATATTTCCTCACTGATAGAGTCCTTAAAATGCCATCACTACATATATTTCCTTTAGTTAAGACTTTTAGGCAGCAATAAACCTTACTATAAATTAAGAGGAAAATATTAAATTGGCAAAACTGAGTAGACATTATCTGCCAGAATTTCTCCATAATAGTACCAGGGATTGAACCCAGGGGTGGTTAACCAATCATTGAGTCACATCCCCAGCCCTTTTTACATTTTCTTTTGAGATAGGTTCTCTATAAATTGCTTAGGTCCTTGCTAAGTTGCTGAGGCTGGCTTTGAACTCAGGATCCTCCTGCCTCAGCCTACCGAACCATTGGGATTACAGGCATGGACCACTGTGACCACTAGTACTTCCTTTTTTGAAGAAGCATATTAGGCACTTTCCTCCTCATTAGTCAACAGCCAAAACTGAGTCTGGTTAGAGATGAGGGGATGGTGTTAACTTTGAAAGATGATGGGTGACTCACGAAGGACATGAGTGAGGGACTTCCCTGGGCTTCTGGGCAACCAGGCAATACCATGGTAGCATTGCGTACCCTTGTATTTACTCGAAGGAGAAAGAAAAACACCAACAAAGGGAAGACAAAAACACCTAAGTTAGCAAAACTCTACTTCCTTTATAATTTTTCCCTGAGATGTTCCGGGCTTCCTTATGGAAAATGGCTTATTCACAGAGAAGGTAGCTATCAAGATGTTTACAGATTACCTGTTCGCTACATTTAAGTGCAACAAGGTCACTGAGGAGTCAGTTCTCTGGGGCATCTAACACAGAATGGAAACTTCCCTATTATTCAGATGCAGACAAAAGAATGAAAACAGTTAAGCTAGAAAATAACTCTTAGCTTCCCAGTATTGCCCAGTTCCCAGAACAGCTTTAACCTTTTTCCTTTTTTTAAGGTCAGGATGTTGCAACTGAGGAGCCCACCTGGAATATCATGATCCGTCAGAGTTACCCAGAGAGACTGAAGCACTATGAGTTCTATAGGACAGTGATGCCACCTGTGGAGCAGGAAGCATCAAGAGTTATCACCAGTCAAGGCACCATTGTTAAGTATATGGTGGATGGATCCACACAGGTAAAAGAATATATGGTATAAACTATTCCGCCCTGCTGCAAAGTCAAAGACAGATGGAATATGAGTACATCTGTCTGTACCGTAGCAGGGAAGAGAACAAATAGAATAGAAAGACACCTTAAAACAACAGATAAAGAGCACAATAGTTTAAGGAAAAAAACACCATCTATACAAAACAACATACAAATAAACTTGCCATTTCTATGCATGATCTCAAATTTCAGGCTGAACACAGTGTGTACCTCCTCTCCCTCTCAAGTCACCTGAAAGTAATAGAAAAACACTTTCAGGTAATAAATTCATGAAAGTATTGAAGAACAACAAAATGTATCACCAATAGATTAGAATATTTGGAATAATCCCTAGAAAATGCAAGTCAGGTCAGATCAGACTGATGGAGAAACAAGAACCGACACGCACAAGAGAAAAACTGTAAAAATCCAAATGAGAGTTCCAGCACATTTTCCATCTCTGGATTCAGAAAATCAGGGCAGTTCTGAAGGTGACATACTACTCTCTGGAGGTTGGGAACCAGACACCATGAAACCAAAAAGCCGTAAGTTTTGTCCCACCCTGCCCCAGTGATCACAAGGATGGAACTCCTGAAAACAGGCACTACACCACCAGAACCTAAAAGGGATTTCCAGTGAGAACTGAGATCATACACCTAGGAATCATTAACCTGGAGGGAAACCAACCTCATGAAAATAAAGCATAAATTTCAATACATTTTAAAAAATCACCCCAAAATAAGAATAAATACTTAACAACAAAATATTAAGTAATATATTCAAAGACTTGAAAGGTTAATGATTTCTCAACAAAATAACAACTTTAAAAAACCTATGGGAGGGCTGGGGGTATAGCTCAGTTGGTAGAGTGCCTGCCCCACAAGCACAAGACCCTGGGTTCAATCCCACCACCACAAAAAAAAAAACAAAAAAAAAAACTATAGGAAAAAAAATGAGTGCTTATATAGGCAAAATTGTGGAACATCAAGGAGTAAGAGGTGGATTATGAGGAAGATTAAACAAAGATGTGGAAAAGGGATGTATGTAGAATTTCTAGAAGAAGAAAACAGAATGAAGGGGGTAAATAATAAAATAATAAAAAAAACTAAGAAATTTTCCCAACACTTAAAAAAATACTTCAGAATATTTAGATCAATCAAGTGCCAATTAGGACTAACACTAAATTATCTCTGGAAGATTATATAAATTTATCATCATACAATTTTAAGACTGCACAGAAAGAAAATCTTCAAAACCTCCTGAAGGGAACCAGTTACCTATAAAAAATAAGAACCAGGTACACATTTAATTTCCTTGTCATACTCTTTGGGAGGCTGTACATATTGATACTGATAGATGGATCTGCAGTACCCTAGAGATACCATACATAGTAAGTAGTTATTAGTAGAAACTGCACATGTAAGTATATGCATATCTTTAAATGAATTCATTTGAAAATTTGAGATGCATAGGAAAAGAGTAAACCAACAAAAGATGTGAAGTGAAAAGAAACAAACCAGAAGGTTAATGGAAAATAGAAAATCATATTATCATGCTGGTTATTAAGCTACTTTGTTCGAGCTCCAAATCTCCCCTTCTATAACATACTTTGTGATGCTGAGTCTGGAGGCCTGCCATCAGCCTTTCTTCTTTGGATTGTTTTGAACCTATTTCAGTTGGATACAGAGTGTTTATTGCTAAGTAATCTTTTCCTTGCTTCTGAGAATGCTAAGCACTCTTGTTCTCCCTTCAGATTCTCTTTGCGGATGGCACTGTGAGCAGTAGTCCTGATTCAGGTCCTGTCTCTCCTTCTCCTGAAATGCTCAACAGCCCTCATAATGGAGATTTGAGGGAATCAGTGTCTCAACAAAAATCAGAAATGACTCCATTTGAGACCACCATCCCGAAGAAAGGTGACAATAGAAGCCTTTCATTTGATTCTGGTTTTAATATAGTCTTCAGGTGTTTAATCAATGTTCAACATCATTATCATAATAATTCTTGCCTTTGCTATGAATATATTCTGATACATGCACACACATACAGATAATTTTTTATTGCAAGAGTGGAATTATGATAGGTGCATGAACTGCTCTTTTCTCTTAGTAATAAAAAATGAACTTTTCCTATGCCATTTTATATTCATACGCATTAGCTGTACCACCTGGGCTGCTCCTTCAGGGTTGATTGAGCAGTTCAAGGGTGTTCAGAGTCTGAGTACACATATCTGGAATACTCTGGGCCTTTTCCTCATTGTTGCAAGACGGCACAGCTGTTCCAGGCATACAGTCCTCATATGGCAGCTTCCAGGCAGAAGGAAAAGAGAGTGAGTACTTGCACTCTCCTCAAGTGTCTCTTTTCATTACAGAGGAAGATATTTCCAGACCCCCTAATGCCCAGTAGACCTCCTCTTGCATTTTATTGACTAGATCTGGCTGCTGATAGAGACTGAGAAAACAAGTGTCTGAAATTTTTGGCCCTTTTCTCAGGAAAAGGGGGACTATTTCTATGACTAGTAGGGGGAAAAGAAGGTGGATAACTGTTGAGTAAGCAACCAAGTCTGCCATAATTGAAATCACAAGATAGCTGTCCTGACAAGTATTTCTCATGCATGCCCCTACCACAAGCACCATATGGAAATATCTACTTCCTCGTACCCTTGCAATGCTAGATAGTATCATCATTTTAACCTTACTCAACTTTACTAATAATTAATGCATTTAAGTATTATGCTAATCTGCATTTATTTGATTACTGGTAAGATTAAATATTTAGAGATGTGTGGTGGTTTCAGCACATCCACAGCAGTCCAGTGTGGATGAGGGAAGGTTAGCTATCAAAGGACGGCACTGCTGGCAATAAATCAATTAATTACTAATAAACTTATCCAATCAATAAATACACAAGAGCCAAGACCCTTTTCAATTGGAAGGGAGTGTGGTGGATTGGGCCATGCCAGATTTGTCCTCCAACAAGATTGAGAACCCCATCTTCACCTTTATTTATAGTCACACAGGTAATGGGGCCCAGACCAGGAAGGGCTTCTGTGAGGAACAGGATGCAGTGGAATTAGGGAAGCCATTTGCTTAGGGAACTAGGATATCCCCAGAAGGTAAGCCACTCCCTTATAGGGCCACTTACTCCCTGGTGGTCTGAAACAGTCTCCCATGACTGCCAGTTCCTAGGAGTCAGACCTCTGTATCCCATGGCTCAGCCAAGTCTGATTTTGCTAGGCATGCCTTTTCAGTTATTTTGTGAATTCTTCCAAATATTTAGTATTTTAATTATTTTTTAGTTCTAAGTATTACCTAATTTCTATTATAGCTTTTTCTTTGTCTCTCAAATTATTTAAACTTCTACCTACATTTCCAAATCTATGATGTATTTCTAGTTTGCTTTTATAATTGATTTTAAACTAATTGTCTGAAAATTGTTGAAATGTGATTTATAACCTCATATGGTCAAGGTTTTCAAAAATTCTGTGCTTGAAAATAACAAGTGTCCTATAGTTATTGTGTATAGTGTTCTCTTTATATTTATTAGCTAAAACTTGTTAGTTGGTGTTGTCCAGATCTGTAGCTGAGTTCAGTTAACTTTTCTGTAGAACATGAGAGTAAATATATTCGACTTTGTGAGCCATATGGTCCCTGTCACAATTACTTAACTTTGCCATTGGAGCATAAACGTAGCCATGGATAATACATAATTAAATAAGCCTTGGCTCAGTTGTGTTCCAATAAAACTATGGACACTAAAACTTGAAGCTCAGATCATTTTCATGTGTCCTAAAATGTTTTTCTTTTCATTTTCTTTTGGCTATTTAGAAATTTTTTTAAAAATAATTACCTCACAAACTATACAAAACAGACATCAGGCCAAATTTTCCTAAAACTTTACATATTTTAAAATTTACAATATCAATTTATTCAGCAAAAGTATGTTTAAATTTCCTGAAGGGATAGAATGATCTCTTCCATGCTGTGCTCCTTATAATTTAATCTTTATTCCTTTACTTGAGAAATAAATTTGTCTTTTTTAATGACTGTCAGGTTTTCCTTCGTATATTTTAAAGATATGATTTTAGATACTTACAACTTTAGAATTGCTATAAATTCTTGGTAAATTTAATCTTTCATCATTTTGCAATGCTTTTTGTCCTGGACTCTTTCATCCCACTAATGTCTACTGTGCTTAGATGATCATAGTGTTGTGGGATTCTCATACAGAGAGACAGGGCACACTCAGCAGGAACAGCATTTCATTGGTGCTGGCACTGGCCTAAAAGGTATCCAGAGGCTTACTCTGGAGTACAGCAGGGCCTTACCATATACGTCTCTCCTTAGTTCCTCTTTACTTGCTAGCTCCCATGTAAGGTAATACACATTCTGATTGGGCATTCTAATTCTAGAGCATAGAGTTGCTGACCTGTGTTGCCACAGAGTTGTGGAACATGCACATTGATACTGATGGCCTTGTTATCTCTCCTTTGTTCTGAGAAACAAAGGAATAGTTATTGCAAGATAACACAGCAGCTCCAGGCCCCACCAGCTATTGTTTAATACTTTACCAATATAACTTTTTCCACACTTACATTTTACTTTCTGTGGCTTATGTTTAAATGTGTCTCTTATGAGCAGCATGTAGATGGCTATTTTAAAAATTAAATTGGAAGTTCTTTGTCTTTAGAGATTTTAGCCCATTTACTGTATAACTGATATTTTCTGAAATGTCTTTATATTGTCCTCATTCTTGAAAGAAAATCCTCTGTGTGTGAAATTCTAAATGAACAGGTATTTTCCCCCAGTATTCACAATCTCCCATACTCCTTGCTTCTGATGCTGCTGTTGAAGAGATATCAGTCTAATTGTTGTTGCTTTAAAGATAATCTGCCTTTGAAATATTGTGCTCTTATTACAATTTCAGTATGATGTGGCTATGTGCGGATTTCTATTCATTTATGGGGCGGCAGTGCATTGGGCTTCTTGAATCTGTAGATTAGCATCTTTCATTAATTCTGCAAATTTCTCAATAATTATCTCTTCAGGTATTGTTTTTGATCATTTCCTTTTATTTTTAAGTGTTTCTATGGGTGATCTTTATTTTGTTTTTGTTTTTTTGAGTGGTTATTCAGTCACACTCTTTTTTTTTTATTTGCTTATTGATTCATTGAGCACAAATGGAGTACAGCTATTGTTTCTCTGGTTGTACACAAAGTAGAGTCGCACCATCTGTGCATTCATACATGTACATAGGGCAAAGATGTCTGTCACACATTCTGTTAATATTCTTACCCCCCCACCCTAACCCCACCCCTCCCTTCCCTCTATGCTCTCTAGCTTCCTCCATTCCTGCCACCCTCCCCGCCACACACATTATGCATCATCATTCATTTATCAGAGAGACCATTCGGCCTTTGGATTTTTGGGATTGGCTGATCTCACTTAGCATAACAGTCTCCAACATCATCCATTTACCTACAAATGCCATAATTATATTCTTCTTTATGGCTGAGTAATATTCCATTGTGTATATATACCACAGTTTCTTTAGCCATTCATCTATTGAAGGGCATCTAGGTTGGTTCTACAATCTAGCTATTGTGAACTGAGCAGCTATGAACATTGATGTGGCTGCATCACTGTAATAATCTGATTTTAAGTCCTTTGGGTATAGGCCAAGGAGTGGGATAGCTGGGTCAAATGGTGGATCCATTCCAAGTTTTCTAAGGAATCTCCA
>JAJEJO010000211.1:663129-687451 GCA_020662805.1 Glaucomys volans
TTAACTTTGTTTCTCCTTTGATTGACTCTTTCTTTAAGGTAATTCCTCCCCATGTTGACTGAGATTGTTGTTTTTCGTTTCTTCCTCTTCGAATATTTTGTTGAGAATGTTCTGTAGGGCTAGCTTTCTCTTTGTGAATTCTTTAAGCTTTTGTTTATCATGGAAGGATTTTATTTCATCATCAAATCTGAAGGTAAGTTTTGCTGGGTATAAGATTCTTGGTTGGCATCTGTTTTCTTTCAGAGCTTGAAATATGTTGTTCCAGGCCCTTCTCGCTTTTAGGGTCTGGGCTGAGAAATCTGCTGATATCCATATTGGTTTCCCCCTGTAGGTAATCTGATGTTTTTCTCTCGCCACCTTTAAAATTCTATCTTTGTTTTGTATGTTAGGTATTTTCATTGTAATATGCCTTGGTGTGGATCTGTTGAAATTCTGTGCGTTTGGTGTCCTGTAAGCCTCTTGTAATTGAGTTTCCATCTCATTCATCATATTTGGGAAATTTTCTGATATTATTTCATTGAACAGATTATTCATACCCTTGGTTTGTATCTCTGTGCCTTTCTCAATCCCAATAACTCTTAAATTTGGTCTTTTCATGATGTCCCATATTTCTTGGAGGTTTCGTTCATGATTCCTAACCATCTTCTCTGTTTGTTCGACTTTGTTTTCAAGATTAAATATTTTGTCTTCATTGTCTGAGGTTCTGTCTTCCAAGTGATCTATTCTGTTAATTATGCTTTCTACTGAGTTTTTAACTTGGTTTATTGTTTCCTTCATTTCCTTGTTTCCTTCAAGGATTTCTGTTTGTTTTTTTCTCAGAACTTCTATCTCTTTATTGAAATGATTTTTTGCTTCCTGCAATTGCTCTATTAGCTGATTATTCATAACCTGAATCTGCTCTCTCATCACATCATTCTCTTCTCGGATCATTTTAATTATGAACATTCTGAACTCCCTTTCTGTCATTCCTTCTACCATGCTGTCTTTGGTTTCTCTTGATATATCATCTAGATTTGTTTGGGACACTTTCTTCCCGTGTTTTCTCATGTTGCTCATGTGTCTTCCCCTCTAGTAGTGCAAATCAGAGGGATTGCAATTTTCCTGTAAAGACTTAAAAGTGTCCCTGCAGATTTCCAGTAACTCGCCTGATGTTTGAGAGGTGCTTGATCAAGCGGTGACCCAAGAAAGCTGCTGTCCCACTTCCTCCAGGTTGGGAATGATCAATGCTTCTGGGCAAAGGCAGCCGCCAGAGCCAGAGACTCCAGCCCTCCAGGCCAGACCTTCCCAGGAGATGCCGTGCAGTGGTGGGGAAGAGCAAAGCTCAGCTCTGCCGACTCAGGCAGTCCCAGATGGTCGCTCTCTGCCAGGGAAGCTACCTGATCATTTCTTTCTCATCTTTTTTCTGTAATTTCCATTCCATACGCTAAAAGCCTTTTAACATCTTTCATGATTTCTATTTCTTTGGCTTTCTCAGCACCATTGTGAATAATTGTTTTGGATCTCTTTCAGCTCTCTTCAAAATCATGTTTTATCTCCTGTTAAACATGCATGTTAATATTTTTTAAATTTCAGTTATCACATTTTTTTGACCTGACTTCTCTTTGTTTTGATTTCTAATTTACCTTCTCTTTACTCATTCTTTCTGGCTCCTTTCACTACTGGAACCATATTGTGAACACAGTTTGTTTTGTGTCTGTTAATTCTAATGTGGAAAGTTGTGGGTCTGATTTTACTTCCTATTGTTTTTTCTGGCTCTCATTTGAGAGTTTCACTTTGTCTTTGGTACTTCTTGACCATGAGGTGACCATTTGTTCTCATTCGTTGCTTTGATTCTAAACTCTTGGGTCATACAGGTGCATTTCTTTAGAATGGATTTTAGTTTTATAAAGGATTTTAACAGGTGGGAAGGGACCCAATAGTCTTGGATAGCATTAAATTTAATTTAAGTGATTTCTGACCGTGCCATCCAAGCAGTGTGAAGTTTTACTTTAAACCTGTGTAAGGATCTGCTTATGGTTATACAACCTCAAACTTGTTTGCCTCCTACGCTCAGTCTGAACACAGGCAACTTTTCTGGCAGCCCTCCAATGGAGGAGAAGGCATGAGTTTTTTTCTGTTGATAATTAACACAATCAGAGTGTAGGCCTTTAGGTCTCAGAGCTTTGGAGGCATCTCATATGGAACTCACCCCACTCTAGATTGAGTCAGCTCCCTTCCATTCCTCCCGAGTACTATAACACTAAGAAAGCAAATACTCAAGGTCAACCAGTTTGACAGACTCATAGCACAAAAGGGCACGCAAGTGCTATTTTCACCTTTCTGAGGTCTCACTTTTACTCAGACATTGGCATGTGTTGACCTTACTGTAGTTACCAGCTCATGGACACGTTGGATTAAAAGATGTTTTCTGGTGGTTTGATCTTTTCAGAGAATTTTTGGTTTCACGTCTGCAATGTTACAGAAAATGGAATCCCAGTCACGCCTGTTTCTTTTCTCTTGCTTTTGGGCTGATCTTTTGTTGTGGAAAACAGATTAGAGAAGCAGGAGAACTCCAAACTTTCTTTTATGCCAGCAGGCCCAGAGGAAAACAAAACTCCAAATTCTGAGTACCCATCCACAATGTCTCACATCATTTATAGGCTGTCTAGTGTCGTAACTTTTCGAGTCTACCTGATACATGGTTATGCACGGGTTTTCTAGTGGGAAGCAGGTTTACAGAAGCAGTGTGATAAGGGGATGAACTGGCACCTCTTAGGCCTTCTATAAATCTCTATCCCTGGGCCCAGAGCCTCCACAGGTGCGTTTACACTTCAAAGGGGAGTAGTTAGACTCTCTGGGGAAGTTATCTACAGTCCAAAGGGAGGGACCCCTGGTCAATCAGGCTTCCTGGAGAAAGGCTGAGAGAGAGGAGAGGAATGGAACCCTTTCCAAGACATTGGTTTCTTACCATAACATTTTTATAATTTCATTTCACAACCAGTTCTGCTTTTGCCATCACTCCTTGACAAGTTTTCTTCACTTTATTGATTTCTAGTCTTAATAATGGAAGATTAGTTGATGAAGATTTCAGAATGTGCATGCAGTGCTGAATCCTTTGTCTCACTTCTCACATCCATCCTATCCCTTCATATCCAAATTTATCCACCAACCAATATTAGTATCAAAATTGTACTTGTTTATCTCTATAACTGTCTTTTATTCTCTACTTGTTTAAAATCTCTTAACTGTTTTTCCTGTTTTCATTAACTAATTCCCCAAATTCCTTCCAAAAGCATCTAACTAACCTTTTGACCACATCACTATCCCTCTTGAAATTCTTTAATTACTAAATATCATCTAAAGGAAAAATTCTGAGCTCTTTAACATACTGCAAAGGTGCACTTTACCAAGTCATTACCCTCCTCTCCAGGCTCTTTCATCAACCAAAATCTGCTTGAAGTTTATCCTCTCCTAGTAATTGGCCTGTTAGTAGTTGTCTGAACATCCCATGCTATTCCCAACCCATTCCCTTGTCATATCCCTCTTGCTGGAATGGCTTTTCCATAGCTCACCTCTTTTGATAAAAAATAATCATAATAATAGAGCCAGGCAGAAGACAAAGAAATGGGAGGCCGTAGAAGAAAAGCTAGTATCTAAAGTATTTGCTACTGTTTCTGGAGGACCTTCCCTATGCATTCTGAAAATGACAGCATTTTTAATTGACAATTATGTTCTAAAAGTGTAAATAGGTCAGTTAAGTCTTAGAGCAATGGAAGGGCTTAACTTCATGTGTCTGTTTTCTTTGGTTCCCCCATTTACTGAATCCCAATTAGTTAAATGGAGATTCATGCTCTGATACACATTTCCTGGTCTGAACCTGGAGAATCTTTTGGAACTACCAATCCTTTACTGTCTTTGTATGCAACTTATATCTAGTTGTGAGTTTACGTCATCTTTGAGGCTTGATACTACTGTAAGATCTATCTCTAGATTACTCATTGTTATTCACAGAAATGGAGGACATCTGCCCTGAGAGAGCGATTGAGATATGGATCTCATGTGAACATTCTTATGTATGTCTTTGGCGAATATATGTTCACGTTTCTGTTGGGCATATATCTAGGGATTGAGCTGTCAGGTCATGGGAGTTCACTTAATACTGGGCATCTTTTCATTCTGGTGGGTTCAGTAGTGTGTTTGAATTGACTCACAAGAACCAGTTTGTGTTTTAGAAATTTTATGAGCTGGTTGTTAAACACAACTTTTATTAAATTACATAAAGTTAAGTAAATTACATTAAAACAAAGGTAATAAGCTTTTGAAGTGCATTGCCTTCCTACTGTATTTGACTATCATCTTATACCAATGATACCTGAATAGTAGAAACATCATGTAATGATGTACCACCAAGTACCTCTTCAGCAGCACCACACGGGTAACATGAAATGGCCACAGAGGAGGATTCACACGTGGAAAATGAAAAACTCTTATAGTCGGGGTTCAATTTACTGCTTTATGATTTGTACAAACTTAAGAAAGTGATAAAGAAAATGTCAATAAGGCAAATTAAACTCAAAGGTGTCACATTCATAGTTATGTTGGCATAGAAAATTGTCAAAGCGTGGTTGAATTGCATCCTTAGATATAAATATATGATATGGATCAACATAAGC
Source organism: Glaucomys volans (assembly GCA_020662805.1). NCBI lineage: Eukaryota > Metazoa > Chordata > Mammalia > Rodentia > Sciuridae > Glaucomys > Glaucomys volans. The sequence continues at coordinate 667,782 of JAJEJO010000211.1, forward strand.
ATCCTGTAAGAATCAATGAACTATGTGGAATTTACAATATAGAGAATAAACTGATATTGATCTCAGAGTTCCATGAGTACACCTTCCATTCTGTCTTTCTGTTCCCAGTGGATGTTAGCTGGGGAGGATGGAATGGGAGAGTGAATCAGATGTTTGTCAGTGTAGTGTTTAAACTGTATAAATTCATCTCCCCTAATGAGAGGCCAAAGGTACACCTGGCTGGTAATGTTCCTCAGAACCAGGTTTAAAGAAAGATGTTTGGTACGTGTGATTAACAAAATGACAAAGTGAAGGGAATCAGAAGTCAACAACTGGTACACACTAGAGTCTAATATCAAAAGAAGAAATGTTAACATTTGACTGATATGCAAGAGGAAAGGTAAACTTTAAAATCCAGAGTACAGAACCCCAAATCTGGAATATGCAAGATATAAAAGTGTACAGAAATTAACTGAATAGCTTTAATGCAGCAGAGAGCAAGCTGTGTGTATTCAGGGAAGGTGATGGGGATGCAGTCAAAGCTCATGTGCCAAAATTAAGATATTCATAACCTGACATTTTTCCCATTGAGAAATAACATAACTGGTGAAGACCACTTAGCATTGTCTATGTCTTGATATCTGAGGTTATTTCTATGGTTTCAAAACTTATGATGTAAATAAATGATGTTATGTTTTATTTTATTTTAATTTTCCACAGGAAAAGGTCACAAATATCAATCATCAATGCCTCATAAGAGTGAAATCCATGAACATCAACCAGAAGTAATTCACAGAGTAACTCCCGTGGAGGTTCACATAGGCACCTGGTTTACAACCACACCTGAAGGAAATCGGATTGGCACGAAAGGCTTAGAAAGAATAGCAGGATTGGCCCCATTTTTATCCTTTCAGGCCACAGATCCTATCAACGGAACGGTATGGCAAACTACTGGTTATTACAAAATTGTCTAAACCATTAGAGCCCTGAAACAATATACTGAAGAGTGTCTGGCAAATAATAAATTTAAAATAAATAGTTTTTAGTAGTGTAGGGGTAGATGGATGAATGGATGGATGAATCTATCCTCTCAACTCTAAACACATTACATGGTATATTTGACAAACATATTGTATCAAGGAATGCTAACTTTGGGTGTGTACATGGGTACAACCAGATGAGAACAAAATACCAATCTTTGAAGTGAAAGGAAAGTCATGAATTTTCTATACCACTTTAAGATATATGTGATTAAAGATGTCGTGTGTTTCCCAATGTTAAACATGCTTGTATGTATATCTTATCTTCTTGAAATGAGAAGCTATATGCCTTATTCTTACTTTGTGTCTATCACAGTGAGTGGTAGAAATTTGTTCATAATCCTTCACTTCAAAGAACTCAATTTAAGGATGTGACACACTTACATTGAATAACTCAAGAATTCAACACCAAAGAACAACTATACAGATTTTTATTTGTACCTTAAGAATAAGTGAAAAATGAGTTGTATGGAAAATAATGTTTGTTTATGGTATGAAATCACAACTCTTGAATTAAACAGCACCTTCCATGTGCCAGGCTTCTCTTCAGGGGTTGTGTGTACATTGTCCCATTCGGTCCTCACACCCGTGTACATTAGCACACAGATGAGCCTCAGCAAGTTAAGTAATGTGGTGAAGAGCGTACATCCAGGAAGTGCTGGGGCCAGATTAGGGCTAGCTGTTGGTGAGTAAGAACTGGGCTCTTCCTTTCTTTAGCTATTTCTCTAATATTTCAGGGGAGCACAGCAGCATCTTCTGAATCTAAGCAAAATGAAGAGTGTCCTAGATGCCGTATCTTTAGTAACCACATGCTTCTGCTGAAAGCAAAACAGCTGCTTGCTATTGAGATGAATTACATTATCTAACCTACCATCTTTCCCTTTCTTCTTCAGTTTGCTTTCGAACTAATTTCATAATTTCTTACATTACTATTGTCTTTTTTTGTAAGACTCAATATACTGTCTCAGGAAAGTGGTTTTCAATGGTTTTATTTATTCAGGCTACTGAAACAAAGTGGCCTAGCCTGGGTGGCTTGTAACATCAGAATTTTGTTTTTGGCAGTTCCAGAGGATAGAAGTTTGAGGTAGGGTGTGTGCCAGTATAGCCTGGTTTGGCAAATGCCCTCTTCTAGGTTTCAGGCAGCAGAGTTCTCTAGTAGTAGCCTTGCATTGTGGAAAGAAAATGCATACGCTCTCTGGGATCCATTTTATAAGGGTATTCATCTCATCTATGGGGATTCAGCCCTCATGAACTCATCATCTTCCAAAGGTCCTGCCTTCTAATACTATCAATGGGGGGCTTTGGATTTCAGCATATAAATTGGAGTCAGGGGACCCAAACATTCAGTTCATAATAGCTCCTCAATGATTTAGCTACCATATTCAAGAATCCAATTGTTCTTTCAAACTGAAGGATTTCTAGGACAGCTGAATTTTTTTCTAAGATTCCTACTCTAGTCCATATATTAAAACCCCTTCAGTCATGTTTTGCCCTCCTAAAGATGAAGGCCAAAGCCCTCCCCAGCTTGATCCCTACCCTCCCAGCCTCTTCCCACTCCTGCCTGGGATACTTTGTCTCTAGCATACACCTCACTCATGCTGAAACTCTGCACCAACACATCAAGCCTGAGCTCAGCATCATTTCCTAAGAAGAAGCAGGACCAGGTCAGAACCCTCACTACAGAAAACAGTGGCCCTTCAACCTTCAAATGTGTTCCCTTTAGTTTCTTCCTCAATGACTATCCTCCTTCTGGGCTATAACTCTTGAGAATAGAGAATTAAACTTTTGTCTTCATGGTACCCAGCACCTATCATAGTACCAGGCACATGATCAGCACTCTATAAATTTGTGTTCATTTAGACTGCACTGGAGTAGATCTGGAAGGTAATGGGCTGACAAAGGGGCTACTCATTTTCTTCCTGTCAGAGATGATTCTGCTATTTTCATTCTCAGACCTTGTATCCATTTTCCAATGTAATCCTCTCCACCTGAACAGAAGGATCCCAACAATGACTTGACTGAACCCCTCAAGTCCACACAGGGCATGCATAGTAGCCTCGAATAGGAGTGCATGGACATTTACATCAACTTGACATAGAGAAGCTGTAGCCTCTATCTCCTAACTAATCTCCATGTGCTCTTCTGATGACATTAGTGCCAGCACCTGCAAACCAACTTGTAGTTCCCCCATCCAGCATTTCCTGCAGAGCAGGGATTCCCCAGGATAAAAAACAGCCACAATGCACCAGATTTAACTCTGTAGTTTCCTAGGAAAGAGGACCGGTGGGCATTTTCCCAGACAGACCTGGGTTGACACGTCCCGATGCTAACTTGTTATCTACAATTATGCTTTGGTACTTATTGTTAAGTGACATTGAGCAAGGTTCTTAAGCCTAAATTTGTTCATCTGCAAACTTGGGGTAACTGCCTGCCTCAAGGATTGTTGCAAGTTGTAGATCAGATAGATAAGCTAAAACTTTCCCTTGAAGATAAACTACTAGGATTTTGATGGTACCATCTTTGTTGTCAGTGGAGCATAACAATAAGTCCACTGGGGATTAACCACTTAGCCCAGTGGTTGTGCTCTGCCTTTACATACTCAGGTTATGACAACTCGAGAAGACAAAGTGGTCATTGTACAAAGGAAAGATGGTACTCGGATTGTTGATCATGCTGATGGTACCAGAATCACAACCTTTTATCAAATTTATGAAGATCACATTATTTCTCCAGAAGATCAAGAAACAAGTAAGTTTTATTTTTCAAGTTATATTTTTATAATTCAGCATATGATAGATGCAATCCTTAAAGATTGTTGAACACACTCTTAAGAAAATTTTTTTTTATAAATTAGACCAACCAAAGAACACTCATGTAATCCACATCAGAACCTATTAGAACCTTGTGTTGTATTGCTATTATTATTATTATTATTATTATTATTATTACTTTTCTGCTGTTTGTCTTGGTTTCCTAATTTAATTTTTAGCTAACAAAACTCACATCTATTTGCCATGTGCAACATGGTGTGTTGAAAATATATATGCTATAAAAAGGCTCAATCTAATTAACATAACACATCCTTTTTTGTAGTGAGAACTTAAAATCTACTATCTTAGCAATTTACAAAATACAGCATATTATTTACTACACTGAGTATATGGTACAATAGATCTCTTGAACTTAGTCTTCCTATCTAACTGAAATTTTGTGTCATTTGACCAACATTTCCCCAACCTGTGACCCCTTCCATAACCCTTGAGAGTCACTGTTCTACTCTCCACTTGTCTGAGTTTAACTTTTTTTGAGTCCACATGTAAGTATGATCATGCAGTATTTTTCTTTCTGTTCCTGGCTTATTTACTTAATACAGTATACTCCCGTTTCATTCATGTTGCTGCAAATGACTGGATTTCCTTCCTTTTCAAGGCTGAATGGCATCCTATTGTGTATCTTTACCATATTTTCTTTATCTATTCATCCATGATGGACACTTAGATTGATTCCAGATCTTGGCTACTGTGGTAATGTCTGTAATGAAGATAGGAGTGCATCCCTGCCTTTTATTATGTTCTTTATACTCAACAGAGACATAGGAGTGATAACAGCTCTAGTTAGTTTATGGATAGTCTTTCTCATTATACCACTGATGGTCCACATAGGTGTCAACTGAAAGCAAATAGTCATGACTCATTCATCTGATATTAGCCCTCAGATCTGTTTCCTTTGATCCTGAAGGCAGCTAATTTGCATAAACAGGTGACCTCGGGTTGGTCTTCCTTCAAGTCTGAGCATATCTCATTGTCAGCAAGGTAGTGTAAGACAAAAGGAAGCTGCAGTTGCTAATTAACTGGAACCTGCTCAAAGAACCAAAGAACCTGTCACTCTTCCTATCCTGAATTTAAAGAGTATTTTTAAATGGTATTTCCTGACTCCCTTTTATAGATGCCAGAGTTTTTTTTTGAATATATATTTAAGGTATATAACATGATGGTTTAATATCTTTATATATAGTGAAATGATTACTACACTCAGGCAAATTAACATACCCATCACCTCACATAATTATTGTGTGTTAAGAATATTTAAAATCTACTTTCTTAGAATATTTACATTGTGCAATAAAAAATTACCGATTACAGTCCTCATGCTATACATTAGATCTCTAGACATTCATCCTGCATATGTGTAAGTTTGCATCTTTGACCCACATCTGCCCATTCCTGCTCTGTAAAATCATGTATTTAATATGATGCACTAATTTTGTTTTTATGTATGTATAGAAAAAGATACCCTTCTATATTTCAAAAGGAAACAGGTGTAGGGGTGCTACTTTCAACACTGAGTATCACATTGAAATATTGTGAAAACATAAATGTACATCAAAGAAAAAGAACATAAAAATAAAATATGGTGTGTTCATACAAAAAGAACACTGTGCAATGGTTTTAAGGAATATCTCTCGTACACACTCACACTCTCTCTCTCTCTCTCATATCAAGAATGTTCAAGGCTTTAACACAATGTTAAAAGAAAAAAGGAGGTGTAGAATGGTAGGTACAGTAATTATGTAATCGTATAATTGCATGAAGTTCTAAGTTCAAAAGGACTGGAGGCAGACCTCGATGGATTCAGAGAAGCCTTTATTCCTTCACAGACTCGGGCACCGTTGGGGCCCATTTTCCAGATGGGGAAAATGGCTGCCAGTTGCAGAGGGGATTTTGGTTTTATAGGGTACAATGATGTAACCATTGGGAGCTGCTTACGAGCAATTTTGACAGTCAGGGGCTAGTTGAACAGGTTAAGACTTTAATTTAGGAAGGTGGTTGTAAAAGGTTGAAACTCATTGTTGTCTGGGGAGATAAGAGTCCAGATCCCAGGAATGAGTACTCAAATCTTGCCCATTGGTGTTAGCTGTGCTTCTGGTTAGGTCTAATTAGCCATGGGGGAAGGCCATGGTTTAGGGCTCAGCATTCAGCATTGGCTCCTTTCCCCCAGGGCCCATTGTTCCTTGGCTAGTTTCCTCTTCCTCCTCCGGAGCCGAGCCTGTCTCCATTTTTCGTTGGGGGCTATGTTGCTGGGATATTATTTTCTGTAATCCTTCAGAAGTAATGTATATAATCATATCACTCCATAGGATAATATTTAATTTTTGTAAATTTAAAGAAAAAAATCTTACATGTTTTTATATTATAAAAATTGATTGTAAGGGGTAGTTAAATCCAGGCACAAGAGAAACTTCAACTTTATAATTTTTCTCTTTATGCATTTTATAAATATTGAAACAAATATGGCAAAATATTAACAAGTGCAAATTTTGAGTGCTGAATACATGGTGGTTAATTTAAATGTTATGCTTTTCAGTTTTTCAAATTGAAAAACTTTCAAAATAGAAAGAATAATGAGAATAAGACAGTACACTAAATTTAGCATGAAAATCTGTTCTGGAAGAATTATTCTAAATCAACAGAGTAGGCCGCACTCCAGCCCTGTGGAATCTGCTTTCCATGGGAATCCAGACAGCCAGGAGACAGCAGCAAGATCCACAGAACGGGGTCTGTTTTCCAGTGTCTGACTCATCTCATATCTGCTCACCATGCCTTTGCTCATAGCTGAAGATCCCCAGACCATCACCAGGCAGGTGAAGTGCATGCGGGTAGAAAACTCACACTATGCCACTGTGATCACCAACTGCGAGGACAGCAGCTGCTGCGCCACATTTGGGGATGGGACATCTATTATTGCAAAGCCACAGGGAACGTACCAGGTAGGTCTAGTTGGAAAATGCCAAAGGTACGTGGTCACTCTGCTAAGAAAACCCACTTCCCCAGGGCAGTGAATATTTCTGCAGTGCGAACTGCTCTTGTTTTTTTTTTCCTCTCCTGAACTTAGAATACGCTTCTTGGGCTTTAATTTACTCATGTTCCTTTTGCAATCTGTTCCAGAAAAATAGTGTCCTGCTTGTTTTGCAAAGGTTTGGTAACTTCAGATTAGGTTATACCCCAAAATACATTTGCTAAGGATCCCCTATATGCTATGCTGTTGGTATTAGAAGCCTTAGGATGATCGGGCCCCTGCCAATCTTCTGAGCTTTCCCTCCAGCCATCTCCAGCTTCTTTTTTTCTTTTTCCTTTTTTTTTAATGGGGAGGGGGTACAGATATTGAACCTAAGGACCCTTAATCACTGATCTACATCCCCAGCCCTTTAAAAAAAAAATCTTTCTTATTATGAGACAAGGTCTCACTAGGTCAGCCTCACTAAATTGCTGAGGCTGGCTTTGAACCTGCAAAGTTCCTGTCTCAGCCTCCCAAGCCACTGGAATTAGAGGCACATGCTACTGCACCCAGCTTCAAGCCTTATTGTTAGCTCTCTTTCCCCACCTCCAGTCCATCCCCCTGTCTGAGGGCATATTGTCTGTGCAGTCCTGGGCAAGCTCTTTGCCCAGCTGAGGCAAAGCTTTGCTTTTGGAAGGTCAAGGAGGAGTATGTTAGTGCCTCTCCCATCTCCCTTCATTTTCCTTTTAAACACAACTACCTGGTGTCAGCCTGCGGTCCCTTTAGTCTTGAAAGGATTTGCCTTCCCCATTTTACTAGCTAGAGATGGAATGTGGAGCTAAGACATACCACTTCACACTGAGAATTCAAAGTCAGAACATGAAAGGCCAAGATCTCACTGACAAACATTTGTTACTGAAGCCAGCTTATCCCTCTTGACAATAATGTCATCCTCCTTCATACAGCATAGAATATTGTGGGATGAGGGAAGTGCTGAAAGTGAGAGATGAAAGAAAACAGATATTCACATTAAATGTTCATGTCCTCAGATTAGGCAATGGTTTCTTCCATACCATTCCAAAAGTTCAAAATAAAAACAATTTTAAAAATTTTTGAATAAAAATAAAAATTAATCTGCCTCGAAGGACACCAGAAAGCAAAAGATACACTACAGAAGGCACTATTTGCATATCATATATATGAAAAATGTTATCTAATGCACAGGATAAATAAAGAACCACAACTCAACAATAAAATGACTAACAATCCAATTTTAAAGTGAGCAAAGGATTTTAATTCCTCCAAGAAAAAGACAACTGGCAAATAAACCACAAAAACATGCTTAACATCATTAGTCACTTAGGGAAGTGCAAACCAAACCACAATCAGATGCTACTTTATACTCACTAGAATAATTAATCAAAAAAAGGGACAATCACGAGTGTGAGCGAGGACATGGGAAAACTGGAATCCTCACACATTGCTGGTGGGGAATTATACTAATGCAGTTGCTTTGGGAAACAGGTTGACAGTTCCTCAAAAAGCAAACATAGTTGTCACATGACTCAGTAATTGCATCCCCAGATATATATCTAAGAGAAATTAAAACACACTTCCACACAAAAATGTACACATGGATGATTATAGCAGAACTTCAAGATGATTTTTTCAAAAAACTGAGAGTGTAGCAACTCATGAGTGGTAAATTAAATGTGAGGTAGTTGTAAAATGAAATAACATTCATCTGTAAAATGGAATGAATTATTGATACATGCTACAACATGGATGAATCCTGAAAATATGATGTTAAGTGAAAGAAGCCAGACTGGAACGGCCACATAGCACATGCTTCCATTTATGTATAAAGTCTAGAACAGGTAAATTCAGAGATGGAGGATTAGTGGTTGCCAGAACTTAGAGCCAGGAGTAATGCAGAGCGACTGCTAATGGGATCAGGGCCCTTCGAGGGTGATAAAAATGTTCTGGAATTACTGATAATTGCACAATATTGGAATATAGTAAAAATTACTGAATTATACACTTTTAAAGTGTAAAATCTTTTTATTTGACAATTTTTATTTTATTTTATTGTATTTTATTTTTTTCCCCCTTCTTTCCAGGGAACCAAAGTTATCTGTTCTTTGATATTGCAAGAATTTTTTTTTTTTTGATCAGGGATTAAACTCAGGGGCACTCAGCCACTGAGTCACATCCCCAGCCCTATTTTGTATTTTACTTAGAGACAGGGTCTCACTGAGTTGCTTAGGGCCTCGATAAGTTGCTGAGGCTGGCTTTGAACTCACAATCCTCCTGCCTCAGCCTCCCAAGTGCTGGGATTACAGGCATGCGCCATGGCACCTGGCAACAATTTTTATTAATAACACATTAATTTACAAATTATCGAATTTCACTATGATGTCCTCACACATACACACATCATACATTGGTCATGTCTCTCCTCCCTTCTCCTCTCCTCTGACCTCCCCCCATCTCTTTCCCATTCCCTAATAGTCCTAAATGGTGAATTTATAATATGTGAATTATGTTTCAGAAAAGAATCTATCTGACCTAGAAGTCATTACATAAAATCTATTTCTTGAGGACTCTTCTAACATTTATCCCATGACTTTTGGACCTTTTGGAGGTGCCTTTTATCCCCAAACCCAATAGATCCCACAGGTTTTGTTGACCCCAGATAAAATGTAGAAAATGAAGGGTACAGAGCAATATCTTAGAAGAGCTCTTAAAGTGGATAGGTAAAATGTGAGAACACCAAAGAACCACCCAAGAATCTTAATTATTCAGTTTGTCTCCTTATCAAGCAGTCCTTCCCAAGCCTTAAGCCCTTTCTTGGTTTATGTTTTCTTCCTGGAAATACAGTTTGTGACTAAGACCTACTAGTATTTTTTTTCCCTAACATGATTTTCTAAGACCTCAAATAGAACAAGAAATTGTGAATCCTCTCTGCCTTGCCTTTCCCCTTCCAGGTGCTCCCTGCAAACACGGGCTGCCTTTACATTGATAGGGATTGTTCAGCCATGTACTGCCATGAATCCAGTAGTAACATCTACCACTTCCCAAAGCGTGAGCACCTGAGAGCCAGCAGGTACATCATGAAGCACACATCAGAGGTTATCTGTGAGGTCCTGGATCCTGAGGGAAACAACTTTCAGGTGAAGTACATCTTCAGTATGGAGAGAGCGCCTGTGGTTCTGCTTTGAAGGCATTTCACGGTAGTCAGTGACCCTGTAGATTTTGTTTCCATCATCTTGGGCTTAGTTAGCCACTTTCTGCCAATGCTTTGGGAAGCAGTCATGAATGTCATTATTTTTCCTTAATTTTTCAAGTGTACTTTGATGGGAATGGCAGTCCCAACAATTGGAGCAATAGAAATATTAAAGCCCAACAGATAATTAGAACAGAAAGCAGTATTAGTAGACATTTAAAAATAATTCTACCATGTGAAATTATGTCTTTTATGGGTAAATGAATAGAACTGGAGAGTATGGTACTAAGTGAAATGAGCCAGACTCAGAAAGGCAGGAGTGGAATGTTTTCTCTCATAGGCAGAAGCTGGAGAGGGAGAGGGGATCAAAAGAAGTATACAAGGGAGGGAATCTCATGAAAATAGAAGACCGATAGAATAGAGAGGAAGGGGATCAAAAGGGAAGAATGAAGGAAGAGCATGGGGGATGTAGTGGGGAAGGAAATCTACCAAATTTTGCAATGTGTATGTACAAATATACCACAGTGAATTCCGTGTGTGTGTGTGTGTGTGTGTGTGTGTGTGTAATGCACTAGTTATATATAATAATAGAAGGAAGATCAGTAGAGGAGAACAAGCATATTAGGGGCAGGTGGAGGGGAGGGAAAGGGCAGGTAGTGGGGAATGAGATTGATCATATTATGTGTATGTATGAATATGGAATAATGAATCCCACTATCATTATAAAGCACCAATAATAAACAAACAAACACAATGCACCACAAATAGGATACAAGAATGGTCTGTGCCCAGGTGAAAGTGAGAGCAAGCACACAGCTGCAGAGTGACAAGGCATGTGACAAGGCAGAGTCCATGGAGAATTGTCTGGAAAGGCCAAGTATAGGCAGGCAGAGAGTCTGGATACATGCTCAGCTATTCTGTGGCAATGCTCTCTCTTCCGCTTCTGTCTGTGGACACCAAGACTGTCCTCTCACCTCTGGTCCAGGCACTGCAAGCCATACCCACTTGATCTGTATGTCCTATGACCTAATTATGGTTTACTGGGGTTTTGTTTTTCATGTTTTAGATTGTTAAAAAAGAAAAAATCAAAAGAAGCATACTGTATCCATGTAAAAATGATAAGAAATTCAAGTTCCTTGTAATTACATGAAGAACCACTGGAGCACAGCCACACTTTTGTTTACTTATTTGTGTTTGGCTATGTTTGCTCAATAATGGAAGAGTTGACAAAGTGGATCAAGGACTTAAGCATTAGAGTTCCTGCATCTACTTCTAGAAGAAAAAGTAGGCTCAACTCTTCATTTTGTCAGCTTGGGAACTAACTTTCTTAACAAGAGTGCAAGAAGTAAAATCAAGGGTCAATAAATGGGATGCATCAAATTAAAAAGCTGTGAAGAAAGAACCTACAGAATGAGAGAAAATCTTTGCCACCTGCTCCTCAGATAGATAGGGCATTAATATCCTGGATATACAAAGAACTCAAAAAACTTAACACCAAAAAAAAAGAAAAAAAGAAAACCCAAGCAATAAATGGGCTAAGGAACTGAACAGACACTTCAAAGAAAAAGAAATACAATCGGTCAACAAGTATAAGAAAAACTGTTCAACATCTCTAGCAATTAGAGAAATGCAAATTAAAACTATACTGAAATTTTGTCTAACTCCAGTCAGAATGGCAATTATCAAGAATACAAGCAACAATAAATGCTGGTGAGGATGTGGGGGAAGGATATACTTACACATTGCTGGTGGGACTGAAAATTGGTGCAACCACTATGGAAAGCAGTATGAGGATTCCTCAGAAAATTTGGAATGGATCCACCATTTAACCCAGTTATTCCACTCCTTGGTTTATATCCAAAGGACTTAAAATCAGCATACCCCACTGATACAGCCACATCAATGTTTATAGCAGCTAGATTCACAATAGCTAAACTGTGGGACCAATCTAGGTGCCCTTCAACAGATGAATGGATAAAGAAAATGTGGTATATATACATGATGAAATATTACTCAGCCTTAAAGAAGAATGGAATCGTGGCATCTGCTGGTAAATGGATGAAGCTGGAGAATATCATGCTAAGCAAAATAAGCCAGTCCTCAGAACCCAAAGGCCCAATGTTTTCTCTGATATCCAGGGGGTGGAGAATTAGGGGACAATGGAAGTACTTTGGATTAGAAAAAGGGGAATGGAGGGAAAGGAATAGGAATGGGAATAGGAAAGATAGTAAAATGAATCAGACGTTACTATCCTATGTGCATATATGATTACACAACCAATGTAATTCTACACCATGTACAATTAGAAGAATGAGAAGTTACACTCCACATATGTATAATATGTCAAAATACTTCCTACTATCATGTATAACTAATTAGAACAAACAAAAAATAATGGAAGATTTGAGTAGTTGCCACAGAGAACAACGGGCTTATAAACCCTGAAGTATCTACTTCTGACCCTTGACCAAAAAGGTTCACCACAACCCCTATTGTAAGCATTTCTTTTTTCTTTTCTTTTCTCTTCTTTTCTTTCCTTTCCTTTTCTTTTTCTTTTCCCTCCCTCCATTCATTTCTTTCTTTCCTTCTTTCTTTCTTTCTTTCTCTTTCTTTCTTTCTTTCTTTCTTTCTTTCTTTCTTTCTTTCTTTCTTTCTTTCTTTCTTTCTTTTCTTCTTTCTCTTCCTTTCTCTTTCTTCTTTTCTTTTCCCTCCCTGCCTCTTTCTTTCTTTTCTCTCTTTTTTCTTTTCTTTTCTCTCCTGCCCTGTGCACCTTCCCTTGTGCCCTCATTCTGCACTGGAATGTCAGCGTGGGCACTTCCTCAGGCAGTGGCCTCTTCACTCTTTCAACACAACCACCACACAACCTTTCCCTCCTTTTAAAATTCTCTATTCTTTGAGCAAAGCCTCACAGGATGAGATTTTTCAGCCACTCCCAAACCTATTAACTTTCCTCTAAACATGTTCCGGTTTGTTTGCACATTCTAGGTGTGGTTTATAAGAACTGAGCTGTTGCATTTTCATTTTTATTAACACAATGGATACTTAAAGGAACAACATTTTTTAAATAAGTATACCTGATTTTCTGAGTATACCAAAAGATCACCTTCTTTCTCAGATTGGACCAGCAGAAATGTAAGCATTATGGCTTGTTATTTTTTATGTTGATTGCTGATATGCTTTGGGTCTTAGGTCCTGGCTGATGGTAGTGTATCCACTTTGTTACCTGGAAAAAAAGCAGAAGATGATTTAAATGTAGAAACCGAGGGCTACGATAATTTATCATCCGTTCACCTTGAAAAGAATCATCTGCAAATCTATGGTGAACATGTTCCCAGGTAAAAGGCTGATACTAATAGTTCCATGGCTTTTATTCTCAATTTCAAGCTGAAGAAGTCTCTAACTGAGTATTTCATGATTACGTGTTTATCTCTTTAAGCAGATTTTTTGTTATCTATGCTGATGGGTCAGGAATGGAACTTCTCCGTGACAGTGACATCGAAGAATACTTGTCCTCGGCCTACGGAGAATCAACTGCTGTAGTTCTGCAAGAGCCAGTGCAGGAACAACCAGGTAGAGAAGCCACGCGTCTGCAGCACCCTTCTGCTCTCATCCTCTCACTCTCCCTCCATCCCATGCCAGCCTCTCCTCTATTTCCCCTTTGCTCACTTTCTCCTGCACTTTCCACCTGGCCATGTCAACCATTTACATAGCTTTTTGAATTTCTGTTGCTCTCATGCTACATCTGAGCATCAACCTATGCAAAGTGAGTCCAATTTCCTCTTCTGTAAGCAGAAATGTATCTATGTTTATTATATGCCTGTGTTCCTTGGTTTGAGTTCATTTCATCCTGGAAAGAAAACACAAAGAAAAATGAGAAATCTCTTATAAATTCTTTTTGATTTGGTGGAACTGAATAAAAGAAAAGAAAACAAAACAAAACATGTTTTATGTGTGAGTTAGAATGCCAGTATGACACATATGAGTTATATAAGCCCTCCTCATTAGGAATTTATATCACTTTCATCAAGTTCAAAAAATTGATGTAAGACTGGAGATTTAGAGACCCATCACTTTGCTGTGCTGTCTGGGTTTACATGTTTCTTTTTATCTTTTGTTTGGTGGGATGTATTTTGCATACAATTGTGGGTGTGCATTGTCTCTGCATATTGATATCTTTTAGTGTATTGATTCACATGAACAATGTAATATGCTTTGCATGTTGTGAGTATGGATAGTTAGGGGTCTCTAACTGGATATGCAGTGCATATGTGGAACTGAGCGAGAAGAAGAATTTGTCTGAGATTTCTCTGTTCGTCATTCATTTAACTAGCATCACTTGGCAACCAGTCAGGTGCCAAATACCCACTGCGTGCTAGGAATACAATGGTGAGCTATGGGCCCTGTTTCCATGGAGCTTACAGTTTAATGGGAGAGATGGGCATTAATCACACAGTAATACAAATAATATAAGTATACATTGGGCTGAGGTTTCTGAAGGAAAGGAACATTGTTGTATGTCAGCATCTAATGGAGAAAGCTGATGCAATGTAGAAATATTCCCTGAAGAAGCTAGTCGATAAGTAGAGTTACTTCAGGTGGAAGGAGAAGATTTTTAGAAAAGAGAACACAAAGAAAGAATCATGACCCTTTGTAAATCAGGGGAGCAAGAAGGCCAGTGTGGCTAGGGCACAGAGAAGGCGGATGGTGCAAGTTGAGGCAGGGGACAAAAAATACAACCATTTTATTTCAGGAGCAGTGGAAAGTCAAAGAAGAGTTGTAATCACAGATGAACATGGTCAGTCATGCTGGCTGCAGAGGAGGGTCACTTAGAGTCCACATGGGTAGAAAGGCTAGTTTTTCCTATAGTCCAGAACAGATGGTTCTGAGGCACATGATCAGGATCTGTGGACAGGGCGAAAGTGGATGGACCCAACGAAGTTTGTTGGTAGAACTGACAGGAATTGGTCATGTTTATCAAGAGACAGTAAGGTGTCAGTGAATATTTCTAGGAGCTCTAAATCCAGTTTCTAGGTGTTATAGTGGCTAAGAGCCTCCTCCTCATCTTACTAGATCATCAGGTCCTTAAGCATAATCACTGTGCCTCACTGAAATTTTTGTGTAGAAGGCAGTTCAAAAGTGTGTTGAGCCAGGTGCAGTTGCCATGCCTTCAATCATGTGGCTTGGGAGGCTGAAGCAGGAGGATTGCACATTCAAGACCAGCCTCAGCAACTTAGCGAGGTCGTAAACAAATTAGTGAGAACTTGTCTCAAAATTAGCAAAAACCAAAAAGAATTGGGGATGTGGTTCAGTGTTAAATCCCTAGTACCAAAAACAAACAAACAAACAAACAAAAGCATTTGTTGAATTTAGTTAATACCTGTTGAAATAATCAGAACAGTTTTGATGGAGAAATAATCTTCCAATGACTTTCTTTGAACCAGGTGCCCTGAGTATTACAGTCCTTCGTCCTTTCCATGAAGCTTCACTATGGCTAATGAAAAAGGAATTAAATACAATCGTTCCTCCTAATCTCCAGTCAAGGTCGTGGGAGACATTCCCCTCAGTCGAGGTATTCGTGTTCTGCACAAGTCAATTTAATTGCATACCCATCTATGAATGGACCAGAATCTCAGGTCTTCTTCCACATATTCACACATTTTCATCCTTCAGTGAATTGTTAATATCTTCAAGGGGTTTTATATTTGAAGATTTTTTACATGTGTGGATGTGGCGATAGAATTTTAGAGAACTATATCTGACTAGCTAATTTCAGTTTTATGTCTTTTATCCTGAATTGCAGACTTGAGCATCTTCCTACAATATCAAGATAGCCTTTCTGAATAACCCAAGTAATACCTCACCTATCATGCAATTACTGGCATTATGCCATTCCCTCCTGTCACTTCTTGTTAGTTTTAATACAGAATTTCAGGTCTTCCACATTTCCCATTTCCTCCTTCATAGATTAAAAATGCACAACCCAAGCATGTAAGAATAATGTGAAAGAATGCACATGGATTTTGCAACTGCAGTGTTAGAAAATAAATACTGAGATTGTGTCAGATTTAGAAGAGCTTCACCTAAGGTTTTGGTATTTTTTTAAGAATTAAAATATTTTGACAGGAATCAAGAAATCTTGCATCTTGCAAGTTTTTCCATTTTATTTTGCAAGCAATTTATGAAGGTTTTAAGTTATTAAATCAATGAACAATGATAATATGATCAGAATGAGACACTAGTGTCAAGTGAGGAGGATAATGTTTTGGGCTTGTGATTTTTGCTTCCCTGTACTCAATCTTATAATCGAGAGCAGAGATGATGGGCATTTCAGATATCAAAGACCCTCTCCCCTGATCATTTAACTTGGTGACTAATCACCATGATGAGATAAAGGAGACTGAATTCATGCTTACTTCTACTACTTATTAGTGTGGGATTTGGGACAGATCACACCAGACTTAAGTTTCCTTCTCTGAAAATGAAAACTTCATACCAAACAGCTCACGAAGGCTACATCCAAGTTGAAAATACTATGTGATGATAAAGAATACACCACAGCTGGGGGGACACGGTGCTGCAGCTCCAGGTGAGATTTGGCCAGGAGCAGAGCTGCTTGCTGGCTCCAGCGGGAATTTGGGCCCGGTCGGTGCCATTCTACAGCTTCCCTGGCGGAGAGACTCCATCTTCAGCTGTCTGAGCCCTCGGACCTAAGCTCAGCCCTTCCCACGGGGACACGGCGCTGCGGCTCCAGGGCCTCGGTGCTGTGTCTCCTGGTTGCCTCTGCCCAGAAGCATTGATCATTCCTAACCTGGAGGTTGTGAGACAGCAGCTATCTTGGGTCACCGCTTGATCAAGCACCTCTCAAACATCTGGTGAGTTACTGGAAATCTGCAGGGATGCCCTAAGTCTTTCAGGGAAATTGCAATCCCTCTGATTTGCACTACTAGAGGGGAAGATACATGAGCAGCATGAGAAAACACGGGAAGAAAGTGTCCCAAACAAACCTAGATGATATATCAAGAGATCCCAAAGACAGCATGGTAGAAGGAATGACAGAAATGGAGTTCAGAATGTTCATAATTAAAATGATCCGAGAAGAGAATGAGGTGACGAGAGAGCAGATTCAGGCTATGAATAATCAGCTAATAGAGCAATTGCAGAAGCAAAAAATCATTTCAATAAAGAGATAGAAGTTCTGAGAAAAAAACAAACAGAAATCCTTGAAGGAAACAAGGAAATGAAGGAAACAATAAACCAAGTTAAAAACTCAGTAGAAAGCATAATTAACAGAATAGATCACTTGGAAGACAGAACCTCAGACAATGAAGACAAAATATTTAATCTTGAAAACAAAGTCGATCAAACAGAGAAGATGGTTAGGAATCATGAACGAACCCTCCAAGAAATATGGGACATCTTGAAAAGACCAAATTTAAGAGTAATCGGGATTGAGGAAGGCACAGAGATACAAACCAAGGGTATGAACAATCTGTTCAATGAAATAATATCAGAAAATTTTCCAAATAAGATGAATGAGATGGAAAATCAATTACAAGAGGCCTACAGGACACCAAACGCACAGAATTTCAACAGATCCACACCAAGGCATATTAAAATGAAAATACCTAACATACAAAACAAAGATAGAATTTTAAAGGCGGTGAGAGAAAAGCAGCAGATTACCTACAGGGGGAAACCAATATGGATATCAGCAGATTTCTCAGCCCAGATCCTAAAAGCAAGAAGGACCTGGAACAACATATTTCAAGCTCTGAAAGAAAATGGATGCCAACCAAGAATCTTATACCCAGAAAAACTTACCTTCAGAATTGATGATGAAATAAAATCCTACCATGATAAACAAAAGCTTAAGAATTCACAAAGAGAAAGCCTGCCCTACAGAACATTCTCAACAAAATATTCGAAGAGGAAGAAATGAAAAATAACAATCTCGGTTACCATGGGGAGGAACTACCCTAAAGAAAGAGTCAATCAAAGGAGAAACAAAGTTAAGCTGAAAACCCCCAAAAAGCTAAAATGACGAGAAATACAAATCATATCTCAATAATAACCCTGAATGTAAATGGCCTAAACTCATCAATCAAAAGACATAGACTGGCAGATTGGATTAAAAAGAAAGACCCAACAATATGCTGCCTTCAAGAGACTCATTTCATAGAAAAACATGCCCACAGACTAAAGGTGAAAGGTTGGGAAAAAGCATACCATGCACATGGACTGAGTAAAAAAGCTGGGGTTTTCATCCTCACTTCAGATAAAGCAGACTTCAAGCCAAAGATAGTCAGAAGGGATAAAGAAGGACATTTCATATTGCTTAAAGGTAACATAAATCAACAGGACATAACAATCATAAATATTTATGCACCAAACAATGGCGCATCCATGTATGTCAATCAGATCCTTCTCAATTTCAGGAATCAAATAGACCAAAATACAATAATACTCGGAGACTTTAACACTCCTCTCTCACCTTTGGACAGATTCTCCAAGCAAAAATTGAACAAAGAAACCATAGGACTCAATGACACAATCGCTAATCTGGACTTAATGGACATATATAGAATATTCCATCCATCAAAAAGCGAATACACTTTCTTCTCAGCAGCTCATGGGTCCTTCTCTAAAATAGACCATATGTTATGCCACAAAGCTACTCTTAACAAATACAAAAACATAGAGATACTACCTTGTATACTATCAGATCATAATGGAATGAAATTAGATATCAATGATAAAGTTAGAAACAGAAACTACTCCAAGACCTGGAGATTAAATAATATGCTATTGAATGATACATGGATAACAGAAGACATTAGGGGAGAAATTAAAAGATTCTTAGAGGTCAACGAGAACAAAGATACAACATATCGAAATCTCTGGGATACTATGAAAGCAGTGCTAAGAGGAAAGTTCATTGCAGGGGGTGCATTTAATAAAAGAATGAAAAGTCAACAAATCAATGACCTCACATTACAGCTCAAAGCCCTAGAAAAAGAGGAACAGATCATCACCAAAAGTAGTAGAAGACAGGAAATAATCCAAATCAGAGCTGAAATCAACGAAATTGAAACAAAAGAAACAATTCAAAAAATTGACGAAACAAAAAGTTGGTTCTTTGAAAAAATAAACAAAATTGATAAACCCTTAGCCACGATAACCAAAAGAAGGAGAGAGAAACTCCAAATTACTAAAATTCGTGATGGGAATGGAAATATTACAACAGACACAATTGAAATACAAAACATAATAAGAAGCTACTTTGAAAATTTATACTCCAACAAAATAGAAAACCTGGAAGACATCAACAGGTTCCTAGAGGCATATGAGCCACCCAAACTGAATCTGGAGGACATACACAACTTAAATAGATCAATTTCAAGCAATGAAATAGAGGAAGTCATCAAAAGCCTACCAACAAAGAAAAGTCCAGGACCAGATGGATTCACAGCCGAGTTCTACAAGACCTTCACAGAAGAGCTCATTCCAATACTCCTCAAAGTATTTCACGAAATAGAGGAGGAGGGAACCATTCCAAACTCATTCTATGAAGCTAATATCACCCTGATACCAAAACCAGAGAAGCACACATCAAGGAAAGAAAATTTCAGACCAATATCCCTAATGAACAT
>JAJEJO010000211.1:688820-704225 GCA_020662805.1 Glaucomys volans
TGTCTTTTATCAAGAACACAGGCAACAACAGGTGTTGGCGAGGATGTGGGGAAAAGGGTACACTCATACATTGCTGGTGGGAGTGCAAGTTGGTGCAGCCACTCTGGAAAGCAGTGTGGAGATTCCTTAGAAAACTTGGAATGGATCCACCATTTGACCCTGCTATCCCACTCCTTGGCTTATACCCAAAGGACTTAAAATCAGATTGCCTCAGTGATGCAGCCACATCAATGTTCATAGCTGCTCAATTCACAATAGCTAGATTATGGAATCAACCTAGATGCCCTTCAGTAGATGAATGGATAAAGAAACTGTGGTATATATACACAATGGAATATTACTCAGCCATAAAGAAGAATAAAATTATGGCATTTGTAGGTAAATGGATGATGTTGGAAACTGTTATGCTAAGTGAGATCAGCCAATCCCAAAAATCCAAAAGCCGAATGGTCTCTCTGATAAATGAATGATGATGCATAATGCGGGGGGGGAAAGGTGGCAAGAATGGAGGAAAGATAGCTAGCATAGAGGGAAGGGAGAGGTGGGGGCGGGTGGGGGGTAAAATTAATAACAGCGTGTGTGACAGATACCATTGCCCTGTGTACATGCATGAACGCACAGATGGTTGACTTTACTTTGTGTACAACCAGTGAAACAATAGCTGTACTCCATTTGTGTTCATAGAATCAATAAGTAAATAAAAAAAAATAAATAAAAATTTTAAAAAAAGGAAGTTTATTCTCTTCCTCTGAAACAACTTCTTTTTTTTGTGTAGTTTCAGGGAACAATTTATTTATTTTTTTAATTTCTTTTTATTTTTACAGACTGCATTTTGATTCATTGTACACAAATGGGGTACAACTTTTCGTTGCTATGGTTGTGCATGATGTAGATTCACACCATTCATGTAATCATACATGTACATAGGATAGTGATGTCTGTCTCATCCCACCTTCTTTCCTACCCTCACCCACTCCTCCTTCTCATTTCCTTCTAAGTAATCTAAAGTCCTCTGAAACTTTTTACACTAAGAACCTCACGCTCCTGAGTGGTCGCCGCTGTCCAAGCCCTTTAAAATGAAACACAGCAGGCTCACTGGAGGACTTAGGACAATAAAGCACACCACTCTTGGAGAGCAGTTACAGGGATGACATAGAGATGAGTTTAAGGTAGACATTTCTTCTCAAACAGTCCTGAGCAGACTGAAGGCATGCCTAATCTGGAGCAAGCTCAAAAATGGTCCGGATCTGGCCCAGTTTTGCTCTCAATCCTTCTAGTACAAAATGAACACAAACCCAGAAAGTCAAAGATTCCAAATGTCTTAGGTTACCTGGGGGTATTAAGGAAATCACATGCCTTCGTCATGAGCTAGGCCACTGTTGCATTCCCATGTCCAACATTGCTTAGGACTGCCCCGAATGCTACCCAGTGGGACACCATGCAACAGGAGTTTTAAATAGCCAGATTTGGGGAAACGCACATAAAGAGGAAGCCTTGCCTGGTTCTATTATCAAGTTCTTTTTTATTTGTAGAACTTTTGAGGACAAGATTTTTTTTCACCTCCTTATTTCTAACCAATAGTTCTTGGTGTAATATCTAGATAGTTTAAAAAAAAAAAACCTGTTGTTGGATTGGGGTTCTAGCTCAGTGGTATAGCACTTGCCTAGCACGTGTGAGGCACTGGGTTCAATCCTCAGCACCACATAAGAATAGATAAACAAATAAAATAAAGGTATTGTGTCCATCTACTACATATATATATATACATATATATGTAAAACTATTGTTAAAATATTATATATATATGTAAAACTATTGTTAAAATATTCTGATCGCTTTGGTGAATCTTTTATTTTGTTTCATTAACAGAAAAAAACTCCAGGACCTCCTTTTGGCACTAGTATTTGGAAGGGCCTTTGCATTGGGTCTAAACAACTAAGGAGTGCCCCAGCCCCTATACTCAAGGTCCCCAAGGTGCTACAGACACGCCAGTTCATCCAATATGAGGTTATAAAGGAAGAGGTGAAACTGAAGCTGCAGATTTCCCTTAAGGTAATATAATCTAGGTAATTTGGCCCAAAAAGAATCAGGAACAAGGTAATCATTCCTCTTGGCTTCCTGAGGAACCTGAAATTAACTTAAGTCTACCGATATTTATTTGTGCAATAGAATGTCAATCTTCCAAGTAGAAGTTTTAGAGGCAGAAAATACTTAATGATTCCTATAAGGTTGAGGAATCATTAAGAGGCCCCAAAGACATTGAGAAGATAAGGAAATTTATACGTGATTGCTATATAGAGTCCTCCTTTCATACTATACAGAAAACTAGTCTAGGATCATCTGGAAAAAAAGAACCACATGTTGATCTGGTACATGTCCATGGATGAAAAGGATTGTTGCTTTGGAAGTGGTCTAAGAATTTGTAAATATATAATTAATAGTATGATCATATCCATAACATCTCACTTTATAGCTTACCTCCCTCAGAACAGAGATCGTATGTATTTTGCTTATGGCTGCATGCCCAGCACCAGCAATGGAGAAGAGGATCATTATTTGCAGAAATGGATCAAATATTCATGGAAAAAGTAAATGATACTTCTCTTGGAAGCAAAGGCATAAACAAAGCAACTTACATTTATAGATAGAATCATAAAGACTATACCTGAAAATCTGCCCATTCGCTTGAGGACACTGAATCACAGATAGAAACAGGGCATCTCTGAGCTCACCATGCGGTTCTATCCTATCCTTAAAGCTTTTCTCATGGTCTTTGCAGGTCTTCGCTTATTAAACTGCTGAGAGAAAGGCTTTTCAGATTGGTTGACTAGGAACTCCTTGTTAAGCACTGCGAATTTCTCTACTCTTAATCTTTTTGTACTATTTCAAGTTGGTGTTGACGATGTTGGTATCTCTTTCTACTTTATTCTTTATTTTTATCTATTTTATTCTACTGATTTAGGATTATATAAACCATATTCTAAAGAAAGAAGATGAGCTACATGAAATGACAGTCAAGGATTCCAGAACTGAGGAAGAGAGGGGCAATGCTGCAGATCTCCTCAAGCTAGTTATGGTGAGAAAATATTTTATAAACCAATGTTTGTATTATTATTTCAGTATTATGTGCTTCCAGACAAACATCATAAGGAATTGCCGTCTACTGTTTCTACCACTTCTGTAAAGCATTTTCTTCCTCCTTGTAATTCCTTATTTCTGTGGAAATCTGATTCTTATTTATTGATTTTTCCAAATACATTGTAGGCTCTTCCTTTGATCAACATTTCTGAAGACCCTTAAGTAAAAGACGTATTGGCTTTTGAAGAAATTAGTATTAATTGAAATATTGAATGTAGTAATAAATGAAAAGTGAAGAATTAAGAAAAAATAATTTATAACTTAAAATGATTTCCATTTTCAGAAATTTAATTAAAAGGAATGACCAAAAAATCAAATTTTATATTGGTATTAAAAGATGAATTTATTTTGTAGTAATTTCTATTAAGTCAATTTGAGCACAAAAACAATGCTTCTGAACAGTAATTCTGTCTTAATTTCAGTCCTTCCCTAAAATGGAGGAAACTACAAAAAGTCATGCTGATGAAGGTAACTTGGTATTTAATATTTTTCTGTGATATGTTTCCAAATTTCAGATGAATAACCTTAAATACAGTTATTAGTTTTTCTTCCATCTGACAGCAAAGTCTCATGTACATATACCTCTGTTCCTATGATTGGCCATGTTGTGTTGTAATGTTTTTGGTGTGTTATGTTTTATTCTGCTTGAATTAAGAGCTCTTAATTCTAACTCATCTGTAATTTTCACCTATTGAATGAAACACATTGACATTTGACTTTTATGTTAACCACACTATTT
Source organism: Glaucomys volans (assembly GCA_020662805.1). Lineage (NCBI taxonomy): Eukaryota > Metazoa > Chordata > Mammalia > Rodentia > Sciuridae > Glaucomys > Glaucomys volans. The sequence continues at coordinate 692,698 of JAJEJO010000211.1, forward strand.
AGAACATGACTAAGATATTACAGGAAGGAAACAATCAACAACCACCTTTCACCCCCATACTCATGCACAGAATTTTTGAACAACTATGCAATGATTACCAAAACCTTGTACTATTTTACACATGAACAGTTTATTCTTAGAAGATCTTCTCATTCAAAGTGTATTACACAAACTCCAACAAATTTGGTTAGTTTGTGCATGGAGCAAGGTGTTACTTCCCTGGGTTGAGCTCAGCATCAGAGTCTCTATTCTTTGAACTTGTAGCATCCCACTGGAATATCAGCACCTCACTCACTGAGAAGCAGTATTTTCACAGCTTGACTCCTGAGCCATGGAGCAACTGGAAATACAGCTTTCCCCTAACTTTCCATCTTGAATCCCCAACAAATTTGGTTATTTGGTTTTGGAGTTCACAGCAAACAAGCAATGGAGAAATTACATGGACTTTGTTTTGTTTTGGCTTGGTTTGGTTGTTTTCAGCCATATGAACTGGCAGACATGGACTTACTGGGCCCACGGATGTGTTTTATGTATCTTCCACAGTGTTGACTTAAATGCTTATTTTTTTAATATTAGTTGTTGGTGGACCTTTATTTTATTCATTTATTTAAATGTGGTGCTGAGAAATGAACCTAGCCCTTCACATAGGCTAGGTAAGCACCCTACCACTGAGCTATGACCCCAACTATACACTTATTTTTAATGGTATTCTTGTTTCTCTAGATTTTTCTCTCTTTGAAGCATCATATTATCACAAAGTTACATTTGGCTGAAGGTGATTATCAGCTGTCCCTTCAGAATGACCATCACAAAAGCACCCATCACATCCCTAATAATCGGTGTCCTTACACTTTATCACTGTTTTACTGGAGGGCCCTGTAGTGGAATTGCCAGATTTACTGAATACAAATACAACAGGCATAGTTAAAACTAAATTTTAGATAAGCAACAGTTAATTTTTAGCATAAGAATGCCCCTAATATAGCATGGGACATACTTACATACGCTAAAAATTTTTTTTTCATTTATCTGAAATTCACATTTAATGAGGTGCCCTATACTTTATCTGACAGACTTACTGTCTAGAATTCAAACTTGGGCCCTTTGACTCAATTGAACAGGCAAAATAGAAGGAAACACACAAATCACCCAATGGTGAGGGGCAAACTAAACATATTTTTCGAACTGATCCAGCAGGCAAACAGCCTCTGCATACTTGAGGTGTTACCTAAAAGCTAGGGTATACAGTGGCTCCACTAAAGGTGAGGTTTATGATAAAATAAATCTGGACAATGTTGAATATTTTCTTAGTTTCTTAGAAAGTCACAATGTACGTTACCTGATTCAGGATGCAGAAAAGTCCTATAAAACATATCAGACCTTGCATAAATCAGTGTTTCCTAAGTTCATAGAATTATGGAGCATGGCAACTTTTTTTTATTCTCCTGTTGACATTCCCCCAAGACCATCTTCTGTGAATAAACTCAAACAACTGCTTCCCAAATTACCAGACAACCATTGTATTATATTAAGATCGTTAGATGCAGGGGGCAGTGCTATGTTTAGAAAAATGGTTCAGTATGATGGTAAGTTTGTTTTAAGATTTGTCATTTTGGACATGAGCAAGTTCAGTTGAGTGGAACACAGATTCCCTAACGATGTTGGATAAATGAGGTATCCCTGCATTTAACATTTTGACAACAAGATGAGTGTTCACTAGCACAACGCTTCACTGAAGGAGTCTGATTTACTGTTGTATCACAGCTTGGTCATGGAAATTTTGGTAAACACTTGATAGATTAGATGTAGTCTCTTAAAAACATCTCAAATTAGTAACTGGTTACTGATTGTGTGTTGTGCTATGGAGAAGTAGGGATAAATGTTAAACGCATGTATTTTTAAAGTTGCAGCCCATCTAACCGATTTATTCCTGCAATCTTTGGCTTCTACTGTAAAAAGTCCACCGGAAACATTTGGTAAAGACTTATATGGAAAGAAATGGAGGTAAGCTAATCCAATACTATTTTCTAATTAGTGTTAGGCATATAATGATTGAGGAAATAGAAAGTCAACGGTCACAATTATGAGTGACCGTGTCGCTACCCAGGGTGTTAACAGCTCTTCATATAATGCTGGTTCTCCTCTTACCGTTTGTAAACTATGTAAGGCCCTGTCATCATACACTTTTTTTTCCATTTCACATAGGAGCACAGAATCAGAAAAACGCTGGAAAGAAAAAATAATGCAAAAGAGGTAATTCTCCTCCGCGGTGTCCACAAAAGGCCAGAGTCATAGACTCGTAAAGTTGGAGAGGGGACAAGGTCCTACTGTCCAGGTCCCCAGCTATTACCTGACTCCCTTTCTAAACTATTTCTGCCAAGGTGGCATTCAGCTTCCACGTGGTGATGCCACTCTCTTTTGAGGAAGCCACTTGGCCATTTGGAATATCCATTCCCTCTCCCGAGGTAGAAAGCTCTCAAGGCACTCTGTGCATTCAGCAATTCTAATACACTTGCAAATATTCTGGGACTCCATGCCGAACATGGTCATCAACATTCAAGGGTCCCTTGTCATTTACCCAAGGAATGTGCCATAAGCACTATAGGGTCTGATTTCCTTTCAATTCCAGCTTAAGATTTCAACTCCACATCTCTTGCCATGCATGAGGGAAAGAGACCAAATACATTTGTCCCACACACGGGAGGATACATGGTAGTATTGTACACACTTGCAAGGTTTCTCTTCAGAATGACTCCCAAGATGAAGGTGCTTCTTCATTAAGATGTCGGTGTGTTGGGGAAGTGACAAGATTTTAGATCTCCTGGCTCACACCCATTGATAAGGTTAAACTAGAAAGTATACATGTGTATCATCAAGGGAAATTCTTTTTTGCTCTACTTGTCCTAGGTCCATGGCTGAGGTCCCTGTAATAAAAGATTTATCAGAGAAAAACATGCAAACTTTCAGTTTTATATGACATGGGAAGTTCATAAAGAAATGAAGACCCCAAAGAAAAGGTTAAACCTAAGTATTTGGATGCTAGGTTTGATTAAGGATGGAGAACTCTGGGGAAATATGATAGGACAAACAGCATTGGCTGATGGGAACAAATTGGGAGAAACTAACTCAGGCCTCTTCACCTCCTGTGTCCCTGTTTTCAGAGATAGGGATGCTCCTGTGGGTACAGGGAGTCTAATGGTTTGCTTCAGAGAAAGGTAAAAATTCCTTCCCAGGTTTTATGACCCAGGAACCATATTGAAGAGATTGGTGACAGTGACTGCCTGTGGGGAAAGAGATTGGAGGCCAGGGGACAGTGTGACCCGGAGACTTCCTTTTTTTATGTACTATTTGACACCTTTTGAATTACGTACATAATCATGTATTTTCTAATTTCTTTAAATTTTGAAACATTTTAGCAATTTCAAATAATTTGCCCGTAGTGGCAAGCCAGTGAAAGCAAACACGCAATTAAAGATGTGTCATTGAAAGAAAAAGTGTTGGCAACATGGAAATAATCGGGTGTGGGAAGGAGAAAGTTTCTAGGAAATGGAAGGTTGTCCACAAATATCACCTGCTGCAGAAGGACAAAAAATGCAAACTAACAAAGGAACTAGGGCTTATCAGTGCAGACGTTTATTGCTTCTTTTGTGAGCACAGCTGGCCACATAGATTGATGAATGGATCCAGTGAGGCCAGAGAGCTAAGCCATTTTTAATGGTAAAATAAAGTCGATGATATGTCAATCATACCTGCCTGATGTTTCCAGTCATGCCATCTTGTATAAGAGCACAGGCTTTAGTGTCAGCATATCTATAGTCAGTTACAGTTTGATTACTTACAGTCTGTGTGATGTTGGATGGTTTGTGTCACTTCAGTAAAATTTACTCAGGAATTCAGTTTGCTTATCTGTAAAATATGAGCATGGATAGACTGCCAGATATCTAAAGTTTCTTTCAGTTCTCACACTGGGTGGACTGACAGCCAGATAGTTCATGCAGTTGTCAAGATCACGGGCTTAAAGACAAGCACCCGATTTTAATTCAGATGCCACCTTTCTTTGATATATGGTTTGGAATAGGTAAATTTGCCTTTCTACATCTTGATTTTCTGACCTGTAAAATGGGGATAATAAGTTTTACTCAGCGATCTTTACATCTCATCAGCCTTCCTAAGGTATTGCCTCCCTGCTAGAGGGATGCTGTTATTGAAAAGGCAATGAGCAGAATTATTCTGATTGCTTTCATTCAACTTTGTAACTGCTGACCACATTATTCCTAAACCATCCCTCAGGTTTGGTTTTGTTTTTTATTATCACTGCTAAAATTATGAGAACCAGCAAACTCTAACTGTCATTTAAATTTCAGAGAACCCCAAAAAAGTTCAACCATCATAGGACTACATGTTTTTAGTCATTTGAGAGCAACTGTAAAATCAAACTAACATCTGGTATCATTATTCCCTATCTTATTTGAGAGATTGATTTCCAAAACAGGAAGTGTGACTAACTGCAGAAGAAGTAGAAAATGAACCAAAACAAGCTGACCTAAAAAATGCCCAATGAGCTAATTCTTATCAGTTTTCCTGTCAGTGATTGCATTGATTTTCTATGAAATTTAGAGCTAAAAGTGCAAGTAAATAAAATTTTCAGATGTTCTTTTTTTTGTTGTTTTTGCTTCATTATGGAACATTAACCAGGAAAGAAGCTGAGCAAACTAAAACTTATTTAATGGAAATTAGGAACAAAATAATACCACCTTATTTCAAATCGGAATTGGGCCAGTCCTATCAGTCTCAGGTAACTGAATGTAATTAATAACAACTGTATTAGAGTCTTTATAAAAGTTGATACATTGCATAAGCTAATGTGTAAACTACCCTTCCTGATGTTTCATTATATAGCACATCAACCTAATTAATGTGCCCTTCAAATCCACATTCTCACAAGAACATGAAAGATTAATTTCATGTCTTCTTCCAATGTTGTCATACTCTACCAACATATAATTGTTTCTCCCTGCCTTGTATTCTGACTGTAAATTACCTTCTCCCATCATAATTTAAGCTCTTTTTGAGGTCGAGTTTCCCTACCAATGATCATCCTTTGATCAATCCATTTTGAAATGTTTTTTTTTTCATTAAAATTTTCTTACACATCAACTGCTAAGACAGCACTAAGATACTCTGAGTTCTTGGAAGCCCCAAAGGCAGAATGCTCTCCTCTTCCATGTGAGCTCACACCTGAGCCTCAGAACCAACCTTCCTCTCACTGCCCCAGAGTTCACTGAAACCTAAAACAGAGTGAACATCTTCTCATGTTCGGGACACCCAGCATTTCTCGAAAATTCCAGGTGCTATTGGTAATGAGAGACCATCTGAGAAGAAATTATAGAAAATTATGACCAATTAACCAAAGCTAGAATTCAGTTAATCAGTCTCTTGAAGAACTTTCAGTTTGTAAATTTTTATTTCAGGGCCGTAAAAATACGCTTTCATCATTACTCACTGGATTAACATATTTGTGCCAGTTGCATTTCAGCACATTTGAGTTTATTAATAAGTCTTTTGTTTTTTCCATGAAGTATAATTATCTGGACAGCCTTTCTAAAAAACTGCCCAATTGTACAAAGAAAGATGAAGATACAAGTAAAGCAGCTGTTCAAGATACATCTGATCATCATTTAGGTAATATCTTTGTATAGTTCTTATTCATATTAAACTACACTTAGTAATACCTGTTGGAATGTAGTTAATTCACACCGCTTTTTGTCTCAGTCATAGTGACACAACCTAGTAGGACTTGCATATTACAGATTTGGCCAAGTTATATAAGGAAACCAAGATGTAAATAAAAATTGAGTTATGTGAGGAAACCAAGATGTAAAAAATTTAGTTTTCATTCTTTGTATTTTAAATCTGTCTGAAAGTATTTAGAAGACTTAGCTAATTTTTAAAAAAAGGAATAATGAAAATTGTTGGGGAACAAGTCATTCATATGGTCTCAAAACAGCAACCCACATATACTAATTACAGTGAGAAAAATGTAGTCTTACAATGAAGTTGTGACATTTTTCATCTTAACTAAGAAAGCTAATTTCTACCAGTAATAAGACCACTTAGCATTAGGTGCTTTCTCATGTAATGTGATATAAAGTGCATATAGAATTCATGTCAAAAATCCTTAATTTGAATCTAATCAAAAGGAAACAATCAGGCAAATATCTACCAAAATGTAGATATTTTATAAGACAACTGACCTGGTCTCTTTTTAAAAAAGTCATTAGCCAGGCGTGGTGGCGCACGCCTGTAATCCCAGCGACTCTGGAGGCTGAGGCAGGAGGATCTCGAATTCAAAGCCAGTCTCAGCAACTGAGCGAGGCCCTAAGACACTCAGTGAGACCGTCTCTCTAAATAAAATACAAAATAGGGCTGGGGATGTGGCTCAGTGGTCAAGTGCTCCTGAGTTCAATCCCTGGTTCCAAAAAAAAAAAAAAAAAAAAAGTCATCATCATTAATAAATAGTAAATAAATAAGTAAAAATAGAGCAATTATTCTAGCTTAATAAAAACAACATGTAACACATGAACTTTGATTGGATCTTGGATTGTAAAAAAAAATAGCTATAAAAGACCTTTTAAAGAAACTGCACAAATTCGACTAGGAGATTTTAGATTAGAGGCCATTGTGAAATTACTATTGATTTCTTAGGTATAATGGTGGTGTGAATATGTAGGAGAATGTCCATTGTTTTGGTCAGCTTTTTCACTGCTGTGATTAAATGATCTGACCAGCACAATTATAGAGGAGGAAAAGTTTATTTGAGGGCTCACGATTTCAGAGGCCTTAGTCCATTGAAGGCTGGCTCCATTCCTTGGGGCTCCAAGTGAGACAGAATATCATGGTGGGAGAGGGTGGTGGAGGGAAACAGCTTACATCATCAGGAAGCAGCAGAGAGAGATTCCACTCTTCAGATACCAGATAGATATCTCATAGCCACGCTCCAATTCCCACCTCCTCCAGCCACACCCTACCACTTCAATTAATCCCATTGGGGATTAATTCACTGATTAGGTTAAGACTTACAACCCAATCATTTCTCCTCTGAAACTTCCTGCATTGTCTCACATGTGAGCTTTCGTGGGACACCTCATATTCCAAACCATAACATCCATCTTCTTAGGAAATGCAGGCTGAACAAGTTAGAGATGAAATGAAATTTAATGCTTCTCTTTGATAAACTTGAGTATTTAAAATACCCAGATGATAGAGGAATTTCTACTGTACAGAACAAAACCAGAAGTTTTGCACAAAGGAAACACCTAGTTGCAAACAGAATTTTCAAATCCAAGATTAAGACTAAAACAGTGACCTTTAAATGTGACAGGGAGAAATCAGGGATGGCAAGTTGATGGTCCTTGAGTTACTAGTCAGACCTGCTGCAGTCCAGGCAGACAACAGTGATAATCACAGCTCCCACTGCTCTCGAATAGAGGAGGGGCTGCAGAAGGCGTCTCAGTACAGTGGGTTTGGCAGCCATGACCCTGCAGCCAGGGTCAGCACACACACAAGTTAAAGGGTGTTCGCCTCTCCTGTCCTCGGTATATTTCTTTAAAATGTATTTCATATGACACCTATTTCCTAGAGGTGTATATTTTAAAAAAGAATTACATTTTCAGAGTAATGAATGGATTTAAGATTAGAAGCCATTTTTGGAAAGTACATCTCAGTTGCCTAGATGGTGAGGCAAAAATACTTTTGCCAGGTAAAAGTGGAGACAGATTATTTGGCCTCTTCATAATACAGCAAGATGACAACTTGGTAAAAATGTCCACAAAGATCTAGCCAGTCCCTCGAGAGTGTGTACTCAGTAGATACCATCTGTTTGTTAGTGGCAAACATCCTGTTTCTTAGTGAATCACATCGAGAAGAATCTTTACCACTTAATGGTTTTTATAGGCTTTCTAAAGAGAGTAGGGCATAGAACCTGTTCATTGTAAAACAGGTTGTTTGATGTTTGTTCAGGTAAGCATCAGTAGCCACCATATCATTGCCCAAAATAACACTTCATAATGTTTGTTGGGGTTTTTTTAGATTCCAAGTCATCTACAGCCTCAGAAAAGGAATCCCCAAATATGCAAAAATCAGAGATTTTTGTGGATACTGTGAAGTCAACTAGCCAGAACCAAACTGAAAATTTAACAAAATCTCCTGAAGGTATGGCAGTCATTTTTATTATCTCATTGTTTCTCAAAACTGAACATTATAACTTTTTGGAGTATTGCAGATGGCACGAGGGGATAGGGGTATGGTTGGCAGTTATGGCACTCTTCAGGTGCTAGAAGAGAAAGGTAAGATGTGGTCTCCTACATAGCATGTGATCTTATTGGAGAACACAAATTGAAATACAGATCAGTAGAAAATAATGTCTAGTTACAATGGAGTCACATTACACTGATTTCACTGGGGCTAATTTTACTAAATATGGTTGCTCAAAAGAGGGAAGGAGAAAGAGAGTAGTTTTTGCCAACACTCGATTTCTGTGGCCGTTCTTCTCTCTGAATGTGAGAATCTGCAGAGGGGTCTCAGTTATCTTTTATAAATAAAGTGTTTTTGCCAAACTTAGGAATGAGCTAAGCTTGTTACCCTACGTAAGATTTTTGCCTTCCTGGCTTTGAACTTCTGTGAGTTTCACTCACTCAGTGGATAATTCACAATGCCTTCTGTGCCAGGCATTGTTCTAGGCATAAAAATATAACATTCATATGCCAAAGTTTTATGGAGCTTACGCACTGTGGGAAAACCTAAACAATAGGTAAGCAAAAAAATAAGTCAGATAAGTTCATATTGTAAAATGAAGTTCATCTTGTAATATTATGGCAGAATATAACAGTATAATGTATGGAGGTTGACTTGGGGAGAGGAGAAAAATTCCACTATGGGATTGGAAGGCCTCTTTGTGAAAGATCATTTGAGCAGAAGCAAGAACATGCAAAGGCTAGGGAAGAGGAATATTGCAGGGAAGAGCAAGTATGAAGACCACAGGGGAAGGAGAATAAAAATGGCATATAGTTAGAAAATAATGAGCAAAGGAGGAAGTTGAACAATGTGAAGTCAGAGAGATGAGATCATGTAGTGCTGTGTAGGGACTTTGCAGTTGTACTCTAAGCATGGTTTTATCCAAACATCACTAGAAAATTTTGAACAAGGTAGTAATGTGGCTAATATTAAAGACTACTCTGATATTTGTGAGGATAAGTCTGTGGCAAGGAAAGGAAAGAATGGGAAGAAGTGGAAGCAGGAGGAAAGCAACAGAAGTCTTACAGGTGAGAGTTGCCGAAGACCTGGACTAAGTGGGTTCAGGTGCAGACAGTAGAAATTGAATTAATTGGAAACATATCATGAGGGTGGACCCAATAGAATTTCTGGTCAATTGATGTGTGTATAAGAAAAAGGAACTCAGAAATCAATGCTGATTCCTAAGTTAACTTATGTAACCAGTTATGAGTCTGCGTTAATCAAAATATGTAACATAAAGAATTTAAAAGGAAAGATTTATTTTGGCTTATGGCTTCAGAGATTTCAATCCTTGGTCAGCTGGCTCTATTTGGGGGCCTGAGTTAAGGAAGAACATCATGGTGGAAGGGCTTGATGGAGAAAAGGTGCTCATGTCATGAAACCTGGGAAGCAGAGAGATAGGAAGAGAAAGGGAATGGGAACAAGAAATACCTTTCTAGTATTTAGTATCTAGAAAGGTATTTTCAAGAAATTTCTTGAAAATACCTTTTTACCCCAGTGACCTACTTCCTTCAACCAGATTTCCACTGCCTCCCAATAGTTCACTCAGCTGTCAATGGATTAATCCACTGATGAGGTGTTTCTATCACTTCCTAAAAGCCCAACTCCTGAACTTTGCTGTAATGAGGACCAAGAATACAACACACAAATCTTTGGGGAACAATTCATATCCAAGTCATAAAAGAAACCAAGAGATAATTTTTAAATATTATGCATACTAGGGCATGATAACTTGATAGCAAAAGAGAAGTTAATGATTCAGGAAAAGCGTATATCTAATTGTGGGAGAGCAAAGTCCTACGGAAGGTGAGAGAACATGGATAAAATCCTGAGGGGCAGAGATGACCTTAGATATAAATAGGGCCACTTTGTTCATAGTGACAGGAGATAAGAGACAATAGAGATGTTTTCAGGTGAATTGATAGGTTTGGTACTGGGAAAATGAAAGAGTTTCTGTTTGATTGCAAAGGAGTGGATGTAATGATAGTGTGAAAATAAAATAATAAAGACTGTTTGTGTAAGGTAACTCCTCATTCTGTAATATTATTTCATTACATTTCATGTGCAAGGCAGAGAAAAAAGTGCCAAAGAATGTCATGTCAGCACTAAAAAAAATGTGAAGATTTTGTAGAATTTTGAATTTCAGATTTTTGGATTACAGATGCCAAATCTGTATTATATTAAAAGAAAAAAATATGAGTGCATTCAAAAGCTTGAAGACAGCAGTGAACAGAAAATCAGCCTTAATAGATAGGAGATTTTTTTATATTTGGTAATAGTACAAGATAACATTTGGAAAATATAATAAAGTTAGTTAGAGGAGGTTGGAATTTGCAAAATAAAATGTGTTCATCAGTACTGGCTGTGATAATACTTTGTGAAAAGGTTCCCAAATCCTGAAGTGACTGAAAACAGCCAGACTGTGGCCTGTGGGCCACTGAGGCAGCTCTGCACCAGGCTGTAGGATGTGCTGACGGCAGCTCCCTGGCTCCTAGTCAATTGCGTCATCTCCTCCCAACAACATGTTCTGTATTATGACGTTGAAGACTTGCATCAGTCATGGTGAGAAATCAGCCAATGATACAAGCAAGCAAGTTGTACAAACCAGGGCAGATGTTCCCCCCAGAGAAATGGTTGTTAAACACTTAGCACATCACTGACTGCAGGTGAAGTTCAGATACATTCCAAGGGTGCCCCACTGAAGGAGTCACCACCATCAGGAAAAGCCGTCCTCAAAGCAGAGGGTCAAAGTTTAGAGCAGTGAGGGGAAATGTATGCTTCTGTTCAGAACTGGCACACTGCCATTCACACACTCATGTGTTGGTCAAAGCAAAAAATCCTGTGGCCAAGTTCGAAGTTAATGGGGCAGAGAAATATACTCCACCTATAGGGAAGCCTTGCTCAAAGAGAAGTGAATTATTGTACGTAAGTAATACAATATGCCTTAGCATGGTAAAAGGAACCCTACAGCTTCAACATTTGGGTCATGCCCTACATGAGTACTCAGATGATATGCATGACTAGCAAGACCATGCCAGTTGTTCACATATTAATAATTACATTAGCTGATGACCAGACACTGCTCCAATCCCTCAAATACCCACCTCTACCTGGATTCAAATCCTGCCTCCTTACATAATGGTTATGCAATGCTGGGCATACTATTTAACTTTCTCTCTCTCTCTCTCTCTTGCATTCCCTCTTCTCTATTGGGGAAATAATGATATACACATGGG
>JAJEJO010000211.1:712071-777203 GCA_020662805.1 Glaucomys volans
GGCCTTTGGATTTTGGGGATTGTCTGATCTCACTTAGCATAACAGTCTCCAACATCATCCATTTACCTACAAATGCCATAATTTTATTCTTCTTTATGGCTGAGTAATATTCCATTGTGTATATATACCACAGTTTCTTTAGCCATTATTCTATTGAAGGGCATCTAGGTTGGTTCTACAATCTAGCTATTGTGAATTGAGCAGCTATGAACACTGATGTGGCTGCATCACTGTAGTAATCTGATTTTAAGTCCTTTGGGTATAGGCCAAGGAGTGGGATAGCTGGGTCAAATGGTGAATCCATTCCAAGTTTTCTAAGGAATCTCCACACTGCTTTCCAGAGTGGCTGCACCAACTTGCACTCCCACCAGCAATGTATGAGTGTACCCTTTTCCCCACATCCTCGTCAACACCTGTTGTTGCCTGTGTTCTTAATAAAAGACATTCTAATTGGGGTAAGATGAAATCTTAAGGTGGTTTTGATTTGCATTTCTCTTATAACGAGTGATGTTGAACATTTTTTCATAAATCTGTTGATTGCTTGTAGATCTTCCTCTGTAAAGTGTCTGTTCATTTCCTTGGCCCATTTATTGATTGGGTTATTAGTGTTCTTGGTGTAAAGATTTTTGAGTACTTTGTAGATTCTGGAGATTAGTGCTCTATCTGAAGTGTGTGTAGCAAAGATTTTCTCCCACCCTGAAGGCTCTCTCTTCACATTGCTGATTGTTTCCTTTGCTGAGAAAAAGCTTTTTAGCTTGACTCTATCCCAATCATTGATTCGTGCTTTTATTTCTTGCGCTTTGGGAGTCATGTTAAGGAAATCTGGTCCTAGGCCAACATGATGAAGATTTGGACCTATTTTCTCTTCTATTAGGTGCAGAGTCTCTGGTCTAATTTCTAGGTCCTTGACCCACGAAGTGCAATATTTTAAAAATACTGTTAGATTCAATTTACTAACATTAGTAAAATATTAGTAATTTTTGCATCAGTGTTCATCAAAGAAATTGGCCATATCTTTTTCTGGCTAAAGATCAAAGAAATGCTTACTTCACAAAACATGTTTGGAGACAATCTTTCTAGCTATATTCTTCAAGAGTTTAAAAAGAATTGCTATTAATTCTTTGAATGTTTGGTAGGATTCAACTGAGAAGCAGCTACCTCCTGAGCTCTTCCTTCTTGGGAAGTTTTTGTGTATTTATTCAATTTCTTTATTTGTTATTGGTCTGCTCAGGATATCTATTTCTTGCTGATTCCATTTTGGTGATTATATTTTCTTGGAATTTATCAAATTCCTATAAGTTGTCCAACTTCTTGACATATAATTTTCTTAATAGACCCTGATGAACCTCTCTATTTCTGAGGTGTCTGTTATAATTGCTTTGCTTTTTTAGAAATTTGACTTTTTCCCTTTTATTCTTTGACTAGCTGAGAGTTTTTCAATTTTGCTTATTTTTAGGAAAAAAATCTCTTAGTTTTATTGTATTTTTTTACTCTTTTGTTGATTTATTTCTGTTCTGATGTTTAATTATTTCCTTCCTTTTGCTAATTTGGAGTTTAGTTTGTTCTTTTTCTAGTTCCTTGAAATGTAGTCTTGGACCATTTGGAATTCTTTTTTAATGTAAGCATTTATTGTGATAAAGATTCCTCTTAGAACTTTTTCACTGCACTTCATAGGCTGTGCTTCTATTCTCATTTGTCTCAAGATGTTTTCTAATTTCTTTTTTGATTTTTTTCTTTGGTTTATTTGTTGTTCAGGAGCAAATTGTTTAATTTCAACATATTTGTGAATTTTCAAGATTCCTCCTGTTATTGATTTATACTTTTATACAATTGTGATCTGAAGTGATACTGATGTTACTTCTTAGATTTCTCAAGACTTGTTTTGTGGCCTAACATATGGTATGGAGAGTGTTCCTTGTGTTGCAGGAGAAAAATTTATATTTAGATGTTGTTGGATCAAAGGTTCAATAAACATCTGTTTAGGTCCCTTTGGTGAAAAGTTGAATTCAAGTCCAGTATTTCCTTAATAATTTTCTTTCTGGTCAATCTATTCATTGTAGGAAGTGGGGTATTGAATTACCCTCATATTGTATGGCTGTTTATTTTTCCCTCCATGTTTACTATTATTTTATTTATGTATTCCAGTGTTCCAATGTTAGATGCATATATATTTATAATGGTTATGTCTGGTTGATGAATTAAGCCTTTTTATTATTAAGTAATTACCTTTTGTCTTTTGTGAAAATTTTTTAACTTGAAGTCTCTTTTATCAACTATAATATGTGTAGCATTCTCTGTTGTCTTTTTTTTTTTTTTGGTGGTGGTGGTGGTACTGGAAATTGAGCTCAGGAACACTTTGCCACTGAACTACATTCCCAGCCCTTTTTATTTTTGAGACTGGTTCTTGCTAAGTTGCTGAAGCTGCCCTTGAACTTGTTTTCTTTCTGTTTTAGCTGCTTCCTGAGCTGCTGGGATTATAGGCAAGTGCCCACTGCATCCAGCTTTTGTTTACCATTTGCATGGAATATCTTTTTCCATCCTTCCACTTTTAGCCTGGGTGTGTCTGTAAAGCTTAAGTGGGTCTTTCGTTTGTGTAGGACAGCATTTAGTTAGATTTTTTTCCCTTTTTATCCACTCAGTCATTCTGTATCTTTTGATTGAAAATTTAATCCATTTACATTCAAGATTATTACTGTTGGCTAACAATTTACAACTCTTATTATTATTTGTTTTCTAATACTTTTGTAGCTCCTTTCTTCCTTCTTACCCTCTTGTAGTCTGCCTTGATGACTGTAAATTTCTGAAATGTTAAGCTTTGATTTCTTTCCTTCTATCATTTGTGTATCTGCTGTAGTTTTTTGTTGCTTTGTATTGTGGTTATCACAAGGCTTGCACAAAACATCTTATGATCTATTTTAAGCTGATTACAACTTCACTTCTGTCATATACAAAAACTCTGGACTTTTACCTTCTTTCCACGTGTTTTTGAAATTACAATTTGCATTTTTATCTTGTATATTTATTAACAACACATTGTAGTTTTATTTTTTACTACTTTAACTTTTAACCTTCATATCAAAGATATGTATAGTTTATATATCACCATTATAATATCAGAGTATTCTGGATTTAACTATATATTTACCTTTCAGTAATTTTTATAGTTGCATATGTATTCATGATAGTTTTCTATCTGCTTGAAGAACTTCCTTAAGCATTCTTGTAAGGTAGATCTAGTGGTAATGAATTCCCTCAAATTTTGCTTGCATATGAAATACCTTATTTCTCTCTTACTTCCAAAGGACATCTTTCCTGGGAATAGTATTCTTGGATGGTAGATTTTTCCTTTCAGCACTTTGAATTTATCACCCTATTCTTTCCTGGCATACAGGGTTTCTTCTGAGAAACCTGCCAGTAGTCTAATGGGGATCCTCTTATATGTAACTTGATGATTTTATCTTCCTGCCCTTAAAATTCTCTGTCTTCAACTTTAAAGATGCTGTTAATTATATTATTTCTGTATAATTGAAGCAAAAAGGAAAAAAAAAACCCAAATCATTAGGGGCATTTTAGTTTTGAAGATCTGACTTAGAATTAATAATAAATAACCTAACTCACAGCTTGTACACACAGCTGAAAACATACTCTACCTGGCATTTGATGACAAGAAAAAGTCAGTTTTTCATATTTCCAGGTCAAAACCAATGGAATCTTAGAACTTGAAGAGAGTTTAGAGACAATTATTCAGGAAGAAATTGAATAACTTGTTTTAAGGTCTTGGAGGCTAGAGGAAGCTGGACCTCAGATCTCCTGAGCACCCGGTCGTTGCTGTCTCTATCTCCACCATCGTGGAGGTACTTCACTTTATTAACACAGGTGTGGTCACCAGTTTCATGAAGAATTTCTGTTCTTTTCATTTCACCAATATACCATGTATCTATGCCAAGATCACTCCTAGTTGCAAAATGTCCTGTGTTCTATTTTGAATTAAGCATAAAATGTACAGGGCAGTGTTTTTTTTTTTAATAAAAGTTGAATAAATATTTCAATTGCAGATTTATCTATAATGGAAAGCTCTTTAAGAATGTTTGTGATTCTAGATTCAGGATTGGAAATCAAATGGAGGAGCATAATGGAACCGTCCAATTTGAAAGATCACTGTCACCTTTTAGTTGAAGCAAATCTCCAGTTTTAGGAATAATGTTTGCTTTCTAGGAAACAACCTGATGAGGGACTCAGGCCTCCAGTTCAGACATTATTGTGTTCTGTTGTTGTTTGTTAGGTTGTTGCCAACAAAGTGCGTGTGGGAGGAATAGAGTTAACTTTAAACTAATAAAACTCATCTCTCTCCAATTCAGAATTCTAGTTTTAGAGATTTAATTCCACAGCTTGGTAAATTCAGCCATGATGGAGCAGACAGCAAAGTGGATGGCAGAAGTGGGGTTGGGGTCAATGTGGAGGTAGGATCTCCTTGGCATTTTAATTTACTCCAGGTCTTTCACCCTCATGCAGAACCCACAAACCGCAGGAAGGGAAAGAGATCAATAAGCAGCATGTGTGAGCTCAGAGCTTTCCAAGTTCTTCAACATTTTCTGAGCCCTTTCTGTTTCTCCTCTCCCTGAACATGCAAACCGTATTCCAAGACAGAGTAAGACTGGCTCCCATGCTCCACTGCTTTCCAAAAGAGCCTTTATTCTTCAGCTTAATGATCTGGCTGCCAGCATTTGCACTCACACTGGCGGCTACGCTGAAATGCACTCACCAGCCAAACACTCACAACGCTCTGCCCAGGTCCATACTGCTCATCAGCTACAATAACAAAAGGTGGAAACTCAGGTTGGAGTCCACTGAATGTTGATGAAAACTGCTGGAAAGGTAGTCATGAAATGGGCCCCCAATTTTTCTCCCAACTGAATATTATGGTTGTTTTTCTAATGCTACGGACCCCTGGCTCCTGTGTCACGAATATTAACACCTCCCTGATTTTATAACATCCCAGTTAATTGCTCATGTTTTTCATTGTGGCATAAACTTATTTCCATCTTTCTTCCTGGTAGGTTTAGAGTGAAGCAGCCTCCACCCAGTACTGGACTGAAAGTGACGTACAAACCTGGGCCTGTAAGTCTCCTTGCGTGTTATCTGTTGTATGCATGTGCATGCATATGTGGATGTCTATGTTTCCAGTGAAGTGGGCTTTTAAATCATTCTGCCCATTCAGTTTAAGCCAGGTATAGGTTTAATTTTTCTAGTATCATAAGCAAAAGATTCCCTGTATTGGTAAAATATGTGGCATGGTATCATTTGTTTCCTCTAAGAATGGTGGGAAAGATCCTATGTGTAAACAGAGTTAAACTTCTAGTTATGGAAACATTTCTGAAGCTCCCCTCACTTGCTCGAGGAGTATAGTTATGTACACTTATGTATGGAGATGAATTTCAAAGTTAAACTTAAAATTAAATTCTTCTGCAAAGTGAAAAATCATTCAGAAAAACCAATACTTATTCTTTATGTAAATCTGGTTTGCTCTCTTGGTATTTGCCAGAGAATATTATTAAACGCCACGCTAAGAAACAGTATATCTATTCATCAGCAGATTCATCTCTCCGAAGTTCTCTGAAAACACAAATTTATTAATAGTCTGCTCTGACTTTGATACATTCCCTAAAATGGGATGTTTAGTGACAAAAAGTATATTAATTATATATTCTCACTTTAAATTATAGTTCCACTTTAAATTATAATTACATATGGTATGTTGTAAACAAAAGTTTATCTCAAAATATAATAAAATTATACCTGTAAGTCGTGGCCAGTGTATCATCTGACTGCTTTAACATCCCTTTCTTCTCACTCAGCAAACAGTTCCTCCCATATGACACTGATAGTGCCTGGGTACAGAGGATGTTAAAATAGAGGCACACACCTGTAATCCTAGTGACTCGGGAGGTTGAGGCAGGAGGATTGCCAAGTTCAAAGTCAGCCTCAGCAATTTAGCAAGGCCCTAAGCAACTCAGTAAGCCCGTTTCTACAATAAAATAAAAAATAAAATAAAATAAAATAAAATAAGCTGGGGAGGTGGCTCAGTGGTTAAGTACTCCTGGATTCAATCCCTGGTAGTTAAAAAATAAATAAATAAGACATACAGAGAGCTTACGGAGCCAGGCACATGGCAGGTACACAAGATGTGTATGATGATAGAATGAAATAGGAAATCTGGTAGATAAAGGACCCAGTCATTACAGATGGGACTACAGGCTCAGAAAAGCGGTTAGCAAGGGTACCTGGGACTTTAACGAGTATGCAGTGCTCCCTGGGTCTGCATGTCTTAAAGCAGTAGACTCGTTATTACCTCACATAGATGGGTCAGTCTGGAATAGAGCAAAGTCCTCTGGCTTCTTATCTTGACAGTAACAACAAGCAGGCCGATACTGGTAGTTAATGCTCTGAGCCTTTTCCTTATCTGTCAACAAGGGAGTTTAAACCAGTCTTAACCCAACTAGAACCCACTTCTAGCTCTGTTATCTCATGATCTACAGAAAAATGACAGTACCTAGGAAGAAACTCCAAACAAAAATACATATTGAGACTCAGTCCACAAATTCATGAGTACCTCTCTGAAATAATTAATCACTGTATTATGCTAAGATTTCACAATCTTCACAACATAAAGCAAAACAAAAATCAAAGCAAATCCTTCTTTCATTGTTCTGGGAAGTTAGTAAATCTCATTTTAATCTAAAGTAAGGATTTTGCCAAAAGCTGAAATGACTGTTGGATCAACCTTTATAAATAATAAAACCCAGGGTGTATTCTTTGAAGCTCACTTTATACTGTTAAGATTTTTTCTTTTCTAGTTTTTTTTTTTTTTTTCATTTCTTTTTGACAGTAGATTTTGGCTCTGGCAAAAAATATAATCTATAGACTTCACCATATGTAAATCTAACCACTGTTCAGCTTGGTTAGTCGCCAACATTAAATGAATATGCTCAAAGCCTGGGTAAACCTATGTGATGGCAATATTCCAGCTCTCCTCATGCTGAATTTCGTCATTACCCAGCCCTGTTTTGATTGTTGGGCTTGGAGAACTGAGGGTCTGATTCTCAGAAACAGAGCTGTTGGATTCCCTCCAGTATGCATACATGCACATTGTTGAAAAAACTGAAACATTTTTCAATTCTACTATTTATAAAACTTATTGAAAAATTCCATTTGTATCTAATTGCTTTCCATGTGGTAGTTTCTGATATATTTATTTTTTTCCCCGATAACTGTTCCCAAGTCTGCTTTTTAACTCACCTCCTGGAGAGGCAGCTTAGAAACATAAACAGCTCTTTCTTTCCTGGCTAGTATTCTTTTCAAGGAATAAGGCAAGAAGCCCATGGCTTGCTGTGTTTCTTCTTCATTATGTATTGGGTTTCTTTTCTGTTAGTACAAGCCTCTTCCATGTAGCTTTCAAACCTAACTAGTTTGGCATTTAAACTAATTCTGTCTCCCTCTACTGGCTTTGTCACTTTATACATTCTGCATTAGGAACACTATGACCAACGTGCTGAGTAGGAATGTTAGGGAATTCACCCAGTCTCTTAGATTCATCTTAAATTACATTTATATTTATCTTAGATTAATCTCTACCCACAGGATGACAATAGATAGAAATTCTCAACTAATATTCAAGAAATAGCACAATTATGGGTATTGCACAAGTTTGCCTTTAGGATTCCCCTATGATTTTTCCTAAAATTTGCCCCCTTCAAAGAGTTATGCTAGGTCCCATTTACTCAATACTACCTAATTAATCTATAAAATAATTTTGCTAAATGCTTATAACACCATAATTAGTGCCAAATTTAGAAATAAGAAAACTAAAGTTTAGACAGTTTAAGTAACTTGCCTAAATTAGGTAAAAATCAGTTTTTGAACTCATGCTGTGTCTAATCAGCTACATTTGTCTTATAGGTGGCAGCTGGTTTGCAGGCAGAGCTGAAGGTGGAGCTATTTGCCATGGCTATTGGAGAGGATGGTGCCAAGGGATCAGCACACATCTCTCACAATATTGAGATTATGACTGAGCATGATGTTTTATTCTTACCCGTGGAAGCAAATATCCTTTAAAAATCAATCTGGGTAATCAGATATAGTGCAGAAATTACATAGCAGTGAGGAAAACATGGAAGAAGCAGAAATTTGGGGTCTGTTTAGGAAGCACAAGGAGAAAGAGGAGCAAGTAGAAATAGAACAAGCAATCAGAAAACCAATAATATTTTAGAAGCCATAGAATTTCAAGGAAAAGATGGACACAGACGCAACAGAGATGCCAGAGAGAATTCAGATTAAAATAAGACTTAATTGGAAACAAAACTAAATCACAAAAGATAAGAAATGAGTCTGAAGAAACATCAGGCATGAATAATTTTACAAGAAAATGTATCAAAGGAAAGAACAAGAGAATATGTTTGGTGCCTCAAGGACACAACTAAGTAAAAAAAGAGGTGTTTTCAGTTCAGTGTAGACCTAAGTATGTTTCTGGGCTGAAGGGAATAGATCAGAATAGAAACATTAAAAATATGAATGAGCAAAAGTATTTGAAACTGCAGTATCCCCAAGAGAGCAGGATAATCAAGAATGGAACCAAAAGGTTGTTTAGCAAGAGAGCGGATCAAGGCGGCTAAGGACCCAGACATTCTTAGGTGAACCAGAAAGCTAAGGAAACTTGTGTCAGATGAGTTTGATTTCAATATCTATTGAGGTGAGCTCATTTGCTCTTTATTCTTTCAAAAGTAAATGGTTTTAATGTGCCAGTTACATTAAGAAGTAAGGATATAGCAACAAACAAGAGGGGCAGAAATCCTTGCCTTTATGTAACTTACACCCCATTCTGACGATAGATAATACACAGAATAAGTAAAATATGAAGTGTGTTACCAATAAAGACAGTGAAGAAAAATATAAAGTAGGATGTAGAAAAATGTTTAAAGCAAATTAAGAGGTTTACAATTAAAATAGGGTGGTTTTCCTTTTCTCTTTAGCAGTGATGGTAAGACTCTTCCATTGTGACAGAAAGAAAATAATCAAAAAACTGGTCTTTCCTTCTGGGAATTAAATCAAGAGCTCGTTCCCTCTCCCCATAGGTTATTAAATATTGATCCTGAGCACCTGAACTGCTGTTGCTGATGATAGCAAGGAATCATTTTGCATTTATACTAGTAAATTTCCTATTTCCTTGCTTAGAGAGTAGAAACCACTTGTCAATTAGGCACAGATAGATGAAAAATAAGGGGGTTTTCTTTGATCTTTTATCTACTTCCAAAGTCAATGATAGTTCATAGTCCATTTCCCAAGACATATCCCTCTTCCCACCAAATGAAGCATGAAATCTGGATGCTGATGTTGTTTGAAGCATGGTCATAGTGGTAGCACCTTATAGAATGGTCAGTCACAGTTCAGAGAGAAGTGTACATAGGGGAGAAAAGAAGATATTGATATCCGTCCTCTAACCTCTATCCATGTTCATGTAGAATCTACATTATACAGAAGAGTACCTAAAATTGAGCTGATGTTCCTGAAAATGAGACTCTTATGATTAAAAAAATGTTATTTAGGTTTGTATATACAAAAAAATTTAGTCATGGAAATTATAGTCCTTAATGAGTATTTTACCAGTTTTAACAAGCAACTATTATGATAATCGACCAGAAGATTTTCCCCAGGGAAAAGAAAATCCCACAGTCCAGAGGACTTCTACAATTCCTTCCTCTACACTTGGTGTCTTCATGTCTCGAAAAGTTTCTCCATATTAGGTCCAGTATAGTAGTAAGTGGGAATTTGACTGTCATTCAAATTCGAGGCCTCAAATCTCAGGTTGTTCCCCTCTTCCTATAGCCACAAACCAAGAAAACACTTAAACCTGATTGAATGAAAATATTTGTTTTCAATAACTATAATAGTTACCCTTTTATATATTATCAAATCCAATAGTTAAAAAGTAGATTTTCTTTTCCTATTTTATGAGGAAACAGGCCAGATAATATTAAGTGGAAGTAAAAATCCAACATTTTATGGGAGTCTAAAGTTCATTCTTTTAAGCACTATCTTCATTACACAGATTAAATTGGTCATACTTTCCAAAAAGCAGTAGCACAAACACCAAGACACCCTTTTTTGGAATTGAGAATCCACAATTAAGCCAATGATTTTCCTACTTCTTTAGGCTTTGGATTCCTTTTATATTCTTAAAAAATTATTGAGGATCCCAAGGAGCTTTTTTGTATGTGGGTATAATCTATCAATATTTACCAAACTGAAATTAAAACTAGAAAAATTTACAATTAGAAAAATAATAAACCACTATCTTAAGTTACATATTTTTAATGAAAAATGACTGCTCCAAAACAAAGATTAAATGAGTGGAATTGTTTTGCAATTTGACAAATCTCTTTAACATCTGACTTAAGAGAACATAGTACCTTCTCACATCTGCATTACATTCAGTCTGTTACCATCACACATCATACAGCCTCTGGAAAACTCTGCCTCATGCTTTTGACAGAATGAGAACAAAGCAATAACATCTTATACTAGCTTCCGAGGGCTGCCACAATGAAGTATCATGAAGGAGGTAGCTTAGAATAACAGATACTTATTATCTTAACATGGACGAGGCCAGAGGTTCAAAATCAAGGCATTAGCACGGCTGGTTCCTTCTGCAGGCTCTGAGGGAGAATCTGTTCTATGCCTCTTTCCTAATTCTTGGTGTTTTCCAGCCATCCTTGGCTTGTGGCTTCATCACTCCATTCTCTTCCTATCTCTGCATGGCAATCTTTTGTATTTCTCTCTCTCACCTTATGAAGATGCACTCATTGGATTTAGGGGGTCCCTTAACCCAAGTTGACCTCATATTTTCTTGATTAAATTTGTTAAGATTTTATTTACAAATAAGGTCACACATGCAGGTTCCAGTAGATATGAATTTTGGAAGGCCAAACCCAGTAGTCTGTCCTTTGTTCCCTCAAAACTCATTCAAAATACATTCTCCTGTCCCGAAAGTCTTAACCCATTTCTAAAAATTTCATCTAAATATCAACTCAAAAGGTTTCAGACATCATAATCTAAAAGCATCTAAATCAACTCTGGGTGAGCCTTTGGGTATGACCCATCCCTAGGCTCCCCATCTATGGTCCAGTAACACTAGAAAACAAGTTTCCAGTTTCCAAAATACAATGGTGCAGTACAAGTATAAGATAGACATCCCCACTCCATGAGAAAATGGAAAGATTTAAAGGGTCAATGGTCTAAAGCAAGCTTGCAATCCATTAGGGAAAATTCCATTAGGTTTCAAGGACAGAAACCTGTGGCACCATCTGGCCTCTGTGCCCATGAAGGCTCCACCAACCCCATCCTCCAGGACACTGCATTAGATCTGCCCTCTTGGCCCCTGGCAGCAACCCTACCCTATGGGCAGTCTGTTTCCTGCTTACAGAATTTGAGAAAACTGACAGCCTTTCTTCACTTTGTCACATCTCTGTCTCCTTAAGTACCCCAAACCCAGCTGTCGTCCATGGATATCAAGGGGATCTGCACCATTAAGGTATCATGGTTCTCCAGACTCTTCCTAGATGATCTCTATTCCTAGTTTCTATTCCTGGATTCTGCTGAGATGGTTGATTAGATCCATGGTCAAAAGCCTACTCTCTACAGCAGGCTTTTCATCCCCATGTCTAGTGATTTCTCCAGAACATACCTTTCCATCTTTTGCAATATGGATAGGGACAGGCTATGAATTTTCTGAATAATCATATTCTGATTCTTTTCTGCTGAACAGTTGCTCTCTTTCTTCTTACACAAGAGGCAAGAAATCAGGTCACACCTTCCATATTTTGCTTTTGAGTTTCAGCTAAATATCCAAATTCATTTGTAAGTTCTACTTTCTACCCAATAGCAGAACACTGAATTCAGCTAATTTTTCGGTCACATTCTAGTAAGGGTCACCTTTCTTCCAGTACTAATAACATGTTCCTTATTTTTGGCCAACGTCTCATCAGAAGTACCTATGATGTTCATATTTCTACCAACATTGTTCATAACAACATATGAATTCAAGATGATCACTTTCCCTACTGTCCTCATCACTTCCTTTAGAGATCACACCAGAATTGCCCTTGGTGTCCATCTCTACCAAAAGGCTCTTTATAGCAATCAAGATTTTTTGTACTGTGTGGCTCAAAATTCTTCTAGTCCTAACTCCTGAACAAACTCCAGTCACTTCTCTATTTTTAGGTGTTTGTTGCAGCAGCACTCTACCTCCTGATACCAAAATCTGCGTTTTCCTGGGGCTACAGTAACAAGTTACCAGAAACTGGGTGGTTTAAAACAACAGATATTTATTCTCTTGCAGTTCAGGCCAGAGGTCAGAAACAAGGCTTTGGCAGGGTTGGTTCCCTCAAGAGGTTCTGAGGGAGAATTTGTTCCAAGCCTCTCCCAGCTTGATAGTAGTCAGCAATCCTTGATGTTCCTTGGCTTGTGACTGCATCATTCCAATCCCAAACTCTTCCATATCACATGGTCTCCTCCCTCTATACCTTCACATGGTATTCTTACAAGGGTAGTCACTGAATTAGAGTCCATTTTCTCAAATCCAGTATGACCTCCTCTTAACTAATTACATTTGTAAGCACCCTGTATCCCAATATGGTCACATTCATAGGACTGAGGTGGACACAAATTTCCAGAGAATATTATTCAACCCAGTACACAGTTTAATACCCAGTAACAGTACACACTGTTGTCTTGGCCTACACTGTGGGAAATGAAGAATTAAGGCATGGTTGATTTCAATTCTGGTCCAATTCTAGTCTTTTCTGCTAACTTTCAGAAGTTAGCAGAAAAGAGAAGCAGTAAAGTCTGTATCTCTAGTTGGACAATTCTCACAACTCTTGAAATACTTTCAAATAAAAAGATTCAAAAGTTCTGTTGGCAGTAACTTGAAAGTAATTTCATGAACCCACCTAAAGGAAGAAATGTCTTATTATGGCCTTGACACGACTTTGTGTATATTATCACAGTTAATGTGATTAAAAAGATGCAATAACAGTGACTCTCAATAACTGAGAGTAGGCACTTTTATACCCACTTCATAAAACAATCTCAAACCTAACAAGGTTAGGTAGTTTGCTCTATAGAAGCTATATTAGTTATCTGTTACTATATCACAATTACCCAAAACTTAATGGCTTAAAACAGGAATCACTTACATCACACATCATATTTGTGGGTGAGGAATCCAGATCCCCCTCATGGGGTTCTTTGGCTCAAATGGGGTGAATCTGACATCAAGCTTACTCAAGTAGTTACAGCAAATTCAGTTCCTTGCAGGCTTTTAAGACTGAGGGCTTCATTTTCCTCACTGGATATTGTTTGGAGACAACCCTCAGTTCCTTGCATGTAGGTCTCTTTCTAGGGCATTTCAACTCAAAACATATAAGCAAGCAAGAAGACCCTAAGAAAGTGTGGGCAAGGCAGAATTCAGTGTTTTGTAATCTAATCTTGGGTGAGATATCCCTTACATTTGTTGTATTTGGTTCATTAGAAACCCATCACTAGCCCTAACATAGACTCAGGGGCAAGGGATTACATATGGGCAATTACTGCCAGGCCCTATACAAGGGTTGGGAAGAGTGACTGTTAGATCATATGTGCTATATTCTAAAAACACATCAGGGCTGCTCAGATCCCTTAAACCTCAAAAATAAAGGACTTACAATATATAGCGATATATATTGTAAGAAACTTAGTTCCATTTCAAATTTACATCTTAAATTGTGAAGAAAGGGTATGGATTATGGACGATGTATGTGTGTTGCCCAGGTGGCTTCTTCATAAGTCTCTGCCTACAATCTCCCTCTCTTCTTTTCTCTGGGTCATCTAGCCTGGAAAGGCTGTGATGAGCAGGCTCATCAATTATAGCTGATAGATAAGTAGAACTCTGGATAGGGTCCTGAGTCCAGGGATGGGACACCATTGCCTTCCTGGGCATAATCCTAGATCCTCCACTAGAGATTTGCTAAATTTCTGTGGGATGAGATGTGACTGAGACTCGACACCAAGAAACAATTTACTACCAAATACACAAACACCTAACTTCTACCCAGGGAACCTTAAAATTGTTAAGCATATCCTCTCTAAATAAATGGGGATAGATATGTAATAGATATTTTCTTTTTAAAATAAGCTTGATTATTATACTTCTAATAAACTATTGTAAGGATCCTATATTATAGGCTTTTCTTTAGGGCATTATGAGCTTTCTATATGTTATTTACTATATCATTTTCAAGAGGTATTATTGATTAAATAGTCTTGGGAATTAAGGATTACATATAGTCAATGGGTGGCTGAGCCAATAAATGCTGTTTAAATGACTAAGAAATCTGTTTGGCCTAAAAGTCACTTCTTAATGCATCTGCTGACCTCAAGTCTTAGGGTTTTTACAGAGTTTTGAGTACCATAACCAAAGTTATAGCTTAACTACTTATTGTACTCATCATTTTATTTTGGGTTCCATTTCTTTTTGATTGGGATAACAATTATCAGACAGAGATACCTTTAAATTATCTACTTCTGTCCAAGAGACCACAGTCAATTGTAAATAATGGCAAAGCTATGGAAAAGCAGTGCTTTTTAAACATAAGAGCAACTGTTGATGATAATGACATACACATCTAGAGCACCTTCCTGGAACTTGTTTTGGTTTAGAAACCATAAAAAATGTTAACAGAAAATTTTTGGTGGCAGAAATAGCTGCCCAAACAAGATCAATTCCACAGATATTACACAGACTGCATGTTTTTTATTCTTTTGCCTTTCCATAGTTTAGCCTTCAAAACTCTTAAGCCAAGATCCATTCTTCATTATTACACTGCCCAACAAATGACAGCACTATATTCCTTTCCCCACTTCATAACACTTCAGTGTTAGGCTTAATTAACAGATTCATGGTTTGGGACAAAAATCTCCAAGCCACAAGATGTGCAGCTCTGAGCCTGGGAAGAAAATGGTACCACCGCAACACAGCAATTTAAATGAAATGGACAAACTCATAAAAATATAAAAAGTGAAACTGCCTCAAGAAGATACAGAAAATCTGAATATAGCTGTAACAAGGAATCTGATTTAGTAATATAAAAACTTCTCCCAAAGAAAAGCCCAGACCCAGAGGTATTTGTCAATCTCCACCTAGAATATTCCCACCTCCCCAGATCTCTACCATGTATGTCCATGCACATACACAGATTGTTAATCACTCAGAAGCCCAGCAATGCATCTTAGTTTCACTACTCTTTAATTAGAAATGACTATTTTATTTAGAAAAGTATAAAGAACAATTAAGATCTTACATACAGGTATAACAACCTATAAGAAATTACATTTAGGGAGACTGTTCTAAATAATTTTCATGGTCCTTTTTAGCAACACAAGTCCATGACACTGCATAAAGGGCAAATGAAAATCAATTATGCACCTGATTGTCTTGAAAGAAGGTAAAATCTAGTATGAAAGTAGCAAAACATACAACAAATTATCTGCCATAAAAAATATTAAAAAAAACCTTTTGAAATGTTAATTCCAACACCAGTGAAGTAAATACTTAATTTAAAAACATTCTTTTGCTCCCTGCTAGAATATATAAAGGGAACAATTCCTGTGGGGCTTAATCTGCTGAGAGCACAATAAAGATTTTTAAATTAATCATCCTTTCAAGTCCAAGAAGTGGAGCCAGACCATAGACTCACATTGGAATTCCCTCAGGCAAAGCTGGGAACAACATCCTGAGATCTTCTATAACATAATCTTTTCTTATTTGGTATTTTTAAGACGATGGCAATGCTACTACTGGTTGGTTTAGAAGTTCTTTTTTGGAAATAGAAGAGACAACACATTTCAGTTTTAAGTCAATGTTAAAATTAGCTTCTCCCTCTTTTTCCTCTTCCTTTTCTTCTCTTCCAAGTGGCTAGTAGCCTCAGCAAAAAACATAACTTCACTTTTTGCCTCACATTCCCTCTTCAGATAGTCAAGACCTGCCATGTTGAAGCCGATAACATCCTGGAGAGGAACACAAGAAAGATTAAATAAGCTCTCTGACATTTCAGTTTAATCTAGCAGCATATGTGAGCCAGGGGTTTAGGTGTTGTTTACACGTCCTTTAGGTGTTATTACATATCCTTCCTTTGCTGAGGAGTTTTTGGGGGTTTTCATTTGTTTCCTTTTAAAAGTCTACTTACTCCTCCCAGTGCCAACAAAAACTTTATCTCAAATACAGATTTATATCTGGTTGGTACTGCTAAAACACAAGGCACAACATACTCTACTACCTCTAGGTCACATATATGTTGGGATTTGCCTGGTTCCGTAATTCTACACAAAAAAACACTTACCTGTACTTGTCTGACTTTTGAAATAGTTGTTTCCTTTAATTTTTCTATCACTGGTACAAGCATTTGGTTGCTAGTGATCTGTCCAAAGTGAATTCTAATAGGAAAACCAAAAAGAGCCATATTGTAAAGAGAAGTTCCAGTTCTATCTTTAAGAAATAGCAGACAGATACAATATCAAAGTAACAGCAAAATTCAGATTCGCTTCACCAAATGGGAGTATAGAAATGCTTCTAACAAAAAAAGCTAAAAAAGTTTCTTGCCCAGACAATTCACTTCAATTCGGTAACAATTTAAAAAATACTGTACTAAACCCTACCACATTTATCTGCAAGCTATTTCTTTTCCTAGCATTCTACCAAGTGGCCACAGATTTTGATGGAGGTATGATATAGAAAGCTCAGAGACAGAATGTGCCTTCTAAGAAATGTTATCATTACTAATAAAGCCAGAGCAAAAAGGAGGGTCATTCATCAGACAGTCAAACTCTGATATACAGTACCAAGACCCTTGATGGTCCTGCTCCAACTACCTGTCACACAGTACTGAGAAGCTTTAAGTATTTGGTGTTTCTCATAGAACCAGTGAACTCTGATTTCACTGATTCAATAGTATACATGCCATAGCAATAAAAGATCATTAAATATGAATTTCTGTCTTCACAATTTGCCCCAAATTACAACAGTCACAAAAAATAACATAAACATGAACACTGTTTTTTGTTACTAACCTGACTATACAGAATAGAATATAATCTTTCAAAAGATTATAATGAATAATATTCCATGAAAATTTTGACATAATCTTATAAGGAAAATAACCATCAAGTATCAAGAAACCAAGCTAATTCACCAAATACCAGTCTAGTGAATTCACTAGCTATATCCATTTAACTACTTGGTATTGGTATTGCCTGACCACGTTTTGTCTTCATGACAGTTTCTTTTTTTGGGGGGGTGGAGGGGGGCGGTGGGTTCCAGGGATTGGACTCAGGGGCACTTGACCACTGAGCCATATCCCTAGCCCTATTTTGTATTTTATTTAGAGACAGGGTCTCACTGAGTTGCCTTGTGCCTCGCTCAATTTGCTGAGGCTGGCTTTGAACGTGCCATCCTCCTGCCTCAGTCTTCTGAGCTGCTGGGATTATAGGCATGTGCCACCATGCCCAGCCCATAAAAGTTATTTTAAGGAATATTCAATTTGTCTCTATTCTCATTCTCTGCTATAACTGCCTGAGAGTGATGGTTGGATAATGGAAAAGTAAAATAACATAACAGTCTTAAGTCTTTCAAAATATACTCTTCTCAATCACATATTAGCAGAGAATTCTTCACATTTAGAAGAGTCTAATGAACACATGCTCTGTAGGTTCAAAGTTTCCCTCCAAATATGCTCCTACATTTCCATTTTCAGATGCATAGACTGGAGATATACACTGACTATTCCTTAAAATGTTATTATGAGAAAAAAAATCAGTTAGCCTAAACTAAATGGTTTAAAAAAAACCAACAAATAAAACACTTTGGCTATTCAGTAACTGACACTAAAGCCACTACTATCGTAAGACTGAACTCTGAAGGTCTATCATTGATTAAACTTTCCTGAGCAATGTCTAAACACTACCCATTATCTAATAAAGTGAGTCACCACTATCCCTTTAAAGGCAAGAATCATTTCAAAGTGTCGGAAATATGCTATGTTATATAACACTGAATTTTTGCAACAGTCTGAAACAGAAACATAAGATTTTTAATTGAAAAGTGTCGGCAGTGTCAATGGAGCCGTTTGGCTGAAGAGATGGGGTACTCTTTGGAAAAAGATATTACCTGAGGAGAAAGAAGAGGCACCTACATAAAAGTTCAATATCAGAGCCCAGCTGGATGAATTCACTGAAGAGCTTAAGAATGTCTGGGACATAAGAGAAAGGCAGCACAAGCAAGGACTCTTCCAGTTCACTGAAGAAGAAAAAATAAATTTTAAAGACGTCACATTTCTTAACATGGTCAATTTTAAAATCTTTTCCTTAACTATTTTTCTGCTGCTTTTATACTTGAATTGCCCTTATCCATTCTAAGCTTAATTAAATGTTAATCTATATGCTGGATGATTCTCTCTTCATTGTTTTGATTTTCATACTTAATATTTTAATCTAGTTGGAATGCATATTGGAAAATGGCATGGTAGGAAAATCTGATGGTTTTCTTCCTCTAGATAAATGTCCCCAAAGACTTTTGTTGAATATTCTATCTTTACTTGATACTTCTTTTACCATATATTGAGTTCTATGTGTGTGTTCTTGGCTTTTCAGCCTATAACGATGATCAATTAATTTTGACACCAATCCTACATTATTTCAATTTTGCTAGCTTTATAGTTTTTTAATCTCAGAGACATATTTGCTCCCTCTAGAACTAGCTCTAGTATCAAATCATCAATTCTAATTATAACTCTCAAGAATATTTCAATTGGGATAAAAAATCTACTAATTAAAGAAAACAAAGTCTTCAAAACACAGAATCTTCTCAACTTGGACTGTTTTGCCCCCATTAATCAATTTTCTTTTACTTTTCGCTAGTAAAGTTTCATCATTATCTTTAGATGGTCCTACTAATATTTTATAAAGCTTACATGTAGATATTCTGATTTGTTATTAAAATAACCTTCAGTGGGTCAAACTTAAAAGAGAAATCCCAAAAAACATTATTCCAAAAACGTATGACAAAAAAAACAAGTCTGGAAAGCAGTAAAAGAAACAACAATAACAACAACAACAACAAAAAAGCAATAAAAAAAAATTCACAGGAAAAAAATAAATAATGGTCAATAAACATGATGAAATATTACCTTTTGTTAATAATAAAAATAAATGAATATACTACAATAACAGCTTTTGCTTTTCAAACTGGTACAATTTTTACAAGCTTGGTAAAAACCAGCTCAAGGACTCTGGAAAGTAATTTGGCAACATAAACCTGCAAAAAGCTCATGCCCATTCATCAGTTATTAGGCTGCTAGAACTCTTAGGAAAAATATTCCATAAGGATGACAAGGATTTATGTTGAAAGGTACTTATAAATAATACCTGATAACAGCAAAGTATGAGAAACAAACACAACATACAATAGTAATTATTTGTACAAAGAAATATTTTGATCTAACGTGTTTTGGAAGAACATTAAAAACATAAGCAAATGTTCAGGAAATATGTGAAAAAGACCATGATATGAAACTGTATACAGTATGATTCCAATTGTGTTTGTAGACAGAACATAAGCCTAAGAAAATATATAATAAAAAATGTCCATAGTTGGTACTTCTGGTTGAATTATATATTATTTCATTACCTATAACATAAACTACTACCCCTCATTTGTTCTTCAAAGCATCTCCCCCAAACTAGCTCTCACATTTCAAAAAGATTAATGAATAATTTTCCATGAAAATGTTGACATAATCTTATAAGGAAAATAACCATCAAGTATAATTACTATTTCACGTTCAGATAAGCATTCAATAAATGGTGTTACCTGACAATCATTAATAACTGTGCCCTAGGGCTCACCTTGACTTGATCCCTTTAAAAATCTCTAATACATACGCTGAAGGCTATAAAGGAAGGATAACACCATTAGTGATACTCTTTGTTGGTTTCTACTAAAGCACAATAATTTCTATTTCCTGAAAACAACAACAAAAAATACAGAACCCTCTCTCTCACTTGACAAACAGTGTTCTATAATGGCAAGACTTGCATAGACTTATACTTAGTTGGATTTGGGTTCATAATTAAGCTGTGTTCCTTACCGACCACATTATTCTAAGTACGTCAGGTCAATTTCTTTATCTATAAAACAAGGTACTCTGAATCACAAGATTATTGTGATGAATGAAACATGCAGGTGAAATACAAAGTAATTTGTGATTGCTGGATAAGCATGTATTTCATAGTACCCGCCTCTCTCTCTTCCTTTATCTAATTTATATCAACTTTTCCTCCAAAGATTTATTTCAAAGTTCATTTAAATGAACACAATCTTTTGAGGGTTTTGGATGCTGAGATACATAGAACTAGAAAACAGAAGAATGTCATTCCAACTGAAAAAGCTGACTTCAGAAGTCACACTAAAGTGGTCCTTTTGAAATACAAAATACCTAAGAGGATGCCAACATTCAAAATAGATTTTTAAAGACTAAAGATTCCCTATCTCATCCATTCTCAAATCATAATGCCTTCCCACTTCCTCTCCTGACTCTGAAAGCAATGTTGGAATAACCAAGAGGAAACTGTTAGACATTCTACTCACTGAAATATTGCCATAAGCCATCAGGATGGGGTGGATGGGAAGAGGAACCTATGAAGAAATTATTAAATCAAGTCATTAATTAAAATGAGACTTTGATGGTACTTGTCATATACAAAGTAATAATGATATTTTATAATTTCAAACAAAAGAGACCTTAAAAACTGAAAGAGTATAAAAGAATTATCAGGTGTTTTGGTTTTTGAAATACTTTTAAATGAGTTTAGGAAATATATTTCATCTAAAAATCTGAAATGGTTAGCATGCCTCCCAAACAAATGTAGGAATTTAATGTTTCTGCTCAGTATGTTAATCACATCAGTCTATAATTTCCTATCCTCTGCTTTTTATTAAGACTAAGTTTCCTTCCTCCAATAATTCCTCCATTTCTTCTAATATTAGAATTCAAAAAGATCTTACTGCATTTATCTTATATCCTAATCTGAGTTGATATATCCTGAAATGATGGTTTCCTTTTCAGTAATACTATTTATAATATTTCCCAGTGCATAACTTAATGGACTATCTCACCTCTTTCCCTGCAGCTTTACAGATGGCTTGGTGCTCTTTCATTTTTGCTGTTTCTTCTCGGTAAAGCTCAATGGCCTCCATGATCCTTTCAGCCTACAAAGATGATGACAAAGGAAAGAAACCATCACAACATCATCCCAGGATAGTGAAACTAGAAAGCCTGACTAATAAAGATGTGCCAATGGAGTGCCAAACAGAACTTAAAGATGTCTTTAGTTTTCTTTTTTCTTTAATGTATGAAGAAGAGACAAAGTGTCAGGGAAGCAAGTGAGATCATATCTGGACACCCTGAGTAAGGCAGTTTCCAGGAACACTTAAAAGGTGCTACATTCAGAAGATGTCCCTGCTAGAACCCAGGTACTGATGCAGTACTACTCTTGCCCTTGGTTATAAGGAAGAAAACAGAGGTTATGCTCTCCATCTTAAATTTCATCATCTTTCAGCCACAAAAGGGCTATGATGTGGATGACACAAAATAAGACTTGTGCTAAAATGTTGGGATACTATTAAAAAACAAGATACTACATTCCAGATCAACTTACTGCTTTGACTGTTTCAATAGTTTTCTTTCCAGTAAAATAATTGTCACCTTGAGTCTCTCCTGGAACCTGTCAGAAAAAGATATATCACTGACAGAAGTTAAAGAAAGGGTCAATAAAAACAATATAGAGATTATTTTATGAAAATGATAGCATAATTATCAGCTACCATAATTATTTAGTGTCAATCCCTATGCACAGATATTATAACATGCATTATTATAATATGCTGAAAATGGTCTTTTATTTTTATTTTTGTTCTAAATAATTCTCTAAAGCTTCATTTAATGACTTGTCTCATGAAATTTGAACATACAACTGAATAAAAAGCACTACACAGATACTTTTTCATATTAGCTGGTGATGCCTGTGGCATCTATCCCCAATTCTAATTACATTAGAAATTCTTCAAATTATCAAAAATTTCACGGTCTTGAAAGATTTACTTACTGCTGGTTGATCTTCCTTGGCTACACTCTCCTCATATTCTGCTTCCCTTTCCTGCCATGAGCCAGACAGATACAAGTTAATTTGACAGGAAAAAAACATGGTGCCTACATACAGAGAAATGAAGCAGGCAGAAGCTGCTTCTTTTGAAACATAATTCCCCTATGACATCTTTGACTGTGCCTGGTTTCTGAAATGGATGACGAGGATCTTGGAAACAAGGTTCTTAAATGACATGTGATTGCACTAGAGACAAAACTAACTGGGACAGCCTGTCAGTTACCCACCAGCATATTTGAACCAAGCCTAAAGTTCTCACCATCTCCCTTTCTTCTTCAAGAATAAGAGGTTCCCTTGTTCTTTCCCAAAGTCTCAGAGATTTGTCATGGGATGATGATACAATATAGTCTCCACTGGGGCTGACTGTCAAGCACCATATTTCCTGGTGGTGCCCCTGGAGAAAGAAAATCAGAAGAACTCAAATAATAATAACTCATCATAGATCACTATGTGCTTATATTAGTGTGTGATATAAACATTTGAAAAGTAGTTCTTAAGTAATGAGCAAATAGTACAGATAAGGGTTACCTCCAGAGTTTGTATGTGTTCAAATTTGTCTGCATCCCATTGCTTAATCTTATGATCTTTCCCAGCAGTAAAAAAGAGGTGAGACTTAGGTACAAACTGTAGGTACATCACACTGAAAAGGGAGAAAAGTATTCAAATGTCACAAGAAGACATTATGTATGAGTCCTACATACATAAATGGCATTTGACCAGCTAGTTTTAAAATGTCTGACAACCTTAAACTTCCAATTTATCACTGTTGGAGAACACTAAATTACAGACAGAGATGCTCTAGGGAAATGATACTTAACAGCTGACTCAAACGGAGGTCTTTGAGAAGACTACACCTACCTGTCATCGTGTGCAAAGAGAGACTTGTGGCAGTCCCCAAAGTCCAAACCCCAGATTTTCACATTCCTATCAGCAGAGCCAGTTGCTATTAGTGCTCCATCCTATAAGAGAAATGAAACATTACTTAGTATTTGAATTTTATAAATTAGATAAAAGCTAACTAGAACATTTAAAGTCATTTCTTGCAAAAACATTAAAATAAAGCCAAAAAATTAATTTCTTTTCTACCAAAAGTATCTAATTATTTTCACCTACAGAGATACTTATAAAGCTTGTTAGGTGAAAGCATGAATTCTGTAGCTTCAATATTTTTGTACTGCTACAATGCAGTTTTGATATAGGATTACCTATTTACTTTGTTAAATAGGAAGAAGAATCTCATATTTCTGCAATGGGATTTGGGAGAAGAATAGAAGGGGACAGAGGAGAAAAGAGATTGGAAAAGAATCCACTAAAGTGTTTATTATGACCCAGCCTTGAATCCCATAATCCTCTGTCATTATTTGCTCTTATCCTTCCTTTCCCAGTGCTCAGTACAAATGGCTCTGTACTGAGCACAGATCAGACAGCTATGAGGTCAATTCCTTTCCCTTTCACATGGAATAGACCCTTTTTAAAAATGGATATTCTCACTCCTAATCATAACCAGGTACCAGAAAAAATGTGATTCTGGCCACAACACTAAAGTATACATAATGTAAAATACTGTAATATCCAAGTATAAAGCCAAGTTCTCTCCACTTCACCAAAATTATCCTACAAAACAAAGGAGGATGGTTTTTTGGTGTTTCATTTTCAGGGTACTCTACCAACTACAGAAATTTAGATAATAAGCTAACTTGTTACTGAGACACAACTTAAGCTTTACTTACATAAGAGATGTCCATGCATATAACAGGTAGTTTGTGTCCATATAATGAAAGAAAAAACTAAACAAAGAAGAAAAAGAACATAAATAATTTCTATCTGTCTATAAAATATAGGTGTATTTGATTACATGTGGGTCTAATATAAATTTCAAGTAAAATACTAAATGCATTTCTGGATTGCTTTACATAAATTCTCAGAGACAAGCCACTGAAGACAGCTTGTTATGATTACCTGAGTCCATCAGAGACCCTATATGCACTTGCCAAGAATATAACAACTCAGTGAAGGCGAGGAGGCTCCCAGAAGCCTACTGCCTCAGAATATAGCACAGAGATGTTCTCTGGATCATTTAGCTGAAAAGACACTGGGACACTTATTTCACAAAAGTATTTCCCAATATTGGCCTAACAACACTCTGGGCAGGGGTCCAATAATAAAAAAATGATCCTAATGTATAGCCACGTGTGCAAATCCTGGCGATGACACCCAGAAATGCTCTTACAACTACTAACTATGGTAAAATCTTCTACCTGCAAGATTACCTGAATATATGTATCATATACAACTTAATTTCCATGAAATGTATGACTCACAGAACTCTTTTAAAACTCTTCCTTAGTGCACTTAACAATATTTTGACTCACAAGTTGTTAGAAATATACTATTGCTGGGTGTGGTCAAAGTTCTCTCTTTAGAGTCTCAAGCCAAATTCTCAACATCAGAATTAGTCAGAAAGAAAATATTCCCAGGCAGAATCACTGTACCTTTAAGGTGTCAACATAGAAAATTTTCACAGTGCAGTCCAGCAAAGATACAGCCAACAACTTCTGATTGGGAGAGTAACGGACACACAGAACATCTTCATCTAGTTGTAATGTTCGGGTCTGCTTCACAGAAAGTCTAGCACCACAAAAAAAGCATCAAGAAAAAAAATATATAAGTACTTCAGAAACACAGACAATTCCCATTTTTAGAGTGCAACACAGATATATGTCAAAAGATCATTCAATGGTCCCCCATTTTTCTTGCCAAAAAAAAAAAATAGACACAAAAAATGTCCACTTACCTCTTTTGGGTGCTATTTTCATCTTTCACCAACTCAAAATCCCAGAACTTGACAGATTTGTCTGCACCACCTGTCACAAAGCCTCGCTGGAAATCAAATGACATTTCAGTTACAAACTACTGAAACTACAGAAACTCTGCAAAGAAGTCACATCAAAATAATCTAAAAGACTTTTTCTTTAGGAACATAGGATAAGAATTTAGAAAAATGTGGTTCCCCCAAACCCCTTGCACTGCACTTTTGGTGCTGCCGCCACAGACCTTGCTTTAGAATTCCTAGCAGAGACCAACATAGATACAGGTGATAACTAATGAAAGGTTCTAATTGTATTTTTGTTTGCATTGGGAAGAAAAATCCTTAATGAACATTGTAGGACTTTTTGCTCACATAAGAGGGCAAGAATCAAAAGAATTTGCTATAAAGTAGTAAAACTAGTTTGACAAATATATACAGAATAGCTAATCTAACAAACTTCATTAAAAGGATTCACCTGAGAAAGATACAAATTTATCCCTGCAATGCATCTGTTTAAAACACGTTTGAAATGGTTTTCCAAGATCAAGAAAATCAGACCCATTACAGCATAAAATTGGTGTAAAGTATATAGAACAAGGGATCAGATCACTGAATCTCAGTTGTTTATTCTGCTGGCTCATAGACTTGTAACCCAAGAAGCAACATTTCCAAGATCCTTCACTTTGTTGCACCAAAAACTTCCATCATTTAGGGAAAAGAGAATGTTACAATTGCAAGGTTCTATTAATACTTTAAATTCACAGCTGTTTTGTTTTTATCTCAAATGATATTTGTCATTCTAAACTCTAGATTGAGTTTTTTACAAAAATAATATGTACTTTCAATGGATGAAGGTTTGCACCATTGAGAATATTTGAATGAATAGGCCAAAATCTTTTAAGGTGTTGTCAAAAACACCATCTTAAAATCTTTAGGGCAACCAGCACCATCACTTGAATAAATATACAGGTCTCCAGGGTAATTCCAATGTTTATTGACTCATAAAGGCTTAGGCTTATAAATTTTCTGAGAACACTAAACCTAAATAGCCAAAGTATTTGTACTAAGGAGGAACAGAAAAGGCTACTCTACCCTCTGCCTTGTGATGCTCAAGAGAACATTTCCTCTCGAACATTAAAAACCATTGGTATGAAGAATTGCTGATGATCAAGAGCAACTGAACCAGAATTCATTTCGTAAAGACACCTATTCACACCACCAGGTATAGGAAATGGCATCATACAAGAAGTCTGAAAATCAGGCACACCAAAAGAGTTTTCTTTAGAAAACCCTATAGAACAACAGTTAAACTTGATATAAAAATTGGGAAATGCAGCCACAGAGCAGATGTCCATTGCTTTAAAATATAGTTTAATTACCTGATCTGGGGAGAGAGACATGGACCACAAAGCTCCATCATGGGCATCTATTGTCTCCAATAGATTTCCTGAGGCCAAGTCATAGAGCTGCAGTTTCCCTGTCTGGAAAGACAAAAAATGAACACAGTTCTAATGAACACATCTACAATCCATGATTCATGCCTTTACAATTTAGAAAAGATTTCACAACCGAGCAGCAACAATGTGATCCAATGTCTAAGAAAATGGATCCCATGCTCCATAGTTCCTACCTGAATAAATGCATTCAAATACCCTACTGACATGTCCAATTATCCATGGCAGGGATTACCATGCTGCACAATGATGCACAGTACAACCCTGGAGTAATGAACTCCTGTCACTGTCACTGGTGCCACAACCTCAAAAGGGAAATATCATGGCCACAGGCAAACCAGAATAAACAAAATAACAAATGAAAATCTAAAAGCCTTTAAAGTTTAAGCAATCCTTTAAGTGGACTGCTTTATACAGTAACTAGCTTTAACCAATTCTTCTCCATCTAGTTTTAATTTCCTTTTCCACAATAAATTGACAATGACAGAGATCTACCTATAATGCTAGGAAGGGTAATGAATGAAGAAAAAAAAAATTATAATGGCATCCCATGATTCCTGCTTAGAGGTCTGTATGTGCCACCATCACAGAGCCAACATGCAACACACTCACAAAGGTGAAGCCTGGCTCTGGGATAAGCTTCTGCACAATATGGTGGTAAAAATAATCTGAAAGACTTTGAGTCCCTTGTCTGCCTCTTCCTAATTCTATGACCACTGGAGAATTCATCTCCATGAACCTGTTTCTGTCATCTGTAAAATGAAGATTATATTTGCAATGTCTCCAAAATGTTGTGAGAATGAGATGCATACTGCCTACCACAGGGACTAGTTCTGGGACTGCACACTACTCATACAGACATTCCTCAAACCGATTCACAAAATGCTTTTCCAACGGCAAATATTAGGTGAACATTTGTTGACAGAACAAATGAAAAATAAGGGAAATTTTTAATTCAAATGTTAACATTGTTTCTCTGATATTGAGTCTAAAATCTTTCTAACATGTCACACTTTTTGCAATAACATCCATTATAATATACAGAATTTTTCTAATAAATTTCATGCAAATGGGGCACAGGTTTAAGACAATAATGATGACAAATACTTACAAAGCACTTCAAAACACTCCACACACATTATTCCACTTTATTTTCACCACCACTACTACTACTACCACCACTACTGTTACTTCTGCTACCAGCTCTATCATCTACTAGTTATTTGCTGTGGGCCAGTCTCTGTGTTAATACTTCATCCCTGTGAAGTGTGTTGTTGACATCACTGTACCTGAGAAAAGCAAGCTAACAAGTAACTTCCTCCAAGGTTGCATAGCTAGTAAATAACAGAGCCAGGATTTAAATGCAAAGAATACAAAGAATCTGAATCTGAATCCATGTCTGCTTATGCTCAAGCTGATTGGCACCTAAGAATGAGGACTTTTAGGGCAGTTTGGTTTTATTTTATTGCCTTTATCTGTCAAACATGATAGCAGATATTTAATAAATTTTATCATTAATCAATACATCATCAATTATCATCAATTAAAAACATCATTTATCATCAATTAAAACAATTACTATTATATGTTCATGAAAAGATGCATGAAAGAATGATCACTAAATATTAATGACAGCCATCTCAGGATCATGATTTCAATTTTTTTGTTTATAATTTGACATAATGGTTTGTTTTTTTAATACATTAGGAAAATAAAAAAGACTAAAAAAGCCAAAAAATTACAACAAACATCCTTCCATATTATCTAGCTCTAATATATTTCCCATTCGCTAAAAAAGTCAGATTTCTCAAACAACTTTAAGATATTGAATAGAAAAACCCCCAGAAATTCAAAGAAAAGTCCCAGTTTACCTTTGTTCCTATGACCACCTGCCTATCACCAGGTACAAAGAATGAGCAAAGGGCATATTCACAGGTCATGGTGCGAATACACTGCAGTGTAGACCTATGAAAGAAGGAATGAAGAACTCTTGGTAAGGGAACTGCTTCCATAGCTTAAATGTCAGTGTGTACATTCTGACATATATTTAACCGCACAGAGATCAATATGAGAGAAAACAAGTCTCAATAAATCTTGGTTCAAAGGGATTATACTCAAGGAAGAATATGTTACACAGCACTAAATTTTTGCTTTCTTTGTAGAAGCCTCCTAATCCTAAGGAACAGAGATCATAGAAAAGCAGGGTAGGGAAAAGTATCTGTTGGGCTCCCCAGGGCCTGTTCTATAATTACCAGGAAGCAGGTAAGTATGAGTAATACAAACTGAATTAGCATCACGACAGTTCACTACAAGTAAAGTTCATTTTATAGGACCATGTCCATCTATCCAGTCATATGCCACATTATGATCAACAACAGACTGCATATGAGACGATCTTATAAGATTAATAGAAAAAACAGCTACCTCCTAGTGACATTGTAACTGTTGCAACACTGTAATGTAATGCATTACTCATGTTTGTGTTGATGCTGATGTATGAAAACCTACTGTGCTGCCAGTCATGTGAAAGTGTAGCATGCACAATTATATACAGTACATGATACTTGAGAACAATTAGTGGCTATGGTGATTTTTTATTTACTACACCACACTTTGTTAAAATCGTTATTTTTTTGGTACTTCTGTTACCAAAAACAAATGTTTGCTGAAAACATTAGGCCATGTTACACTGGAACCACATAGACCTGTACTAGTAACTCAAGGATATTTATAAAATGAGGAGGAAATCACCTAACAATGCTTTTTTCAGAATGTGTCCCTTTTGTTAAGTGATGCACAGCTGTATAAATCAAATGCTTCACCACATTAAACAGGCATTTACTAAATGCCCAAAATGAACCAAACATAAAAAGGCAACTTTTTCTAGTCTAACCTCCACATGTCTATGGTCAAGATACACTGATCACACATTTTGAGAGAAATGTACACAGGGCCTTAAGAAACTAATAATCAACTGTCAGGGGTATGAAAAAATAATTCAAAGGAAAAGAAATTCTACTGAATAAAGATATAGAAAAGATATTTCACAAACCTGTTCCATATTTTAATGGAATCAGCTGCTGCTGAAAGTACAGCAATATTGTCTGAGCTGAATGACAAAGTCCGCACGTCACTGCGATGACCCCCGATGGTGATTCTGCTTATCCTGATGGGCTGAGGAGTAGGCAAAGATGCATTCAGTGAATATAATTCCACTAGATTGTTCTGTAGCAGGAAGACTGCCTTCAACTCCCCTTGGGGTGAATGAATCAAGTCAAAGGATCTGCATGGGAAAGCAATCATAAAAGTTTTAGCTACTATTTTAGTTCTCAAAGTTAACTTTGTCTCAAGGGAAACCTTGGCAATGTCGTCAATCTATATGAACAAATATAAAGAATTTAACAAATAAGAGTGCTCTAAGTCTTGCATAGTAGTCAAGTACAGTCTTTTAAGTCAAAAAACCTGGGCTCAAATCTTGATTCTGACATACATCACATTTTTGTGTATATATTTTTCACAAGCCATTTTAAATCCTTTCTGAACATGAGATATAATACTTTTTTAAAACTGGAAGCAGATAAAGTTAAACAGCTATAAGCTATAAAGTTATTATAATACAAATATGACATAAATAGGGAGACCCCAAGGTGTGGGCAACAGGAATAGTTTCACAGTGATCACTGTTCCAAAAAATATAATTCATATAGAGAGCATGCAAACACATGAAAGACCTAATAATACTTGCAGCTTACTTCAGATACTATGTTTTTACTCACTTGATTTTGGCAGAAGTTTTGATATTAGTCACCCGTTGGATTTCATCTTGCAGAGTCATTTCAACATTAATTTCAAGGTCCTCCTCCTCCCCCTTGCAAGACTTTAATCTGGGTAGTGGAGGAGAAGAATATCAACCTTTCACATTTCTAGAAGCAGTTCTGCTCTTTCAGTCCAAAATCCTGCCCCATGGCAAACAAGTTATATAGAGTTATATATCAGTTATATAGTTACTTAACTACACAGGATTACCATGAGAATTATAATCAATGTAAACTATGATTCCACTTAATGGGTACCCTTAAAATGTATTCTGGACGAAAGAGCTCATAAAATTTCCTGGAATGATAAAAATTTCCACTGAAATGTTTCTCATACACTTTTCTAACTAAGACTTAAAAAAAAAAAAAAATTCATTGTCCTGCACTTAACAATCTAACCATGTCATATAAATCAGCAGGACAATATAAATTCATTGTTCTGCACTTAACAATCTAACCATGTCATATAATTCAGATGACATTTTGTCTCTTTGAGATTTGATAAAATTTCAACAGAGAATGTATTTCTATGATTGTAATGACCTATTT
Organism: Glaucomys volans; assembly: GCA_020662805.1. Taxonomy (NCBI): domain Eukaryota; kingdom Metazoa; phylum Chordata; class Mammalia; order Rodentia; family Sciuridae; genus Glaucomys; species Glaucomys volans. The sequence goes on from JAJEJO010000211.1 coordinate 743,001, forward strand.
CAAGGTTATATTATCCCTCAAATTCACTTCTATAAAAAGTCCATCTTTTCTTCTCAGTTCATCACACAATCCACCTTCCTTCCTTATAGGCTACTGCCATTAAAGGCACACTGCAGTTTAGAAACTGTTTTAAAAAATCTGCATAGTCTCTTTCTAGTTCTCTGTGTCTCAGTCTAAGAATCAGAAATGTATTAATTACAAAGATGCACCCTAAAGTAAAAATTCAGCATGGATTCAGACCCACAAATTCTTCTTTAGCTTTTAATAGTAATTGGTAATAAAGTAATTACTTCCTTAAATAAGCTATGGTTTTTCTCAGGAATATGTGGCCTACCCAGGATACTTAAAGGAAGATGCTGAGGAATGAAAGTGATTACATAATATTATGTGCATACAGAAATATGGCATAATGAATTCTACTACTCTGTATAATTATAATGTACCAATAAAAAATTTTTAAAAATAGAAAAGTGAGTGAATTCTGTGCTATGTAAATGATTTCTCACAAAGCTGTGACAAAAAATTGAGAAAACACACTTTGCTTTCTTTCTAGCTTTCTTCATCTTCTTCTCCTTTTTCTTCTGAACTTCCTCTTTAGACAGGATACAAAACACTTCCAGCACAGAGTCAGTTCCCTAGAAAGGCAAAAGGTTGTTGTAAGTCCAGGAGAGGCAGTTTGTAATTTAGCTATTCTTGGTAAGACCTAAACTGTAAATATTTGGTTTTCTCCCCTTACTAATTGTATTGACAAAAATCTCTGTTTTCTCATCTATAAAGTGAGAATGCCATTTCCTTCTTATAGTATTGCTCTGAAGACTAGAAAAAAGGTAAGTACTTTTATATTGCTTGGAAAGTCAACATTTAATAAATGACTGCTAATAAAAGTAATCATTTATATTATTGTTATGCAAATGCAAAATAAGGATTATAGATCCACATAGTACCACATAATGAACTATTAACATGACCAAAGAAAAAATCCATCTCTACACGGAATGTGAAAGAACAGAAGTACCTGAAAGCAGCTAGCCCTTGTTATTTTCCCCTAAGCCTGGTACTCACATGGCAAGCAAGAATCCTGCCTGTCTTGTCCACTGCAAGGTTCACAACTCTGTCCCTTCCTTCCCGCATTATGGAACCAGCTTTTGTGCATGAAAGGATGCGCTACAGAAGCAAGAGATGAAGGTGAAATATAAGTTCTGCTGAACCCCTGAAAAGATATGATTATGATAAATGCAGGTGATAAAAATATTCCTTAAAAGATGACAACAATTACAGATTTAAAACTCTGCAGTTCTCACTTGTCTCACTACTCAACTCAACAAAACAAACAAAAATGAATTACATCCTCAGGAGTTTCATCCATCTCAAGGGAGTCATCCTCTGCTACGACTGAGTCCTGTATTCTAGGAGAAGACTCTTTGACTTTCTTGGGCTCTGGTTCTTCCAGGTCTTCAACCTGTTTTATAAAAATGGGAAAACAAAACCTGAAATGTGTTTCAGGAGGTGACTCTTAGTCCTAATGACATAGAAGCCTTTCCTATGGCTACTAATAGCTTGATTAATGAACTCTGATTAAACTTCAACAGCAGGACAAGTACCTGAAATTATTAAAGAATGATTACATCATATATAACAAAACATTATTCATTTTACTATAGCCAATAACTTCCCTAAAGTGTAAGGACTACTATTTAGTAAATAGTGCAAAAATCATGACGCACTCTTCATTAACTTCAAAACATTCTCTGTTCTTCGAAGATAAACCTTAGCAGGCTAATATATGTAGAACCCAAAATGGGTTCTATGGTGGTAATATCTAACTTCATCTAAATCTAAGGTCTGTAACCTTTTGCCCTTCACACAAACTCTTTGAGTATCTAAAAAATAGTTATAAACCAGAACATACATTTGTAAACATAAAGATTACAGTTTTTTGTTTGAGGGGAACAGCTCATAGATACCCTGAAATATATACATGGAAAACCAAAGGTCCAGGAATATCAGGCTAAGAATGCCATAAACTAAAACATAAGCATTATCAGAAGCTGTAATTTTAAAGCTATTTTTCTTCTGTGCTCAAATAAACAAGGGCAAGAGCATATACATAATGAAGAAATATCTTCATTTAGAAGTTATAGGTTATGAATGTGATAGAATTCCTTCTAGTACTATGTGAAGTATTTGATAATTATACCTGATTCAATAAACCTATGAAATTGCTAAAACATGACATTGCTCAAGACCCCCAAAAAAGTAATTACCTCTTGCAGATAAGCAATGTCCCAAGCTCTCAATTCACTGTCTGAAGCTCCAGTAATAAGTCGTTTTTCTTCTGATACCAGAACCAACCCCCATACCTGTAGGGTATAAGAAGATACATACAATTTTTAAGAGATTCTAGGCTGTAAAATGTGACATTCCAAGTCTAAGTATAGTACAGTATAATCTCTTTGGCCTGGCCTTTAGAAGTCTCAGAAAAGGCATATTAAGGCACTTTTACAGGGAAAAAAAAAAAAGGCTCATTGTAGGACTGTTGCTTACACAATACTAAGAGTTTCTCTCCAACTTCCTATTCCCAAATTTAAATAATGGCTGTTCAACAGAAATCCTAACTGTAATCCATTCAAATGGTGATTCTAGGTCTTAAACGTCTTTGCTTTCAGCAGTATCTAGCAAATAAAAGGTGTCGTATTGATGCCTATTGCAAAATTTTTGACCTCTAGGTCCAAGAATCAAACAGAGAAAATAATAATACTATTGCAAAATCTAATTTTCTTTCTCATTAATTCAAGCTATTATGTTTTTGAAAGCCTGACATAAACATAGCACTGAAAAGGATATGAAGGTGTTTCAAATACTGCCTGAATTTGAACACATCAAGCCAAATAGTTACAATCTGCTATTTATGTGTCGCCACACCAGGCACCATACACAGAATATCATTAAACCTCCCTTGAATCAGAAGTGGACTCGTACTCAGAAATAGTGAAACTCAAGATTAAAAACTATTTAATTTTTATTAAATGCCAGACTTGCTATATCTGCTCCAAAGGCTGGCACTGCTTCCACCAACTTATCTCATTATCTCTCAAGACAGCATATGATCACCATCACCATCACCACCACCACACAAAAAAAGATGCCATTCAGCATATGACGATTATGAGCAGTAAAAAGAAATAATAATAATAACAATAACAACAACAACAACAACAATAATAATAAAGAGCTAGAGAAAGGGGCCAGAAACAAAAACACCTTCTTGCCATTCTTTCTCTGGGTCCATGACCCAACATGTACCTCAGTTCGGTGGCCAACCAATGTTTTGAAACAGTGCTGGGTATCAAGGTCCCACCATTTCACCATGGTATCTTTTCCACTAAAAAACGAAACAAGAAAAAAAAAAAAAATTATTTAGAAAGAATCATTAAACTAAGGTGGAAATAAAGGACTCACTTGTTGCTTTAAAAAGAACATATATAGCAACCATGTCTAAAGTTTCTATTCTATCTGATCCTCCTTCTGAAAAACAAAAAATCCTAACTCTCCATGTAGTTATTCTTATGTAAAAGATTAAGATGGGCGAGCCTACCGCGTCCCAGCTAGCCGAACCTCCGTGCCGCGCCTCCCTTGCAAGGTTTCAACAGACTTCATCAAAATGCAGTCTCAAATGGAACATGCCATGGAAACCATGATGTTTACATTTCACAAATTTGCCGGAGACAAAGGCTATTTAACCAAGGAGGACCTGAGAGTACTCATGGAAAAGGAGTTCCCTGGATTTTTAGAAAATCAAAAAGACCCTCTGGCTGTGGACAAAATAATGAAGGACCTAGACCAGTGCAGAGATGGCAAAGTGGGCTTCCAGAGCTTCTTTTCACTAATCGCAGGCCTGACCATTGCATGCAATGACTATTTTGTAGTACACATGAAGCAGAAGGGAAAGAAGTAAAAAAATCCAGCAATTGTTCCCATCCTGATAAAAAGCTCTCCCAAAGGGTTGCTTAAGGAATCTGCCCCATAGCTTCCCTTGTAAAGATTTCATGAGAGGATCAGGACCCTTAGAAAATGTGCAAATAACATCCAACTTCCATTTGACAAGCAGAGAAAGTTAAAGCTTTTGATTTTTATATTGTTTGCATCCTCTTACCCTCAATAAATAAAGTCTTTTTTTTAAAAAAAAAAAAAAAAAAAAAAAAGATTAAGATGTTTCACTTACTGTAAGCACAATAATGAACTGAATTCAGAATATTTAGTATTCTTCTGTGTTCTTTAGGAACATGGAAATCAAATCCATCCTGCCTTCCTCCCACTATTTCCATCACCACAGCATTCATATTCTCAGACTAACATGGAAACATCTTAGACCATTCCTATGTTCCTGTCTCCTGTGTCCAGTTAGCTGCCATGTCCTGAAAACATCTCCTCTGTGAAATCTCTAAATCTTGACCCCTTCCCATCCATTTTTGTATAAAAAAACCTGAATTTCAGTCCTGCTACCTAAATTATTTTTAATAGCTACTCATCTGATCTCTACAACCACAGTTGGTATCCTCATTCCATCCAAAACACCACTGTCAGATAATCTCAATTTTTAAAATTTATACATGCTCATGATCTCTGCAGAATCAAAATCAGGCTCATTAGCATCATTTTCAAAACCTCCTATAACTGGTTCCTAACCCCATAAAACAATCCTTTCCTAACAAAGGAGTAATCCCCAATGGTTCTACTCCTCTTGCTCAGATGCCTCTTTCCTACTTCCTCAGCAATATAAATCAAATAAAATTTTCCTTCATGAGGAGGGGAAGCACTCAACAAAAAATCTGACTTACAAAGTTCATCACATATAATCCTACCTGCTAGTGTTACTCTCTCACAGAATCTGTCTTATTTGAACGAGACACCCTAATACAATTGCATCCTGTCACATAGGAACAACCTTGTCACTGGGGCAGCATTTAGTGCTTTTTCACTTTTCCTGAGTCATTACTAAAGTTCTTATAGCTACTGCATGGTAAACATTAAGATCTCAGTCTTTCCCAAGTGGTCTTTTCTTAGGAGTTATAATTATTAGACTATCATTATTAAATGAGGTTGAACCACTTATAAAATTGCTATTGATCATTTTGACTGACAAAAATGGAAATTTCAAATGGTTTAACCTTACAGATGTTCAGAAGGTCTATGAAACACCTCTCTCTTCAAAAGGTAGACTAAATTAAACACCTGGTATTCACATCTGCCTATACTTCACATTTTGCTTTCCTGACTTTCTAGGGTTCTAGAAAGTAAACAAAGCTCACTCCATAAAAGTTGTATCAAAACATAAAGAAACATAGAAAAGCTGATATCAAAAGAAATCAATGACAAAGCAGTAAAGAGAATTTTAAAATGCAATAGCTTTAGATAGCTCCATGATACTGTTTGGGAAGGGGGAGGAGAAAGAAAAGCAGAAAGCAGAAAAGGCTAGTACATAAGCACGATCATGGTGCTGAGAAAGTAAGGAAACAAATTAGAAATAAAATCCATTATTTCTTACCTAGTAACTAGCAGATTCTTTTCTCGTAGGAACAACACTTGTGTGATGGCATCCTTGTGGCCCTTTAGACGGTAGAGGCCACTTTCATTGATCACATCCCACACAATAACATCTGTATCCTAAAGGGATGAAATAATGCAGAAGAAAAATAGCTTCCTTTACTTCGCAACAATGTTATTTAAGTATTACAATGCAATACAGTCTTTTAGAAAACTTGAAAAGCATATAGAAAGTAGAGGAATAAACATTACCTTAATCCCATCACCCAAGGACAGTCATCAGATACTTTGTTTCTATTGTTCCACTCATTCTTTCCTATATGTGTGGTGTATGTATGTATGTGTGTGTGTGTGTGTGTATATATATATATATATATGTTTATTTACATATATTTAAATTTATATTTCTGCTATGTTCCTGTTACAAAACAGAGGTCAGTTTATAACCTTTTTTCATTTAATAATATTTCCATTTTTCCAAGTCATTCCAAAGTGTTCTCATTATTCATGCTCATACAATAATTAATCCTAAGGATATACCATAATTTATTTAATAATTTTTCTATTTTAGACATTTAGGTAGTTTTTGATTTTCTGGCACCTATACATATGCAGAAATGAATACTTCATATGTACATAAGTCTTTGTATATATACCTATTAGAATAAACACTAAAATGGGAAATTCTTGGATTAAAGTTTTTGATTCATGCCATTGAAAAAATCCCCAGACTGCACTCATCTATAAAACCAATAGTGATATAAATGACAAGGCTAATGCTCATCTGCTTAACTCTTGAGCATTATTAGATTTCTCAAAAACCACTGCCAATTTCATAATAAAAAATGCTCAGTCATAATATGTATTTTAATTTGCATTTCTAAATATTGAGAATTTCTTTACACGTACCATGGTAGTATGTGGCCATTTGCATCTCTTTAGAATTGCCAATTCATGTATTTCATCTATTTTGCTTTGGGTATCATCTTTTACTTGACAATTTGTAAATTATTAATACATAAACATTAATCCATTCTTTTAATATTATTTCCCTTGTTCCTTGTCTTTTAATATATCAAACCTATCACTCTTCTTTAATTTTTTCTTTGCTGATACATTTGAAGTCCTTTGCCATCTTGATAAACATTTACTTACATATTTTATGGTTTACTTAAAATATTATTTTTTCATCTTCAAGTCTTCAATGTGCAACTCATATGTCATGAGGTAAAGACTTAATTGAAAATTCTCAGCTAATTGTCTAAGTACAATTTTATAAGTAATCCATCGTTTTAATACTTCTCTGAAATATCACCTTGAAAATATACTACTAATTAGGACTATAAAAGTGGATTTGTTCCTAGGATTTCCATTTGATGGCAATAATGAACTATTTTGCATTGGTATCAAATCAGTGTAAAACTTTTGAAATTAAGGTTTTTATAATGTATTTTAAAATGATCCTTTTATTATTATTCTTTCCACAAATTTTGGTGTTAACAATTCATTCGTTTTTCCATACAAGCTGTTAAACTTTGGTCAAGTTCTAAATGAAAACCTTTGGGATATTTATTTAAATAACTTAAACTATGCAAATTAATTAAAAAAACACTAGCATCTTCTCAATATATCCTCTGCCCATTCAAAAACATGAATTGTTTCCATAAAAGTATTCTATCATGTTCTTCAGTAAAGTTTCATGATATTTTTACATTACTTAACATCTTATTAGGAATGAAAGCTTTACATTCTGTTTGTAACTCATGACTTTTGGGATACAGGTAAGCTACCAATTTTGCAGAACTCATTGGCAAATAATTATCATAGTCTCCTTCAGCCTTTGCTTTCTCTTCCTTGTTTTACAGTTTTGGGTAGTACTCCACAATGTGTTGTATTATAGTTGCCATGGGTATTGTCTTATTCCTGAATTTCAGTCTTTTACCAGAAAGTACAACAGGAAAAAAAAAGAGAATCTCTCAATTCACACTCATTCTTCTTATTCTATTTCTACCATCTGTATATGATTTTGAACATTGAAAGCCCATAATTTCAACCAACAATTTTTGTGGACAACCTGCTTTAGCATAAACCATAAGGCTTTTAATGTATCAAGGTCTAAGCACCTGCCTCAAACTCTTACCTTGGACCCGGAAGCCAGTCTGCCACCTAGCTGATCATACTTCAAGATAGTGACGGCTGCTTTGTGTCCATTAAAGGTCACATTTCCTTCCCCACTCAGGAGACTGAAGATTCGGACAGACCCATCCTCATAGCCAACAGCTAAGTGCAGCCCATCTGGGGAAGGGCACAAGCAAGTGACTTCTTGCTTAAGCCCCTGAAGGATGAGAATCTGAAATCAGAAAAATCAAAAACAAGGTAGAGAAATTAAAGCATATTATCAAAGGAAAAGTGTGGAAATAATCAGAAACAGTAAAACTGAACATTTATAATTCAAAATTGCTCTTAAAAATGATAAAACTTTGTAATTCATTTCAAGTTAATGTAGGAATTATTATCTGTACTAGGCAATAAAATATTTAAGAAAAAGTAAAATTATTTTCTCCAAAGTTCTGCATTGGCATAACACATGCAAAATTTACCCAGGCAATAAAATAAACTCGTAAATCTTCATCTAGATCATTTTTAATAAAGGGTTACAAACTCCTCTTTGCTTTAACTGAGCCTCATTTTACGAGAAATAAATATGCATGGCTGTAGAGTATACCAACTATGTATCATGTGGTTTTATCCCAAGGAAATCTGGGTGGCAAAGTACCAAAGTAATAACCTCTTGGGAATCACAGAGTGAATGAACAAGATAAAAATACCTATATTTGATTTGGAAGAAGTGGTAAGCTTAAGAAATTCAGTATTACACGAAGTCAAAGCCTGGTTTAAAATCCCTTAGTCCTCATCTACAAAACTAAGAAAAAGACAGCATCAACACAGCAGAGTAATATGCTATTTAAATGTCTAATATATTATAATTGATCGTAAGAACAAGTAGAACTTGAAAAATAGAGAAACTGATAGAAAAGAGCAAACAATGTCAGGAATAAATAATAACATACAAATATGACTGCCAGATATCTAGGAAGTAAGATTCTATTTAGTTATGATTTTCAGAATTTGGTGGAGAATACAACAAAATTTTGATGGTCAGCTATCTAGACCTAAAGGTAAAAAATATCTCTTCTAAAGACACACATACACAAAAATCAATGCATGATAAATAAATCAGAGCTCCCCCACTTCTGCCTCTCCATCTTCAAATACCCACAAATCAGTATCAACCTAGTTGATTTTTTACTCACCTTCTCTCCTTTCCTTAAGTCCCAGATGAAAACATGTTCACAGGCTGGTACTGCCACATAGCGTCCTTTCTCACCACGAAGTGTCACAAAGACAATATTACCTTTTTGGCTTCCAATCAGGCCAAAGACTGCACTAGCAACATAGCGTAGGTACTGCTTGGTAAGCCCCATGTTATGATGTCTGATTCTACAAGTGATGTAATCTGTGCATATAAACAAAGAAAACTCAGTTCTTTAGGTTGCATGGTTCTGTTTATCATGTAGTTAAAAGCATATAAATTGTGGTTTCTTAACCTTTCTTTAGACTGAATAAATTAGTGATCTAAAATATCTGGACATCATTATTTCTAAATCTATGAGGGATATGTGATCTCTCATTTTTAAGCTTTACATTGTTTACATTGTCAGATCAACTTCATTTAGAATATCTGACACCAAAGCCTCAATGCATCTAAACAATTCAGTTCTTCCCATTAAATTACCAAAGTTTTGACACTAAGATGGGCAGCCTGATTGGACATATTTATCAATGAGTATTTACTGTAAACCTACTAATTAGAATGGCACGACTCTAGTAACTAGAAATATGATGTTAAGACAAAAGCCCTGACCCTATGGTATTTATCTTCTAGTATGGTGGTTCTCAAACTAGCATTCATCCAAGTCATCTGGAGGGCTTATGGAAACACTGCTGGGAACTATCTCATTCCAACCCCTGGAACCTGTTTCTTATTTACTATATGTGGAATGGAGTCTAAGATTTCATCTCTAAGTTCCCAAGTACTTCTGCTACTGTGGCTCCTGGACCACAGTATTTTGAGAATTATTGTTCTAATAAATGCAGATTTGTCCTTAATTTCAAAATCAGAACAGTCACCTCCCTTGACACATAAATGGTGGAGCAACTTGGCACCCTATTCTTGAAAGATTCCTGTACTACATCAAATTCAATGAAAATGCTTGTTGTGAATAAAAGGTACAAAAAGAAAAGTAGGTAGGTCAATCATGTCTGTTCTCCCATGGAAGATTAAGATAAGTGTCCCACAAACACTCACACAACTTAAAAAACACAAGAACACAGAGGTTACAGTCTCTAGGGGAGCTGTTCTTGTTTTGTTTGGTTTAACTCTATAGTGTCTCTTTCTGATAAGAATCTGCCATACTAGTCTGCTTTAACAGAAAAATATCCATTCCCAACTCTCTACTAATATTGTGTTAGTAATCATGTACTGGCCCCAAGGGTCTACTCACAGGCACCAACACAAAGCCAATTAAAGGTCAAGAAGAAGGCACGACAGTGCACGCCTGTAGTCCCAGCGGCTCGCAAGGCTGAGGCAGGAGGATCATGAGTTCAAAGTCAGACTCAACAACTTAGTGAGGCTTTAAGCAACTTAGAGAGACCCTAACTCAAAGTAAAAAATTTAATGAAAAGGGCTGGGAATGTGGCTCAGTGGTTAAGGGCCCCTGGGTTCAACCTCTGGTATCCTCCCCCCAAAAATATCAAGAAAAGATAGTATTGATATGGTAACAATGTTTTTAGCCTAGTCATTTGACTAATTCTTTCCCAATTCCCCTCACTCCTAAAGTCTCTGAACTGTAGCTGCTCCTCAGGTTAATCCATCTACCACTTTCTCCTATAGTATTTCCTATGGAGAATTCATATAGCATGTCTAGGCCAAAGGGCTATCTCCATTTTCAGTCCTAACTGCATGAATACGAATTACAGAGCTCCAAATACTTGCTGGATACCTTTACCTTCAGTAAGTGTCACATTTTACATGTCTCCGGCCAAGCCTGTCTTAGTTCCTGAACCCCTGTCCTTTCTTCTGACTTGAAGATATAAAATCATTTCAGCTCTTTAGGTTCAAAACTTTGTAGTAACCTTTGACTCATTAATAAAAAATGACAGTAGCCATGATTTAGTGACTGATCAAGATACAGTAACTGATACATTAAATGTACATAATAGTGTTTACTTACAAAGAGTAATTTGTTAAAATAAGTTAAGATATGCAAAACACTAGGAAAGGATGTATGCACATTGTAAAATACATTGAAATTCTCCAAGTAATAAAGGAGGCTACATGATCTTATCTTCATTTTACAAAGATCCTAGACAAAGACATTGAACAGCTAGCACAGTCATTCAGCTAGTATATGCCAAAGCCAGATTCCAATTCAGCTAGTATTTTCTCTGAAACTTTTGTCTTAAACCACTATGCTAAAATGCTTTTCTCCTCTCATATTTTTCAACTCCATCTGATTGTTTTTCTGAAGTAAAATCTTTTTTTCCTTTCTAGCACTTTTAGTTCCAGTTATCAATCGGTCATTGCACAGTTTTTCAACTAGCACCTTCACGTCCATGTTTTTCACTGGTTTCTTTCAAAAGTAATACTACCTGGCTAATCTTTTTTCAAATGCACTGTCCCTACTCCAAAGCCCTTGAAAGGGCTAAGTCGTTTGCCGGTTTCCAATAACTCATCCCATTCTCCTTTCTTAGCCTTCTCTCTTGTCCAGCTGGTTTCCTTCCTGTGACCTTGCTTTTTTTCGTATTATCATCTCACCTAAAACAACATGCATTCTCCCGTCTACCTATTTTAGTTAGGATTATCCTCAGACACCCACTTCTTTCCCGGCAAGCCTATTCTTGCAGCCTTTTCTATTCAATATTTAAACAACCTTCCATACAACTTGACACTGATCCCTTTCGTTTCACGTACTCAGATGTTGCCTCCTTTTGGAGAGACTTTAGGACCGTATCTTCTTCCAAGACTACACCCTCACAACTACCCATCTTACAGCTCTCCCAAACACGCTGTCACTGTAATGCACTTAAGGCCGGGATTGTTGTAATGAACTCGGCACGTCCCTAAAACGAGGCTTAAAGTGAGGAAGTTTTGCACATCGAACCAACATGGCTCAGCATCCTCAATCCGGTGCGCACACACAGTCGGGCAGCTCTCACCAGCCACAAACGTAGCATAGAGGCCTCCAGGTACTGCTGTGCGGACCCGAGCAGTCACCGGGTTCCCCCATCCTTGAGATCGGCCACGAATCCTCCCGCACACCTGCTGCTGACACAACGAAGGCCTCCGCCAAGTTCCGCCCAACACCAACAGCCTAAGAGGTATTCGAGAATCGCCGTACTTCTCCCAGACTTACCTTAGCCTCCACGAGGCTCGTGCCACCAGCACCAACCCACGGGACCTGCCCCTTCCGGTCCGGGCTGGAGCTCCTTCCGCCCGACCTTCCCTTCGCCTTCTAAGCGGAAGTGACGGGAAGCCGCTCTCTGATTGGGCAGCGGTAGCTGAGAGCGGAAGCCCGTGTTTCGCAGCCCAGAGCGTTTTCAGCTGGTCATTCCAGCTTCGGAGGTCTTTGGTCTTAACCACTGCTCCCTTGCTGAGGGTGGTCAGGAGATGTCACTCGGCAGCCTTCTACGAGGAGTTTAACCCGCCCCGCCGCCGCCCGGATGGGACCGCCGGAGTGCTGTGAGAGGCGGGACGGAGGCCAGGAGTGAAGGCGGGCGGAGCGGGCTGGGGTGCCGCGGGCGGCTGGCGGCTCATGGCTCACGGGATCTGGCCCCTGAGGGCTGTGCAGTCCGGAGGAGTTACCTCCGCCCGGCTTTTGCAAGAATGAGCGTGGCGCTTCTTTCCCGACTTTTGGTTAGGTTCTCAGCTGAGGTGCTGTCAGGGTCGCGGTCGTGATTAGAAGAGAGTAAACAGACCCGGACTCTAGTACGGTAGCCAAGGAGGCGTGCGTCCCGGGATGTAGATGAAATTGGGCGTCCGGGAGCTCTGCGGGTTGTAGGTCCAAAGTCTAGTCCATGTTACCGCCCCTGTGGGCTGGGAGTTCCTCCACCGGAGAGCTGCTCAGGTTAAAAGTGGGTAGACACTGAGTCCAGGATGCTGAGTTGTCTAGGTCCGCGCAATCCCTGAAGTGACATTGGCCTGGCTTTGTGTTTCCGCTTTCAGGCCATTTGAGAGGGAAGAGAGCAGGTTTGGCCCCTCCTTGTTTGCTGACTGAGGCTTTGGTGTTCTGTTGCCTGATGAAAATTAGCTTTTCTCTTTTTTTATTTCTGCCCGCTTTTATTCTTGGGGTGCCTAGAAGTTTTGAAAATTAACTCTGATGTCTGTAGCTGTGCAAAAGGAAATCCGACATATAATACTTAAGTAAGCCCCTGCCATCGCTTATTGAACAAAACATTCACACTCAGCCTGAAATTAGACTCTTATCTGATTGTCTTCGTGTTTTTTAGACAGCTGATCTTCCATATTCAAGAAAATTACAGTAGTAAGAATACATGTGATGACACTGGATACTGGATAGCTGTAGTACATAGGTGTTTTGAAACAAGACTAATGTGAATTAGATGAATGAGAAGGCAAGAAACTGTGGCAATAGACTTATTCCAAGAAGACTGTAGGGAGCGTTTGGATGGGTGTGTATGGTTAATATCTCCTATAGGTGTTATGCATTGTCTTATAGCGACAAAATATGTGCTTCAGTAACAAACTACATAGTATAAATTCTATCTAAACGACACCCCTTGGATTATCTGATTCTGAGAAAGCTATTTTACAACTGTTCACTGTAGATTATCGACGTTAATAATAAATGTATTTTTTTCTGTAGACATGTAGGTTCATTGGAAACTTTACCTCCTTTTGCATGTTCATTTCAGTATTCCTAATTTGTTAATGTGTCTAATTCTGAGATTCACTTTATCTGCCATCAGATAAAGTGATCTCTTTAGCTGCCTTTTGAAGCAAATAAAAGCTTCAACATGTGTTCATTTTCATGCTTAAATGAGTCATGATTTTACCTTTTTAAAAGAAAAGTTTACTTAACATATTAAAAATTAAGGGAAGGGATAACCACAGAGGAGGAAAGAGAGTTTTAGGAAGAATATCAGAACAACTGTAAGTGCTAAGATAATGTAGCTTGTAAAATTCCTTACACACCATCTCAGGGTTATACCCCTACTTTCATGTTCAAGTTTTGAATTATTCAGTGTATTTACACTTATAAATGAGACATAGTATGATTTGTTTGGCATATAAGTGGTGCTGCTAATTCACTATTAGGGCATGTGCTTTTGGTATTTTTTAATGATGGTGTTTTGAAGTGGGCCCATTGATGGAACTTAGATATGTTTTTATTATACTGTATTTATGTTGACACATTGGACTATTCAGTTAGTTTTTATATGCACAACTTAAAAAAGGTCCTTTCAAATATGATAGATTTAGTGTTGGGATGGAGGTGGTCTATACAAATATCCTAATATGCCTTGAATTTGTAAATATTGAAGTACAAAGACATAAAAAATGGTAACCTTGTAATTTATGCAAAAACAGTGAAATAAGCCTGGTAATTATTGAAGGTCAGATGTATGGACCAACTCTCTTGGTTCTTTTAGCCACACCTGACTGATCGGTGTAAGCATTTTGAAGGATGGGTAAAAAAAAAAAAAAGTTCTCCCATTGTTCTTTTCAATACCATTTTCTTTTTGTCTAGAAAAATATCATATTTTTTTGAGACAGTGATCCAGGGTATTCTGCATGATTCTGCCCCATCTTTTTTTCCTACTCATTCTTGAACAATAAAATCTATTTTTTCTAGCCAATCCAGTTATTTCTATAAAAACAATATTTAGAGGGACTTCTTAAACTAAAAGATGATAGGATTTAGCGGGGTGGAGGGTGGAGACAAGCTGCAGTGTAATGAGAACTGTTTGCACTAGATCATTTTAAGTATAAAGAACAGGTAGTATATACATAATGCTCTTTATCTTTAGGTTCTTTCTGTTCCACTAAGATACATAGAAAGTATGGCTAGGGAATAAATCTGATCTATTCTGGAATCTTCTGATTGTCTCATGTAGACTTTTTGATCTGAGGACGTTAATATGCTTCAGGAGCCTGTTTTACTAATGTTTAGTGTTTGCTTATGAACTTGTTCAAAGTACAGAATTGATCATTTGATTTTCCTTGTTACTTACTCCCTGTTAATATTATCTAAAATTCTGGCTGTGGCTGGAGATTTGTGGCCTTTGCCTCCTCCCTCCCTCGCTTGACTGCTGTTAGCATCCTTTCCTATCACTGGAATGTAATGTAAGTCTGAGAACCCTCTCAAATTTATTTGAAGATCTGTGATTGTATGAGTTCTTGCACACATATTTTGGGTCTTCATGTTTCATGTGGTTCAGGGGCCTGTGGCCTTGAGAATGTTGAGAATTGCTGATACTGAATCAGTTAGATTTTGCTGCCTAGTTTGGGTTTGCGCTCCTTTTGCTTTATTTTCATGATGCGTATGTATGTGTATGTTGGGGGAGGGGAGAGGGAGATTCACGAGAAAAGATCAATTTTTGCTTAGAGATGGAGTTTCAAAATAATTCAACCTTTGTTAAATACTATGACATAAATTTAATGGCCTTCCCATAAATTCCATTAAATTTTGCCGTACAGTGAGAACTATGAGCATTACTTATTACTCATTGAACACTCATTGTCTTATGGGTCACAAGGACTTTTAAGAACTCAGAGGAAAATCCAACAAATTGTACTGACAAACTATGATTGGAGATATCAGATAATTATCAGTGTACATCAAAGAAGATAATAGAATTTCAAGGAGGGAAATGATCAATTGTAAATGTGACTAAAATTTGATTAATTTTTGGCTTTGACTTTTTGGGAAGTTATTGTAGACCTTGAAAGAGCAATTTTAGCATTTCTGGAGAGAGAAAACAAAACTGCAACATAGATTGAATAAATGGGAGGAGAGAAAACAGCACTGAAGTCCAAATTACTCTTAAGTTAATTGCTGGGCCAGATGGTGGTGAATGTCTATAATACCAGTGACTAGGGAGGCTGAGAGAGGAGGATAGTAAGTTCAAGGCCAGCCTCATCAACTCTGTGAGACCTTGTCTCAAAAAATTAAAAAGGGCAGAGGAAGTAGCTCAGTGGTAGAGAACCCCTCGCTTCCTTTCCCAGAACTACACACACACACACACACACACACACACATGTGTTATATATACACATACATTTTCAAAAGTGGTGAAAAAGAGCACTTTACTCTGAAAAATAAATGAAATAGTTTTTGAGAATAGAAGGAGTGAGGGCAAGGAGAGATTAAGATTTATGAAGGGAAGCCAGGTGAGGTGGCCCACACCTGTAATCCCAGGGGCTCAGGAGGCTGAGGCAAGATGATTCCAAGTTGAAAATGAGCCTCAGCAACTTAGTGAGACCCTGTCTCTAAATAAAATAGAAAAAGGGCTGGGGTTGTGGCTCAGTGATTGAGTGCCCCTGGGTTCAATCCCCAGTACAAAAACCAACAACAATAAAAAGAGATGTTATGAAGGGAGCATTGATGTTATTAAATTCTCTTAAAGAAGAGCTGAATGGAGTGAATGGAGTAAATGCTTAAATTAAGGCTATCAGGCTGGCTTAAACATGCAGAATGTATATTAAAATCACTTGGAAGTTGGAAAGAGTGAATGAAAATAGATTTTAAGGGAATTTGAACTATGAACAGCAGGGGGAAAAAAAGAGCATTGGGAATAGCATGGGTTTTAATCTTAATCTGTCTTTCCCCTCAGTCGGCCTAGTCTCAAAAATATTTGGATCTCAGGGTCCTGGTTATGTTTATGTTTACTAGTTACGTTTCCTTTTTACGTTTCTTGGGACTAGTTATTGAACCTCTGGGTCTTAATGCCCTCACTGTGAAATAGGAGTTCTAATTCCTATTTCATGGGTTTTCTGCAAAGATTAAAGAACATATTTGTAACATGTCTAATACCCTATGAGAGATTAAGATGTTATGTACCTATCACAGTGGTCTTTTTGTGTTCCTTTAGTGCCTGTGTCACACCTTAAGACGCCTAGATTTACCTTTATGTCTGTGTGTAAAACTCTTCTGTTTCTTTTGATAGTGTCACTTTTGGGAACACACATTCTCTGCTTCTGCAATCTGAATTAGCTGACTTTTAGAAAGTTATTGTTACATTTTTGGGGAACAGAAGCAAAACTGCAATAGGTTGAAAGAATGGGGGAAGAAAAAGCAGAAGACAGATGTGCTATTGTTCTTAATAGCACATTTTCACATACTTTAATTGTGTATTTCTTTGATTATATGTTTTTGTGATTGTGTGTGTGTGTGTGTGCGTGTGTGTGTGTGACTGTCTCTTTCACTAGACAGAGACCCAGTACCTAACAGTGCCCAGATGATGAATGCTGGTACGTGGTAGGGGACATAATAAGCAAAAAAACATTTATTATCTCAGAGTTTCTATGTCAGGAATTCAGAAATGCATGGTTCTTATTCAGGGTTTCCCTTGAAGTCATAGTGAAAATGACTGCAGGGGCTAAAGTCATTTTAAGGCCAGCTGAGGCTGGAGGGTCTGCTTTCACCGTGGTTCATTCATATGTATCTCAGTTGATGATGGTTATTGGCAGGAACTCTCAGTTTCTTCCCAGGTGGGCATTCCCATGGGCCACATTAATGTTCTGGTGTCAAGGGGCCTAGCTTTTTCAGAGTAACAGTTTAAGAGAGCAAGGCAGAAGCTGCAAAATCTTCTATAACTCATACTTGGAAGTCACACACTGTTATTTCTGCAATATCCTTGTGGCTATGTAGGCTAGCCCTGTTGTGGAAGGCAGTGGCACAGGGGCATGAATACCAGGAGTTAGAGTCATTGAAGGAAATCTCAGAGACTGTCTACCACAGATGCTGTGTGAAGTTACAGAAAGTAGACCACGAATGATCAGGACAATTGCTGAATAGTGTTGATGGAGGGTCTGGCTTATGTAGGAAAACATTCTTTGCTTTGGTAGCAGTCACTGCTGCTGATTACATGATTTTTTTTCTAGTGGCCCAGAAACAGAATCAGAAAAAACAGATGTTGGATTTATCTAGGAATTAGCAAGTCATTACAATGGAAAGTCATGACATTGAAATGTGGAAAAATATGTCTAACGTCAGCAATTTGTGTTTGTTTTGTTTGGTGCCTGGTAGAGTCTTTGTCAAAAGTATGTGCTTTTAGAGGTATAACTTCATCTTAATTCTGGTGCAGGAAACTTACATTGGCTTTGAGAAAGTTACAACCGTAACTTTTAGTGTGCCTTGCTTTGTGCCTGGTGCTCTGCTATATTACTTTGACACAGATTATTTCATTTAATCATCACAACCCAAGTAGTTAATTAACCTTATTTTAGAAATAAATTCTGGCTGCAATCAAGAATAACCCAAGTATTAAGATCCTTGATGCAAACTCAGGCCATCTGATATCAGAACCCAAGCTTTTACATTATACTTTCCTACCTCTGCCTCACTGTACAATTAAATGTGGAGATATTCAGATTGTACATACTATATTATTTTACCTATCACAGAAACAGGAGCTCCATCAAAATTTGAGGGATTTCTTCTATCTCTAACACTTTAGTACTTTTCAAATGTCTGTAAGCAGATTCTACTTTGAGTCAGAAAGAAAGGTTATTTTAAAGAAATAATTTTATCCTGAAGGTTGGCATTCAAGTTTGCAAACTGAAAACTTATTTTTAATGGGATTTTTTCAAAATATTGTGGTTGCAACCTTTTAGCACATGTCCTTGTCATCAAAAGTTTGCATATTTTTTGAAATTATGAATTTCGGCAAGGACTCATTCCATTGCGATTGGGGCAATTCATGATAAGTGAGTATAGTCTCTTTTTGTCCAGTTTCAGTTTGTGCATACCAAGTCTGAATACTTGTAGCTAGATCAGCAAAATTTGGTTGCCTCTGGTTTTAAAGGTTGAGTAGATGGACTGAACACCAACTTTCAAAGATGTAATTAGTATCAAATAAAAATAGTCTCATACACATTTACTATGGTGTATGCTATCAAAAAACTGCAATTGCATAAATGATTACATTTCCTATACCATAATGTTGATATGGAATTAGCATATTGCCCTAACTTTCCAATTAGTATCCCATGTCTCAGCAACAAAAACTAGGGGATCAGTTGTGAAAGGGCATGTTTGTTTTCCCAGATTCAGAAAACAAACATTAGGATCATATTGAAAAACTTTTTAAAAAAGATTTTCATTTGTCAGTCTTTTTTTCCTTATCATCTGTCTGCCCTCATGTATGTTCATGTTACCAGCAACCTCCAACTTGCCAGATCCACTAACCAGTTCTTGGTCCTATTGCTCAATCTCTTGGTAGTAACTCTGGTTGTTCTTCCTCCAGTACTATTTCTTGGAATGCTTTCTTCACTTGGCCTTAGGCTATCATACTTTTTCTGGTTTTCCTTTCTTTCTAACTTACCCTTCTCTGTCTCACTTTCTGACTTGTTTTCCTTTTAATCTTTAAATTTAGCTCTAGGAATCAGTCCTAAGAGCTCCTTTTCCCCTATTTGAATTTACTCTGTAGACAATCTTGTTTAGTTCCTATAGCTTTATATACCATGCATGTGATTAGACTTCCAGATTTATACCTTTAGCTCAACCTCTTCTCTGAGCTCTAGCCTTATGCAATTAATTGGATGTTTGACATAAACAGTGAGTCACATAATGAGAATTTCAAACTTAGCATGTCCAAGAATACTTGGACCAGGCACAGCAGTGCGTGCCTGTAATCCCAGCAATTCTGGAGGCTGAGGCAGGAGTATTGCAATTTTGAGACAAGCCTTGGCATCTTAACAAGATCCAGTCTTAAAAACAAAAAAAGGCTGGGGATGTGGCTTAGTGGTAGGACTCTCCAGGTTCAATTTCCAGTATCACCAAGAAGTGTTGTGGGGGGATGACAGGGAGCAGGGAGCCACTTGATTATCACCCTACTCTCCAACTTTCTCCAGTCTTCTTCTCTGAAAATGGTATTATCATCCACTCAATTGATCTAACAGATAATCTAGGCATTATCTTTAAGTCCGCTCTTTCCACCCACCTTCTACACTTAATTAAGCAAGTCTTTTTGGCTTTATCTTCAAATGACTTTCCAAATATAGCATTTCTTTTCTCCACCATTTCACCTAAATTATTGCAATTGTTTTCTCCTTGGCCTCTGCTTCTACTCTTGCCACCTCTTACTTCATTGTAACTAGAATAATCTTTTCATATATTATTTATCCCTAGTAATTATCTTGATCAAGATCCTCTAATGGCTCCCCCTCATATTTAAAATAATACTTAAACTTCTCACCACAGTTTACAAACTGTCATCTGACCTTTCCTTCTCGCATCAGCCTCTTCACCTGCCACTCATTACCTCCTTTTCTGCTCTAACCAGACTGACCTCCTGGCTCTTCCTAGAATCCAGCGACATTCTTCCTGCCCTGTCACCTTTTGCACTAGCTATTTTCTCTGAGACACACTGCAGAACTTCACATGGCTTATTCTCTCACTTTGATTCTCTGTTCAGATGTCACCTTTTCTTTCACAATGCTTATTGTTCCCAGTCATTCTGTTAGATGCCTACTTGTTTCTTTATCATCTCTCTTCTCTTCTCCACTGAAACAAGCTCCCTAAGGGCAGGGCCTTGCTCTTATTCACCAGTGTATCCCCAGTGACTGAAATAGTACCTAATGTAACAGATATATGCAAAGATTTATTGTATGAATCACTCTGCCATTTTGCTAAAACAGCTGTCAGACATAATAGCAAGTTGAGTATCTTTTTCTCTGGTAAAAATTTCCATGACATCTCTCCAGTACTTTATACAATGTGTCTTCCTATCCTCTACCCTTCTATACAGCCAACCCCCTGTCACATCACTGTCATACATCATATCCTATAAATTGTCCAATACTGCTCATTCTTCCTTTGTGTATTGCCTCTTAAATCCATGTCTCCTCTATATTCTTTGCTGCCTAGTTGAAACCTTTGTTATCTTACTACCTTATTATAGCAACCTCCCCACACCTTGTTTTTTCTTTTTTCTTTTTGTAGTATTTATATCGATATTTATTCAAATCACAAAATCCACAAAAATGCAAATGGTATAAATTTTTGTTATAGCTTTTTTCATTATACATATCTAAATAATTTCAGAAACATGTAATGTTATTATCTTTGATAATGAGAATGAATGAGATTGGACACACTTTTAGAATTCTTAAAATTAAATAATACAAATAGGTAGAAAGCCAAATTTTCAAGGTAATGCAAACTTCAACTTAGATAATGCAAACTTTGATTTAATGTATATTACTAATTATAAGATAGAATATTGAGATGAAATTTAAACCTACAAAAATTTTAATATGTCTTCCACATTATCAGGCTGAACTCTTTAAAAGTATACATATTATTTGTCTTTGTATTTCTTACAGCATCTAGCAGTTTTTTTAAATTAGCAGGCACTCAGTGAATGTTGAATGACTAGTTCTGTTTCTGGAAAGTAGAACTGGTAGGCCATCTGATTCTTTTAATGGCTATAATTCTTTCATTCCTATTTTTAGAAAAGCTGTAGCAATTCTTTGTTGTCCATTATTTTCAATGGACCATTAAGTGACTATAATTACATAATGTGTTATTATAGCAGTTCATAGTAGACTTTTGTGTTTGGTCTTAGTAGAATTAAAGTAATATCTTTACTTCACTTTTAAAATGATTCTTTCTTTTCTCTTAAGCTGAGGTCTCCAGGGAATATTGAATTGCTGAGGAATTTGGGAAGAGACAAGCTGAAGTTCCCATTCCATGGATCCTTTGGGAGCACCTTCCCAGTTTGTGGATGTGGATACACTACTAAGTTGGGGTGACTCATGTGAAGATGAATTAAATTCTTCTAATACTACAGCCGAAACATTTCAGGAAGATACTATTAGATCACCTTTTCTTTATAATAAGGATATCAATGGAAAAGTGGTTCTTTGGTAATTCTTTGATTATATCATATCATACTGTGATTAACATTTTCTCATAATTTCTTCTCAACTCCTTTTTTGTAAGCCATAGCACTAAAGTATTGCCTTGAATATACATATACAGCTTTATTGAGGTAAAATTGACATACAATAAACTGTTTGATAAGTTTTGACATATACATCCATGAAACTCTCACCAAAATTAAGATAGCAAATATACCCATCACCTTCAAAAATTGGGTTTTTTTGTTCCTTTGTAATCATACCTATCCTTACCTGTACATCCCACATAGTCAGTGATCTTCCTGTCATTACATATTGGTTTGCATTTTCTAGAGTTTTGTATAAATGTAATTATGTTTTTTGAATGGATTTCTTTCATTTAGCATAATTATTTGTGTTTAGTTATGTCATTGCATATATCAGTATTAATTACTTTTAAAAAACATTTATTGAAATACAATTCACATGCCATATAATTCACCAATTTAATTATGTAATCCAGTGTTTTTTAGTATATTTATGCTCCCAATCCCTTAATTTTAAGCATCCACTGATTTACTCTTTACTTTCTTTGGACATTTTATGAAAGTGGAATCAATATAAGATACGTGGGTTCTTTTCTGACTTAGCATACTGTTTTCAATGTAGTACAAATCAGTACCTCATTCCTTTTTTCGTGACTGAATAATATTCTATTGTGTTGGTATACATTTTTTGATTAATTTTGGTCAAATGTTAATTTTTTTGAGTCGTCAGTTTCTTTTTTATATATTATTTAGCTTGTGGACTAGCAAAATCATTTTTGTTAAATGAGCAAAGATAGAATGTTTTGAAAGAATTAGAAACTAGGTCTCTTAGGCTCCCTCTTTTTCCCCCTTTTGCTCTTTTTGTTTCCTCAGGAAAGGAGATGTAGCATTACTGAACTGTACAGCCATTGTGAATACCAGCAATGAAAGTCTCACAGATAAGAATCCTGTGTCAGAAAGTATCTTCATGCTTGCAGGGCCTGATTTGAAGGAGGACCTACAGAAACTTAAAGGTAAGTGGTGAGTGAATTGTCTTAGACATACTATTACTTATAAAGAAACATTTATTTTTATTTCCCTTTTTCTTGAAGCATGTTTTGTGTTTAAGTGAGAAAATTATGTAGATGTACTGTTTTTCTTTTATTGGAGCTAAATAAAAAGCTTTTGAAAGCCTTACAATGTATTAAGTGGGGACCCAAGATTTTACTACCACATTCCTGTGTCTTGTTGGTGAATTTTAAAAGGACAATCACTATAGCTAGTTAGATCTTTGATAGCATATTCATGGTTCTATAGTTTCTTGTACTAATGGGCCTTATAAAACAACTATCCTGAACTGAAAATTTTATCATTATTTGATGATGAAAGAGAACTTTGTGTGTGTGTGTGTGTGTGTGTGAGTGTGTGTGTGTTTACTGGGGATTGAACCCAAGGGCTCTTAATTACTGATCTACACCCCCAGCCCTTTTTAATATTTCACTGTGAGACAGAGTCTCACTGAGTTGATGAAGCTGGCTTTGACTTGCGATCCTCCTGCCTCAGCCTCCTGAGCCACTGAGATTACAGGTGTTCACCACTGCACCCAGCTGAGAATTTCTTACCTACATCTTGGCTGTAAGCGTTACATTTCTAAAATGAAAATATACATACTGATGAAATCAAAGTGTATGGCAAGAGCACATATATTCTCAATTAATTTGTACTCAATGCTTTTTGTTTTTACAGAACATACTTCTGGAAATGTTTTCTTGGAAAGGGAAATAGGAAGAGTCCTATTGGTTCAGGGCTTATTTGCCCTTGTTTTGCATTAATTTTTAAAATTGCCAGCCTAGAAGCCCTTCTTTATTTTTATTTCAGTCCAACTTGAATACTATGAAATTCTGTCTTCCCATTTTTAAAAATGTGCATATGAAATGCAGCAATCTTTCTTAAAATGTAAACAGCCAATCCCACCTATATAAATCTGCCTTTCCTTGATTTCTGCCCTTTAACAGTGACAACTGTTTTTCAATCCAGTAATGACATTAGAGTTTGATTTCTTATCAAATAGAGTAGGATTTCTTTTAGTATTGGCTCCATGAAAGAAGTGATCAAAAAAAAGGATTGCATTATCTGATCAAGAAACTGAATTTAACTGTGAAAAAAAATTAAATGATGAAACATGATGTCTTGAAGAACATGTAGAAATTAGAAAGAATATCAAAGATAATAATGATATGTTCTTTGCTAAAAGTAACAGAAGCTGGTCTGGAATAATTACTAGCAGTATGTTTGTGTGTGCATGCATGTGTACACATACACCTTGGAACTAGACTCATAGATAGAGAAAATAAGAAAAGTTAATATAGTTACAGTGTTAAATTTAGATATACAAATAAAGCCTTGATATTTGCGAGTCTTTACTCTGGCATTCATATTATAATTCTGCCCTTTACTGCATGACTTAAGACCACTTATTTCACTGCTCAGTCTAAGTTTCTGTAAAATGGGGATAGTAGTAATAGTTCCTGCCTCAGTTCCTGACACATAGCAAGAGCTTAATTAATGTTTGGGAGTATAAAAATTAACATCACAAAGACTAAATGAAATAATGAATATTAAAAGCTAGGCTACATCCTAAATGTTCAACAAGACCATTGCTCTTGTTAGCTATTAGGTCTTAATTGTCTTGTTTAATGAATCAATGCCAACCTGAGGAGGGGTTATTAGTAATACACTGAAGTGTTGAATACTTAATCCTGTCCCCTTTTTACATTTTTATTAGCAATTTAATGATGATAGAGTATGACTCAACCAAATTTGTAGATGAGAGGAAGCTGGGAGGGAACTACCAAATAATAGACCAAAGATTTTTAAATAACTGACTGGCAGTATAAGCACCCCCAAAAACAAAATTGTTTTGCAAAATTAAAGGTTTGCAAGAAGTTCAGAACACAACCTGAGTTCAGGCTGGGGAAGCCTGGTTTGACAATTTTTCTAACAGATATAAAGAAGTATTTCCTTTCTCAGTAGAATAGCATTATCATTCATCCCATTTTTCAGGCAAGGTACCTTAGGGTTAACTCTCCCCTCTTCCTTATCCCTTCCATAAATCTGTCATCAAGTCTTAAATTTACTGTGAATGTTTCTCTTTATTCTCTACCTAGTGTTTGCTACCATCATTGTATGGTTGTATATGGACTACGTCCATGGCCTCCCTCCCAGTGGGCTCCCTACATCCATTCTTCTTCTCTTAAACCCAATTTCTACACACTAACCAGTGTTTGTCTGTTAAAATTGTAAATCCCTTCTTATTCTCCTGCTTCAAACCATTTAGTGGCCTCCTGGTAAACTTAAAATCCAAACTCCTTAAACTGGTTCCAAGCCTGGCAAGATCATACTCATCTCTAGTCTCATTCCACATCCCCTTTTGCTTTCATCATGTACTTAAGCCAGACTTATCTCTTCTCACTAGCTGGTCACACAGAGGTTTTCCAGTCTTACACATGCCTTTCCTCTCTGTCATGTCTTCTTCAAAGCACTGTTACGTTTTCTTTCAGAACAAACAGATTAGTCTCCCATGGTATGTGGTCCCAACCTGCAGTATAGTCCTTTTCCTTTGTGCCCTTGCTACAGCTGTGATTTAATAAATTGTTCATGTAATGAGTATTCTCATTAAACTATAAACTTGGCACAGACAGGAACTGCCCAGTACCAAGAACAGAGAAGGCATCCTTTAACTAGTGATGATTAAATGCATAGAAGTTCCTGAGGATTTTAACTCAGAGTTGATAATGGATTGTTTCTGTTGAAAAGGCTAATGATAGCAGACTACTTCATCAGATGCTGAGGCATCAAAGTCAAAAGAGGCTGTGGATATCTGTCCTGATAGGACTGTGTTCATTTTATTTTTATCACTGCTTTTTAAGAGTAATCTCTGGGGAACACCTAAAAATGATTAGCATGGTAGACATTGTAGAAACCATATTATTTAAAGGAATAGTTTAAAGAGCTGGAATTAGCATAGACTAGAAAAGATTTTGGGGAACACAACAGTTACTCTCAAAATACTGGAGAAATAATTGTATTGAAGAGGGAAATCAATAATTCTGTTGTGTTTCTAAAATTCTTAATACATAAAATTTTCAGTTTTGTTAAAGAAATTTTTCTAAGAAATAAAGCTTTCTAAACATGGAGCAGGCAGGATTGGCTTATTGTACCCAAATTGTCCCCCATTAAAATCAGTCTTAGATTCACTCTCTGAATTTTGGAATTTTATGAAACTGAAGATCTGTGGGGTTGTTGCTACTTGGACTAGATCAACCAGTGATATTCAGCTTTAAAGAATTAGAATAGAGTCTGAAAATTCATGTTTTTTCAGACAAAAGTACATATAATTTAGACATAGAAAAATATACATTGATGTATACAAATGTGCAAAATGAGTAGAATATACTAGGATCACAACAGTTTTGCTGCTTACGTGTTCTGTTACTCAGTATTTAAATATGAGGGTTTGACAGGATAGGGGTTTATACACTGCTACCCTTTTTGCTTTCTCTGTTCTTTTATGGTTAGCACTCTTTTTGTTATAAGTATTCAATAGCTTTCATTTCCTGTTAGCCTTTCATCACTGTGACAAAATACCTGACAAAAACAAAGGAGGGAAGATTGAGGGAGGCTCACAGTTTCATAGATTTCTGTCCGTGGTGGGTTTATGATGTTGCTTTGGGCCTTACAGAGGACATCATGGCAGAAGGGTGTAGCAGACAGAAGTTGCTCACCTCATGGCAACCTGGAGGCAGAGAGAGAGGGAGGGAAGAAGGGTCTGGGGACAAAAGATGGTCCCCACAGACATGCTCCAAGGACCCACTCCCTTCAACTAGGCCCCACCTCCTAGAGTTTCTGTCACCTCCCAATGGTCCATTCAATTATGAGTCTATCAGTGCATTAATCCATTGATGAAATGAGAGCCCTCATGTTCCAATCACTTCTCAAAAGCCATTATTACTGGGCACCAAGCCTGCGATACATGAACTTGTATATAGGACATTCTAGATCCAAGCTATAACAGATTCCTTCCTACAAGTGCTAGAAATTGGAGAGAAACAAGTGAAATTGATAAGTCATAGCTAATCTTTAATATTCAGATACTCAACTTCTCATTGCAGCACACATAACTAAGGGCAGCATGTTGGGCAGAGTTATGGCTGTGAGTAAAGTTATTTAACGGATTTGCATTTATTTTACAAGAATTAAGGATACTTTCAGGGCTGTGTTTTGAATGTTTATAGTGATGATTAAAATTCAAGCTTTACGAAATTTGGACTAGAAAGAAAAAGTAAAAGCTGGGGAAACAGTGTAGCAGTACTTACCATAACTCAGAGTCCAGAGATTTTGCTAACAGTTATTAAAGATTTCAAGAAGAAAATTGTTATTCCAAGCCCAGAACATTCACGACACGTAAAATTTCTCTTTCTGAACTCTGAACTGAGATTTCCAGGATTAATTCACCAAACGGACTGTCCCAATGTTTCCATGCTTGCTTGCTATTTTTTAAACAAAATAATAATTCATATTACTTATTTTAATTTTAATAATTTTCTAGTTATAGAAGCATTATAAGTAAATTATAGAAGATTGTATGCACACAAGCTAAAAATAGCTAAAAGCTTCACCTTAACACCAACCAGAGATCACCTTCTTAACACGTTAGTGCATATTCTTTTAGATTTTTGTACATGTGGGTGTGGGTGTATACACACATTCTTGTCTTTAGTAACCAAAGTAAAATAATTTTATGTATACTGTTCTCCAAATAAGAATTATGTACATATTGTCTGGCAGTTCATCATCTTCAGCAAATAAATTCTACCTTTTAATTTCAGAAATTATATCTAATACCCAAATGCTAGTTACACTTTCCAGTTGATCAAAAAATGTCCTTTGTAGCTGTTTCTAATCCAGAGCCAAACTAGTGTGCAATGCAGGAGCACACATTGCATCTTACTGTTGTGCCCATTAATTTGTATGTGCATGTTTAATCCTCTTTTTATGTCCCTGATTTGTTGAGTGAATGGGACCAATTGTTTTCCAAAATATTCTGCCTTTTAGATTTGTCAGATTTACTTGAGGTACCATGTAGTTTGTATGTCCTATAAACAAATTCATATCTAATGGAATCAAGCATTTCATAGTTGATATTGTGTTGTGCACTTAATGTCGTATGATATTAGAAGATATGTAAATCCTGGTTGACCTATTAGTGATACTTCACTGATACTAAAATTGCTATCTGGATTGGGGTGATAGCAGTTTGATCCTTCCATTTGTGCAGTTACCTTTGGTGACTGAAAACTCCTGGACAAAGGACAGTTTAATCTTTCACTCCCACAGTAAGAAATCAACTGATAATGAAATAAAGTCAATACTGTAATTTTAGCATGCCACTTGGAAACAGTAGGTAAATAATATAAGGCACTTAAAGGGTTGAAAGTATTTATCCCTTGAGAATAGTAATTGAGGTAGGCAAGGACAGGGCAAATGTGGCATTATTTAGACCCTACAATTGTTCATTTTCCCATCACATATTCACCTGATGGTTTTATATGAAATTAATAATTCTTGTCTGAATCAATACTTTTTATTAAGCCTGTGAAGTTGTGTTTTTAACCATTTCATCTGTGTTTACTAACTGATATTCTGTAAAGTAGAGTTTTTCTGACTAACCAGTATTATTTGATTACTCTGTGTTACAGTTGTGTTGGAGAAATAGAATAAATGCTTGGTTCTTTTAATTATCAACTTGAAAAATGAAGAATTGGTTTAATAGCTGCTTCAATTGATGACAAATGAGTTTTTCCTGGCTTTCTCTTGAGTGTCATTTTGTGCTTATAGCTTTTTATTGATCACTCTATATAGTTTTAAAAGTCAATGAAGTTTGTGTTCTTTAGGAACAAAAGCCAGTCATCTGCCCTGCCCTTGCCTACAGTTCATATTCTCCAAGTGTAAATACTTTGAACCCTTTAAGTGCCTTATGCTATTTACCTTTTCTTTCCAAGTGGTACGTTAAAGCTACAGTGTTGATTTTATTTCATTATTAGTGGACTTCTTACCGTGGGAGTGAAAGATGAACCTGTCCTTTTTCCATGCCCCCTTTTATGTATACATATAATATAGACTATTTTCCCCCTTCGTCATCATCTTACAAAGTTGTTCACCCCTGATTAGAAAGCAGATTAGTATTCTTTTTGGATAACTTTTTTTCCTACAGATTATTAGTGGATTTGATTTTTTTATGTAGTTGTCAATGTACCCATCACTGGCTCAACCCCAAACTTTCAATACACGCAGAAATCTCCTCTCAATAAAGTCAAACACTTGAGTTTTCTTTTAGTCTATTTTTGTCTTGACAGGGTTCTTCTTGGAACTCTCCATTCTCCCCTCTCTCTCTTTAGGCTGCCCTTTATCTCTGCTCCATGCTTACTGACTTCATCTCCTAATACCATCCCATTAGGGGATAGGGTTTCAACATATGAATTTTGAGACAATAGAGGCATTCAATATATCACAGTAGACTATGGTTATTTTCTTTTTTTTTTTTATTCATTTAATTTTGATCCATTGAACACAAATGGAGAACAGCTATTGTTTCTCTGGTTGTACACAAAGTAGAGTCACACCATCTGTGCATTCATACATGTACACAGGGCAATGATATCTGTCACACATACTGTTATTATTCTTACCCCCCCACACCCGACCCCACCCCTCCCTTCCCTCTATGCTATCTATCCTTCCTCCATTCTTGCCTCCCTTCCACCCCGCACTATGCATCATCATTCACTTATCAGAGAGATCATTCGGCCTTTGGATTTTTGGGATTGGCTAATCTCACTTAGCATGACAGTCTCCAGCATCATCCATTTACCTGCAAATGCCATAATGATGGTTATTTTAGAGAGTCTTGAAGCAGATGATAGAGAAGAAGCCATATGGTTTTATTGGGGTACATCCTTCAGTTATCACAATCTGAGTCTTTTAGATTAGACTTTGTAATTTCTTGGAAAAAAATGTTCCAGGGATTGTACACCTGGGTGTCTACTTTAGAAAACAGGGGCAGAGACCTTGAGCTTTGATAAGTATTACACTTTACATCCCCTCTTTTCAGCTGTGCCTGAGGTTCTGGAATCCAGAAACTCTCTAGTTCATCATCTCCAGAGAATAAACTCCCTCCCTGCTGCGATGGTGGTAAAGAAATCATCACCTTGTTGTGCTGGCTGAGGGGAGGGGTAGTTGGAGATTTGACTGATTTTATACAAACTTTTAACCCTAACGTCTTTTTGGTCCCACTTCACAGTATAGCCTAGGAATTATGTAGGACCTCCAGTTTCTGAATCTTTCCAGTGTTCTCCAGTAATGACAATAATTGTAATAACTACTGCATGCACGCATTTGAAATACATTAACTCAATCCTGCAAAGTACTATTAATATATCCCTTATATAAGAAGTTATGCACCTGCTCAGTAATAACAATAGAAACATCATGGACTCAGAATTTAAATCATGACAGTCTGTCTTGAATCCAACGCTGCCTTTCTGTACAGATCTTCTTTGCTTTATATTGGTTACCCCATTATTAGGTTTCTCTGTTTAAGTCAGTCATTCCTAGTCCATTGACTTTATGCCCTTTAAAACTTTGATGATGCTTCTGTGCTTCATGTTTTCTCCATTTTCTTTGTGCTTATACCTGTTGTATTGTTTCACTGTTGGAAGGAACAGAGGTAAATGCTTATTTTTGATTCATATTTTTGACTGAAACTTGTCAAACTTCTTGATACTTTCTCTGTTGTATGCTTTGGTTTATTGTTTTCCCTAATACCTCCAGATTTATGTATATTTCCATTGTTCCCAGGTTGCCGAACAGGTGAAGCAAAATTGACAAAAGGATTTAATCTAGCTGCCCGGTTCATCATTCACACAGTGGGACCTAAGTACAAGAGCCGCTATCGCACAGCAGCTGAGAGCTCCCTGTACAGCTGCTACAGAAATGTACTTCAGCTGGCAAAGTATAGTCTACTCATTTCCTGGACATAGCATGCCATGCAGTTTTAAAAGCCATGGATTTGAAGATGAATCTAACTATGGAAATCAAATTTTGGAGGACTTTTATAATTTAGGAGGACCTGAAGATAGATTTTGTTCAAACAGCAGGATAAATGGGGCAGATTTGAGTGACTTTAGAATTTAACCTGTTCCCACTTTATTCAGTCTATACTTAAAATGTGTAGCCCCCCAAAGAGTGATTAGATTATATATTATTGAATAGTACGATTGGGTTAATTATTGCAATAAATTTGTTGAGAAGGTAGGGAAGGAGAAATTGATTTGCATTTGTTGTGAATTATTATGTATATATTATAAATGCTTGTAGTGCAACTTTTGTGTTTTCTGTTTGATTGCAGAGAGCAGTCAATGTCTTCTGTTGGATTCTGTGTCATCAATTCTGCAAAACGAGGTTATCCTTTAGAGGATGCAACACACATAGCACTTCGTGAGTAATATTGGATAAACTGTACATAAATCAAGTCTTGAAATATTTCAGCACTACTTATCTAGTTACAGTCAAAGAAGGTTAATTGATTAAATGACCACGGCACCCTTGAAGGAAGTTTTTATTGACAGGTTGTGGAGTTATCAATTTACTTTCTCAGTTAACATTTTCATTCATTTGAATAAAAGCTCAGAAAACTTACAAATTCAAAAGTGATACCAAATTAGGAAATATGACCAATGCACTGGGTTTGAATCAGATTCAGAATAATCTTAACAGGCTACAATAATGAATTCAAAATACTTCATAATTTATATTTATTTAGCACTTTGCAATTTAAACAGCTTGAGTGTGCTATTTGAATGTAAAACCCTGCTTTTAGGTTTAAAAGAGAATGGGCTCCAATCAATATGAGCCAAACATCATACATGTGCTCTAAAAATACCGTGTTGACCTGGGGGTTATTTCTATGGTAAAATCAGAGTTTGAGATGATCAATTCTCTGCTTCTGCTGGTGGGTGGGGTCTGCGTATGCTACAGGCCTCTGCAGCTGAGAAAGCCTGTTTTAGTGTTAGCAACTAATCAAGGTAGAGGACCAGTGTCAGCTCCAGGGATCACAGCTGGCAAAACCAATTTCTTCTCCACTACTATTAAGTGTCATGTAGTAGCTCTTTAATGGCAGGCTATGCCTTCAAGTGTCACAGCAGATGCCAGCAGCTCACCACCAATTTCTTCTTTCCAACTTCTTATCTCTTGAATTCTAAAAATGAAATCCACAGATATAGAAGAGTGGGTATAAAAGAGTAGATCTTACTCAAGTGGGAATAAAGGAGACAGAGTTCTCACAGATCAAACCCAATAGGGGTTGCAACTCCAGTGTGTTAGTCTAGGGATTTACATAGCTCTTGGGTCAACGCTATTGATCCAAATTTATGCTAATGAGTTTTGAAAAAGTACCAATGCTGTTGGTCAAAATTGGTGCTGATCAGGTCTTAGAGAGTATCAACCTTATCTATTAGCCCTTGAGTAACTTTCCTGCAATCTTCACTGGGTCTGCCTGCACTTTTTAATTTTTTTTAATTTTTATTTTTTTGGTACTGGGGATTGAACTCAGGGGCACCCAACCACTGAGCCACATCCCCAGTCCTATTTTGTATTTTATTTAGAGACAGGGTCTCACTGAGTTTCTTAGGGCCTCACTAAGTTGCTGAGACTGGCTTTAAACTCGCGATCCTCCTGCCTCAACCTCCCAAGTGCTGGGATTACAGACGTGCGCCACCACGCCCGGCTGCCCACACTTTTGCTTCTTGGCACTCATCAGACAGGGATCATCTGGTCCATGCTGGCGTGGCAGGCTCTATGTGACAATAGCCTGTGTAGCTTTTTGGAGGGGATTGGTGGGGAGCTGTGCATCTTGGCAAATGGGGAGTCATGTTGACCAGGGCAAAGACTGTATTTAGTGAGAGAGTGCTTACTTAGGGTATGCAAGGCCCTGGGTTCAATCCCAGCACACATGCACAAAATACACTCTTAAGCTCCAGAGTGTCCAGACTCTTCCTGTATTATATGCAGGTTCAGATCACATCTCGAGTTCATTCCTGAGTATCATAGCTCATAAGACACTGACAAACTAGAGGGCAAATTGCTTGAAACCTTAGTGGTATTCTCCTAAAGAACATAATTTTAGGAAATACGATGTCTGTCTTCAAATACCTGAAGAGGTTTCAATGTGGACATACTTTGTGCTGTATTTTTTGAGCAACAGTTCTTGGGAGTATGGGGTATCATAAACTACACTGGGCATATAGTGAAAAACTCTGTGGACCCTTTTTCCAGAAAATGTGCATAAACACAATGCACATGCTATTTCAAAAGTTTACAGATCCTCATAAGGATTGTAGACAGGACTTCCTACTGTAGAAAGCAAGACCTAAGACCAGGTTGCAAGGACAGGGATTTTGGTCCCATTTGAGATAGAACTATCTATAACTGAAGAATATTTTAGTGAATTTCTTGTCACAGGGAACATGGATGCAGAGGCTTCATGATATTTTAGAAAACAATCCCCATTTGGAAGAGAAGCTATACTAGATGATCTTTAAGACCCCTTTTATTTCTAGGATTTTAAAGATGAGCTGGAAAAAATTACAAAACTATTTACACATTCGGTATCAAATTATTATATAACCTAAAACTTGGGATAAGACTTGTTCAGTCCTAGGTAGTTTTATTTAATTCTGAGCTGTTGTAAAAACTAAAATCGATACTGCCCAAGGATTTTATGGTAAATCATATTTTATAGTTTTATTTTATATACCTCACATTGAAGTACACTTCTCGATTAATAGGGATATTAACTTTTCATATTTATATTTCCAGAGTTTATTCATCTTCGTAGTTACAATGCATCTTTCCTGGGAAATTTGTTAAGAATGCTTGACATGGTACTTGCTCAAGAAATATGTATTTTTAAAAGGTGCAAATAAATTCCATTTAATTTCCTTAACAATCCTATGTTTTAGGTAGATGGTGTCCATTGTACTAACAAAAGGGACTCAAATTTATCATGTTCTCAGAACTATGCAGACTTGAAACATATGTCCAGGCATTCTGACTCTCCAGTCTAGTAACCTGCCTGTTGGACTAGATAATTCATTCTGTTTTAGAATTGCTTTAGTGGAAGACCATGTTTTACAACCTGTATGTCCTCTAAATGGTGCCTTACAAAGGCAAAAATCCCTTTGATATCATTGCCTCTGACAACTGTTGGCAGGCTTGATGTTCTTTGATTTGACTTAGCACTTGCCTGTCATTGTGTAGTTGTTTTTGTATCTCCATTTTTAATTAATCATAAGGCCAGAGTTTAAAGAGGCAGCATCTTTTAGAAAATGCTCCAAATAGGGAATTGAGGAGATTGAACTTTTTTTTTTT